>CM068315.1:55903055-56163055 GCA_034766995.1 Acanthacorydalis orientalis | reverse complement strand
TATTAAGATATGATATTAGCAAGTGAACACTTTGAAAAATGTTATTCTTTAATAGCTTTTTCTTTGTTGAAGTAATTCATATTTTTAAGTTATATTTTTGTTTTATTTCCTTCAAATTATCGTCTACTATTTGTTTTTTTTTTTTATTGTCAAAAAAATATTGAATCATAAGGGCTGGCGTTAAGTTTTCAGTCAACATTTCCTCTTAATTTTTAAATCTATTTAAAAATTTACGCGTGTGGTTTGAAATATTTTTTTTTAGCTCTTATAAATATCTTTGAGATGTTCAATTGAAATATTATTAAAATATTAAAGAAAATAGTAAATTTTAAGATTTAAAGTTTTTTTGTTTGTAAACAAAGTGTTAATATTTAACTAATATTTGTTTAAATTTTGAAAAATTATTAAATTTTACGCTATTAAAAAGTCATATAGGTTATCATTTTGCATTAGTTTTCACTATAAATAAATAACCAAGTATGTAATGTAATTAGGAAATAAAAGTTAAAAGCTATTATTACATTATGGTTACAAATTTAAAAGAAAATAATGCCAGCAATTGTAAATAGTAGACGATGTCTGTAGTGTGTCCATTTGTTTTTTATCATATTTCCAATTATGCTTTTATAAAAATAATGTATCGTGAATGCTTAATATTCACGTTTTAGAAAACTGACCATGCGGGACAAAAATATAAACTACAGACTTATATATGTACTAAACACGTACCTATGAGAAGAAAATTAATATGTAAGTGCATGTCAATCAAAATCTTTCACACAAGTTTTTTTCAAACAAAAGCACATTGTTTTAGAAGTTTTCTATATATTTCATAAGTAGTAAGGGTCACTTCATTAAATATCAATATATAAATATGGCAGTCAAGAATTTATTGATGGAGTATGCGTACATGTGTCTGTATATGTATGTCTCTGTGCATTCTGTACATGTGTGTGGATGTTAATCAGTACGTAAAGTAACTATATTAAAAAAAAATTAATTTCAGAAATAAGCTCACAAGAATTAAAATAAGTGTTTTATTTGAAAAAGTTATATACCTAATTGGTATCATTTACATATTTATATAAATTTCTAATATCAGTTTTTTAACTAATGTGGTTTTTTTTACATATATGGATATCACACACATGTACATATATATATATATATATATAATATGTATATATAATATATATATATATATATATAAATGTATATAAAACATACATGAATACAAATTTCACATGTTGAAAATAGCAGTTGATTACTGGTAATTATAAAAATTACAAGATACTAATAAATTTTGCATAAAAAGTCCATATTAAAACTAGTGTTATAATATTCAATAAATGAATATTAAAATTTTTGTAACATTAAACAGTATACAACGTAAAAAATACTTATAAGAAGTTTGACAAAAGGTTTTAATGAAAAAGAATATTTTTTGATTATTCTGTTTGCTTAAAAAATATTTTTAATTTATAATAACTTCTATTTGTAAACATAATTAAACGGAATGGTTAATTACAATCATAATTAATATATACATTTACATAAATCATAATTTATTTAGAAAACTTGTTTTTTTCTAAAAGATTTTATTATTCATATAAAAAATCTAACATGATCGATTTATTGCATTTCAATTTTGTTATTGACAATAGTTTTGTGTAAAAATAAAAATAGGATAAAATATTAAATTGAAGTGTCAGTATTACATACTAATATCAAAAAAGGAAGATAAATTATGCAGAAAGATCGAAAAAGATGTTTTGTCAAATTTCTTGTATTATATTTTTTTTATAAATAAAAAAGAGATATTGATATATTGAAAAAAACTTGCGAGAAAATGATACATCTAATCTAAAAAAAATGTAAGTTACAGAGTTACTTTTCTCTACTAACCTTATACGTTTTATATATGATTGTGAAAATTAGAGTTATCTCATGTTCTCGTAAATAGTGAGGTATGAAAAATTAAACATAGTGGAATTTATATAAAACACAATAAAATAATTTTTGCACATGGCTAAGGTAACATTTATACATGGTTGTTAATTTAAATAGATTATTACTATTCATCATATATATTAATTATATATATAATATATAAACATATATCTATCTATTAGCTATTATACCCAGAAACAGCCTGAATATATGAGGCCAAAAATCTTTCGATAGTATTCAAACAGATAATATTCTTTTTAAATATTAAGATATTATATGTAAAGAAAATTGGGAAGTAAAGAAAGGCCTACAAGAAAATGTATATGTATAAATATAAACAATATTGATTCCATAATGAAGATAACACCTTTGGAATATATACACGTATGTAGGAATTATTTATAATTAAAAACAACACACGGTGTTAGCTGTAATTATATGTGTACGTTATTGTTAAGAAAGGAATTATAATCGGAAACAAATTTTACTTGAATTTATAATGAAATAAATGCACAGAAATGAAAATTATGAAATATTATACAAACGAGCCAGTTTTGATTAATTTAAATGATTTTACTTTATTGAGAAAAATGCTTTTAAATTTTTATAATAATGTGTTTTAAAATATAGTCATTACATGTATTTTTTCATGTCTGCATATTGTCCATGTACATGTTAATATTGTTATTTATGGTATTATGTCAAAAAGAATACATTCATAATTTATAAAACAGATTAGTTTGTATAATATTTTAAATAATATAAAATTCATTGCTATTAAATGATATCCATCGCTATATGGGATATATACTCGGAATGATACTTTGTACAGAATTAGTGGAATGTTATTTTTAATATCACTGATTTATAAAACAGTGTTATTTTAGTGAACAAAAGTTTTATAAGCACTGTACTTGTATCAATTAATTTATTACGTTGTTTGTAGATTATTTTATATATTTTTAGACATCAGCATATGAATAATACCAAATTTTCATTATATACTTGATTCTATATGTAAATTCTTAGTATAATTTTTTTTTAACATTCAGTAATATAATCATATATTTGTAACATTTATTTAAAAAATAATTGTTGTCTTTTTGTTTTGTTGGAAAACAAAGTTCATAAGTGTGTTATTTATTTCAAGTCATGTTTATGTATTTGTAAAAAAAAATTATTAGATAATTTGCAAACAAAGGTACATTTTTAAAATATTGCATATGATCAAAGGTAGTAGTTATAAATTAAATTTGAAATTGTTTTAAAACAAGTTGAAGAAATACACGTACATTAACAATGGAATGTAAGCGAGAACACCTGTGTTAAAAATAGACATAGTACATAAAAACAACCCGAAAAATGACGTATTAAAAAAGAATAATCGAAACAATATCAACAAGAGATTGTGTGTCATTTTAGACTCAGAGTGTAAATTTCATACATGGGAAATTTTCTAGTTTTTACCCATGCTGTTCTTATACATCTACAAAATCGACTGTATTGAGCTCATATAAGTACTTAATGATACGAGACAAAATGACAGTACAAAAGTGTCTGTCATATGTTTCGATTATATTCAAGTCATTCAGACATGGGTAAAACGTATGTACTAAAAAAAAGTACAATTTAAAATAATCATTTGAAAATATTTGATTTGTTAAATGTCGAAAATATGTCATTAGCACTAATTATGAAATGCTTTTGGAATAAGTTATGCGTTCCTGTCGTCACTTATAAAGTCGGACAGATCGTTCAATATTTTTATTAAACTGCTGTTAAATTTTTTAGTTTGTTTTTAATTAAAGAAAAGATTTTATTAATAAAATATTTTTTCAAT
The DNA here is from genome assembly GCA_034766995.1 of Acanthacorydalis orientalis. NCBI lineage: Eukaryota > Metazoa > Arthropoda > Insecta > Megaloptera > Corydalidae > Acanthacorydalis > Acanthacorydalis orientalis. The sequence goes on along the minus strand of CM068315.1, from coordinate 56,159,265 downwards.
ATAAAATGTATTACAGATTCAACGAGAGTGATTTAAAAGTGTAAGGGAAGACATTGGAAATTTCCTTACCATGACAACAGTTGATTATATAATCAAAAATCCAATATTTTATGTACATGTAATTAGATCATAATTTTATTTTAGTTTTAGTCATTCATGTATATGTGTGTACTGTGTGTGCACCAACAAAAAAGTTAGTATAATGTATTTGCAAGTACACATGTATACATTGTTCTCTGAAAGTCGAGTTGATGTGCACACAGTATACAAATATACAGTTTCTTAAATTGAAATAGAATTTATAGCCTTATTTCTTAAAATGAATGTTATCCAGTGTACAGTAAAATATAATGAAGGACGCTAAAACTTGTTCCAAAATTAAACTTTGTAATTGTACTTCTTTTTCCAATCAATACACTTTTATACATTTGTATACACTGTTAGTGGTAGGGTGTTAGAACCATGCAAATACCATGGTATATGCAAATGTGTGGATTATAATACATATGAGTGTGTTCTTTTTTTAAAAAAAAATAAATTAGTTTCTAAGTGAAATTTAGTATGTGTATTTTCTTTGGAAAATCACAAATATACATACCTGTGTACATGAAGTTCCTTATATCCTTATACTGTTTTCTCTTCCATTTCAGCTTCAATGAAAATAGATTCCATTTGAATTAGTAAGTCATGATGTATTTTAATTGAAGCCTTATGAATAATGATGCTTTAATTCCTGTAAGTTATAATCATTCATCTTACTTTGAAAAGGAAACATTGCACTTTTCCTTTTTTACATATTTTTTCCCATGATTGTAATACCATTAATTGTTATTTTTTTCAGTCAAGTATGTGAAAAACTAAGAATTATTCTAACATTTCTAATAACTATATTGAATATAAAACAACAGTAATAACTAAAACTGAGCCCGTTATCACGAAAGGCAATGGCACAGTTTTGAAATTATTTTATCAATTCTTAATTTTTAAATTACATGGTATATATATATATGTGTGTGTGTGGGAGTGTGTATGTTTGTTTTGTGTTTCTAATAGGTAAATATTTTTTAATGTCTCTTTCGTAAAACTGATAAACATACTAGTTGTCAGTGGATAATTAACTAACATTTCTTTATTTCGATGATTATTTTGTTTACAAAAAATAATATAAACTAGTTTTATTGTTAGTCTTCTTGGTTGGTTATTGGGGCTTTAGGGCGCTTCGACAGCTATGGTCGTTTTAGCGCCCGAGTTAGTCTTAGTCTTTACGGATTCATTAGTTACAAGTCTGAAACTATTGAGATTTTAAACATTTGTTTTAATTAATAAGTAATATGAAAATGATATTTGCAAAATTCACTTATTTTGGTAATAAATATAATTATAAGTTTATATCGTTTTAAAAAAAATAAGAAATAATAAAACAAAAAATGGTACAAATATGTTAAAATAATTAGTTATTGTAAACATGATATGTGGACATTATGCAAGGAATTAAGTATTAAATTAATTAGAGATATAAAGCGCTCCCATAACCTTGACAGAACACATCTGCCCCACCCTTATGTTGAATGACAACCAATCTACAGAGTTGAATTGGTATACACTGGTATATACGTTATAATAATAAAATTAAAATATATCGATCTTAAGTAAATAAAAATAAATCCTTAATATAGTAAAATTCCATTTTGTATAAAACTATTTAATTTTTTATACTAAAATATGTTTTGAGATTTTAAGATTTTTTCCAATTACTATCAAAGAGTATATCAGAATGGATTTTATGTTAGTACTCACTGTTTTTGAACAATTCGACATATTCATAATATCATAGTTAAATAGAATATCGAATTGAATGTTACATCCTTAAAACCATGTCTGTATAAGTACACAATGTTAAGTAATTATCGTTCGATTATTTTGTGTATTATCGAAAGCTAATATTCTCATTTTTGGCTTAAATTTAATTTTAGAATTTTATCTTCATAATATATTTTTGTCAATATAATAATATTTATAATTTCGCAAATATACTTTCGACTGAACAGAATGAAATCAAAAAATATTAATCAACGATTATTCCCAACGTAAAATTTATTGCTTCTCACTAAACCATATTTTTTGGAATATATTTATATTAATGTTGAGTATTGCTCATATAAAAATCAATTAACTTATAACATTTATATCAATAGCCGGAAGTAAAAAAAAAATATATAAAAAAGTTCAAACATCCAGTACACTGATTATGATTAATGGATATCACAAGAGGGCCACGACGAAAAATAATATGAGTTTATATTAATTTTTATGAAAAGCGGGAGGCCGTTGAAATAAAAAATAATAATGTAAAAAAGGCAAAATGCATTTTAACACTATTATAAACAAGTTTTATCTTGTTTTAATTTAATGCATAAAAATATTTGTTCACAAATAATATTTTTTTTCTATATATATATATAGTTTAGTATGTAACACTATAAAATATTGTTTTTTCTGAAAAGTCCTGTAAAAAACGATATTTTCGTTCTAAAATATGTAGCTAAAATATGTATTATAACGGTATAATTTTTTAGAAACAACATGTTCTTTACCGGTGGATTGCATGGTACTCCAAGTATTGTAAATAATTAAATTTACTTTATTTTCAGCAACAAATATATAAAAAAGAGGAATCAATATGCAAGAATAAAGAAATATTCACATAAGAGAATTATAAATTAGTTTCGTATATTTTTCCACATAAATTATTACATATATAAATTATAAAATTAAAAAGATTAAAGAAATAACCATTTTTATTACTATTTTCAGAAGTTACAAAAAGTAAATAGCTATGTAAATAAATATTTTCTAATACAAACATTTTGATGTGAAATATAAATATATTTGTTAGAACGGAGTAAAAAGTCATCTTGTTGGAAAATTTATGCCGGTCCTGGTTCTAAAAAAAAGAGAACACATTTTCACCAATGTCGTGCAGTCATTTATGTGGGTCGAAAGAAAATACAAACAAACAAACACGATATTTAAAATACCTAATCATGCAAACATACTCTAATTGTACCATACATACGTATGTATAGGTGATTCAACTTAGGCTTCCACACGAAAGTATTAAAAAAACATGTTATCCCCCATTTAGTATTTTACTTCAGTTGTATTTTAGAACTGAATTGAACTAAAATACGAAATAAAAAATAACATGACTTCTTAACCGCTGCGCCCCCTTTTAATACTTCTATGTGGAAGCCTAAATTGAATCACCTATATATATCAGTCAGAGCTAGTTAATTCACAGTCACTCACACAAAACACTAAATCACCCCGGTAACCGATCAAAACTTTCAAGTTTATCGTAGCAGTCTGTGCCGAGGATTTTGTTTTTATTATAGTATTTTGTTGTATCTGTTATTTTAAAATTGTGTCAAGTTCTTATACTATATACATATGTGTTGTGAACTAAATTGGTAAACTTTTTTTTATTTATTTGATGTCATACACACACACACACACACACATATATATATATATATATATATATATATATATATATATATATATATATATATATATACATCGAAGTTGAATTTTAAAAGTATTGTCCATTTACGTTCTCTTCAATTATTCTTAATACATTTTTTTATATAACTAGGGGGCTTCACCCTCTGCTCGCTGCATTCACCAACCCCCGGGCTTGCACGCTCGTCCACGTGTCAATTAAAAACATGTCATGTAACCGAATAAAACAGTAAACACATTTAGGTATCATAGAGCACGTTTCAAATAAATAAGCGACGTCTGGATTTATATATATATATATATATACAATATATGTTTTGTGGATAATTTGATTGTATATATATATATATATATATATATATAACCCCCCTAGTATGTATAATGGTTTGATTGAAACCATAGATTAGAACACATATGGGCAACCCGCGACCCGGATCCAGCCCTTTACCTCTTTTGATCCGGCTCTAATCTAATTTCAGCGAAGTTTGTCTGATTCACGGTGGAAGAAAACTTGGCGTGTTCTGCTAACTCACATCAATCTCTTAACAGAGGAATTAACTAAGAATTAAGGGAATTAACAGGGGAATTATCCTTAAATAATATTAACGTCAATATCGATAGTCTCGTAGTTCAAGTACAAGGCAAATCTTCAGATTAAATTGTTATGTCGTTCATTATATTATAAAATTTATGCCGATCTTTATACCAAAGCATTATATTATAAATAAATGAAATATGAAGTAGCAACTTATTTCAAATCATTTAATATTAATTTATTTTATTTAATAATTCGGTCCGGCCCTTGACTCGGAAACAGAATGACAATTTGGCCCCCGAACTAGAAATGGTTGCCCATGCCTGCTGGATTAGAATAATCAAAACAACTGACGATTTCGCATTAATGTTCCTGCATTCTGATCGGTTCATACATTGATCATTAATTTGAATTCTACCTTGCCTCCATAGAAATTGAATTTCTATTAAAAGAATCTCTATAATCTCAATCTTGCATTATCACAATCGTATTCGGTTTTAGTTTATGTTGTTAAATAAATTTAACCAACAATGCAGTACAATTTTTCAATGATTATTCGCAGAAAATATATATTTTGTAATTTTCCCAGTCTTAATATTTTATTTTTTTCGCCATAGGAGATGAAAGTTTTTTGTGCTACAAAGTTTTTTAAATTAATCAAACTGAATAATTTCGAATAGTTGACATAATCTTTGTAATCGCTTATGCAAGGTCAAATGTAAAATAAAATTGTGTGTATTCAGCGTAAATGTACACGAATGAAGTCCACAACAACAATCATTCATTTTAAAAGTGATGTCACATGAAAAAATGTGTTTACATTTTTTCTCCCCACCCCCGTTTCATATACAGTAGATTTTTTTCAGTATTTTTTTTTATAAATAAACAACTGGAAATTACGAATTATACAAAATTCAATTAGCAAAAGAGAGCATTTTCTTGTATATAGAAAGTGAAATTTGGAAGAATTTTCAGCCATTGATTATTGATTTGAACTGAACAAAATCTAAAACATACTTTTTGTATTCAAGAAAAAAAATCCAGATTGAATTTCGTTTGATTCTATTTTTTATCTCGACGAAATTAATTTGGTCGGCATTAAAATTACAAAATCATAACTTTTTAATGATTTTATAATACATATGATGAAAGGAATGTACAAAATAAAAGAATTTGGTACGTTTTTTATCGGAACTCCTACAATCTTTGTTTTATTAAATTAAGATGTTTCTTTATATATTCTACTTATGTACATTACGTTAAAATCCAAAACTTTATCATTCAGAAACACATTAATATTTTTTTTAAATGAATTAGCAATTGAAACTGATCCACATTCACTTTCTTTACGAATTTAATACATCCTAATATTTTTTTCTATCGTTTTTGTATTTGAATCCATATTTTATGTTAGATTTAAATATATTTTTTTATTGTTCTAATTTTTTTAATGACTTTGTTATATAGTTGCCTGCACAAAAGTATTTGGACAAATAGTTACAATAACTGAGATAGTTTTTACAAATATTTTTAATCGATTCATTTGTAAAAACAATACTGTTTCGTAGATTAAAAAATGTATTCGAAAGATATGTTTTTATCTTATTAAGTTGGTAGGAAAATAATTGCGGATTTCGTTTTCTGAATCCTGATTTTTTTTCAACGAAAGTGAAATTTCATCGTGTTCATGTTAATATTATTTTAGAGTGCATTTTCGGTCTGTATTGTAGCAACATCGACTTTAGTTTTATTATTAATTTTGCTTCAAATTGGGCTATTGAATTAAAGATGGAAAAGAAGCAAATATGAGCATTTTTTTGTATGAGTTCAAAACGGGTGGTAAAGCGGCAGAAACTGTTCGTAAACTAAACGATGATTTTGGTGTGGGCACTATTAAGGAACGAACGGTGCAATGGTGGTTCCAAAAACTCCGTGCTGGCGACGAGAGCCTTGAAGATGAAGAAGGTCTCGGGCGTCATTCTTCAGTTCATAACGATCAACTGAAAATGTTAGCTGAATCAGAACCACACACAATTCGTGATCTCGCACAAAAATTATGCGTTAGTCATCCAACAGTTCTGGACCACTTAAAACCATTTAAGTTATAAAATGTGTATGAATTTGAAAGTCATAAACCGCAATTACTTTTCTACCAACACAATAGTGGTATTCTTGTTCAGAAAAGGTTTTTTTTTGTACTTAGTGCTGAAGAAAAAAAATCATCTGTAAACATCATTTCCAAATTTTTAATCGATTTAAAATTTCAAACTTGTATCTAGTGCAATGAGATATACAAAATACATATATGCAAAGATATTTGTTATGTTCGTAAATAGGTTATTAAATTACTTAAAAAAACGTTGCAAATAAGAAACAAATGGTAGAAACGGTGATTATATTGAAGTAGTTGCTGTTGACCTCGAAATGTTTCAAACGATTAACTTTTTATCGTTAAGGAGTTATTAAAATTTATACATTTTGTTCAACTAAAATAGTATTTATGTTTTAGACACTAAAATGATGTCATTTCGATGATAATGAATACTTGGATCAGTAGATTCTTTGTAGATATCGGTAACAAGAATAGCCTTTAAATTATTAATTTCAACCACGAAAATGGTGCAGAATATTTTTATATATATATATATATATATATATATATATATATATATATATATATATATATATATATATATATATATATATATATGATGTGTGTATGCATGATGCGTGTGTGCCTGTGATGTGTGTGCGTACATGCGTGAATTGCATGTTAAGTAAATAATTACAATATAAACATTTGTCAACCTAAGATTTAAATTTGTCATTTAAATGTATACAAAAATCAAACGTCAGAGCAAGTAACATTTTTAATGCGATGGAGTATATTGTTCAGTGACTTACTGTAAATTAATATTTATCATGTGCATTGTTTTATTTATTCTTTTATGTTACACTATAACATAATATTTAATAACTGAATATTTACTAGGAATTTATTAGTCATCATTCTATTCTTTTAATTTATACACATTTTCATTTCAGACGCAAAAATATCATCAAACAGATGTTGCACTGCAATTTTTTTCATAATTAATTCTCTTATTTTTTTACCAGTTCTTCTGAATTACCACCGATTAAGATATTTTTATTCCTTGAGAAGTATATAAAAGCTGTCGCTTCTAGTTGTTTAATAACCTTACGGAATTGTAATAAATAATATTATAATTCGTTTAATAGACATTTCTAATGAATGTCTCACTTCGTTTTCCCCTTCGTATAAAAATTAATTATTATCATGAACATTTAAAAGTTTCGATATCTTAAAAATAGCCTGTTATTCTTTTAGACAAGAAACACAAAATTATCATCTCATCTTGTGAAACAAGTTTGAAACGTAAAGTTAACTTTTTAGGATGTTTGTGATTTTATAATGTCTAATATACAGTGATTGTAATTTTGTGATGGAATTTTTAAAATGAAATGAAGTTACTGATCTAACAAATAACTTCATTTACAACCTACTCATACATTTTAACTGATAGTGTAATACATACATACATATATATATATATATATATATATATATATATATATATATATATATATATATACATACATATTAGGTGTATAAATTAATTTAGTGCCTTTTTATAAAAAATGAATAAATCTCAATCCTGAAAATTCCCTCATTATTTTGTATAACTTTGCTTCATCTATCGGTTAACTGACGAGAATCCCTTCTCAAAAAAAGATGGGGTATTTGAGTCGATGAAGTCGTCAATGCATTTACGGGGAACCTCTTCATCTGTTTCGTAATGGGTATCAACCTGGTGATACTGGTTCGACCGGACCAGATGATAATAAAAAAAGTTAAAAAAATAATTATACTTCCAATGAATAATTTCAGTTTCAAGAAACAATTCTTTTTTAAATATAATACAATATTCTATGTAACTAAATTAAAATGTAGATATGTGTATATGTATACTGGCATCAATGATTTTAGAAATATTTTGTTATCTATCGGCGACCGGCTTGGTGTCACTCTCAACAGTTGTAAACTATTAGCAAGAGCGAAGAAAAATTCTACCTGTCGCACTTTGCTCCCCTTAACATTTACACAAGATTTTGTATGTTTTTTTTTCTGGAGTAATTTAAAAAGCATAGATAAAAGACTCTCTTAAAAAGATACAATGTACAGTAAAAAAAAAAACTAGCTACGCTACCAAATGGAATAGATAGATTTATACTTCTATGATGTTTTAATTTGTATTAATATAGATTTTGCCATTTATTATTTAAAATAAATTCAATCGATTTTTTGTTTACATTCTTTTACACAATAAATCTGAATCTGAATTTAATTATATTATTAATTTAATTTATTCGCAGTTTAATTTTATATTAAAAAATGTTTATCATAAAAATGTAATTATTTTTTAGTGTTAGGTACCAATATACTATATATATATATATATATATATATATATATATACATAATATTAAAAAAAAATAACTAAACGATACTAGATTTTTTTATTGTTAATTAATTTTTATTATTAGATACCAATATTATATATATATATATATATATATATATATATAATATTAAAAAAAAATATTTAACTAATCGGTCCTAGATTGATGTTTCAATGCAAGTGAATCATTATATAAATCTAATATTCTATGAGAATAAAGTAATTTGAACAAAAAAGCAGGTACTCTAAATTACTATTATTAAATATACAAACGTTATTTGTATAAATCGATGTGTTTACTGAAGCAATTAATAAAGGACCGTATCTAAAACAGTTACCCATTTAGTCATTTATAACTTTCCCTTTTTCATATTTTCTTTATGAATACCGAAACGTTTTTGACTATAATTGACAATACATTAGAATATGACAGTATGTGGTTCTTCTGAAAGTAAAAGCACACACACCTTCTTTCGACATAGTTTGTCAATCAATTTATATGATTACCAATATTCGACACAAGTTGAATCATTTTCCATTATCATTCCCATGTATATATATATATATATATATATATATATATATATATATATATATATATATATATATATATATATATATATATATATATATATACCCATAAAGGATGAATAAAGAACAGTTTAAGAATGCATGCGTATTATACTCTTTGAAATCTAAAATGTATATTATTTTAAAGGGAAAATGTAATATGAATTATAATACTATTTTAAAACAATTATCTATTCAGTCTGATTTATTTTTTTTGTGAAATAACCTAAAAACACAGTAAACTTGATGTTATTTTATATTTAATTACAATAATTAGTTGAATCTGATTGATAATCCAAGATAAATTCTTTGCAGAAGTTAATTACAAGTTATTAAATTATAATGTATATATATATATATATATATATATATATATATATATATACACACACACACAATATTCCCAATTTTTTGTATAACTTTGTTCCATCTGTTGAATAACTGACAAATCATTTGTCGAAAAAAACGACAGCTTTGATTCGATGAATTTATAATGTATTTTCGGACCTCTTTCACTGTTTTAGCATTGTTTGCATGTTTTGTACGTTACAACACTTTCCTCCAAAGCTGAAAAAATTATTCATGTGGCTTTGGCAGCATTTTTCTTAACCGGAATGCGAAAAGTATGCAATGGCTAGTATGATGCTTTTCGGACGCTATCGTGTTCAACAATGTTTTGTGAGGTTATGCCAACTACTTGGCCAAGAAATATAGTGTTTTTAAATGTTGATGCTTTTAAATGTTGGCACTTCAAAATCCTAAAACGACGAGAAAATATTTTAATTTAAAGCAGAGTTATGATAAGGTACCGAATTAATATATATAAGTATATATATATATATATATATATATATATATATATATATATATATATATATTATGCTATTGAGCGGGGGTCGAATCCCCCCGGAGGTCGGCGAGAGTAGCGAGTGGAGGGCAGAGACCCCTGGTATAATAAAATTAATTTGATGATTTTTTTCACTAACATGAGGATAAATCAACTATATTTTGTAAAAGATTTTATTTTTTCTATTTAAGAAAGCTTACACAAACTTGTAACATTAGTACAATAAGATTAAAGGTTATTAATGTGTTTTATGTTTATATTTTTTCTATAAGATAGAATTTACTGTATGGTTCATACAACTGGAACCGTTCTAGTCGATACATGCACGAAAACATGCTGCTACTATTTAAAAAATATATTTTAGAAAAAATAAAAAAAAATGTATTATTTTAATCGTTAAATTGTTAGCCTTGAATGTATCCTTTAACCGATATATTTTATCATACAATATAGAATATTATATCTGGAAATAAAATTGATACAAATCATTTTTTTTCTCGATTTAAATATTGTACTTATTCGCATCTATTAATATATTATATAAAGTGTAGATAAACAATTTGAATATTGATTGAAAACATCACAAGCTCATACTTATTAGGTTCTATCATTTTTTTTGTAATTAATTCGTATGTTTTTTTTTTTTTAAATTCAATTAAATAATATTTCTCGGAATTGTGTCGAAAGGTAATGGAATTTTAATTGAAATCTTATTAAATATTTTAATTTTTAATGTTTCAAGTTTTAGTTTCTTTTTTTCGTTCGACGAATTTATGAAGTGAGCTGTTATTTTTTTTAACTACATTTTTCTGTTCAATTTAAGCGTGGAAATTTTTGTAAACCAGTATAAATATTTCCGTTCTATACGTAAATAGAAACTTATCAACGTACACAAATATTGCGTTCTGTTTTGGTATTGTGCACAAATCCTTGAAGAACAGGAAACGTGAAAGTCAATAATCAGTTTGATTTTATGATTTCAATTCAGTTTGTAATTATTTTAATTTATAGTTATTTTAAGTTGGTTTTGTAATTTTTATTTAAATTACAGTCTTTCATCATTAACTACAAATCTTATAGAACTAATTACACAAAATGAAAAATGTCTGATATAATGCTTAGTTAAGTATTTTCCAATGGCAGTATTGCTCTTAGACACAATTTAAATATTCGATCATTCAGATTAGTTTTGAACCAATTTCATTATTTGCACGGTGTTTAAGTGTTTGATTTCTTCATACGATTTTGAATCGATTGTATTTTTTAAAAACTATACCTACATCAATAATCAATTCTGATTATTCAATTTGATGTTCAGTTTGCTTTCTGCACAAGTAATCTTTCGTTTCAATCGTTAATTTTTTTTAAAACATTCCTTTTATTTTTACTTATTTATTTCTATAGTACTTATTAATGTATGAGTTGAATCGGTTAACACTTTCTGTTTAACATTTTTTTGTTTCTTTTCCTGACTCCTGAGTATAATGTTCGTTTACTAATTTTTGAATTACGAAAGAATTCAGACATTAAAATATCTAATCAGCTCTGTTTATTTTCACAACTTATTTCGGAATTTTGTTCAAATTCACTTTCATAGTTTAATATACGCTATTATTATTTTTTGAAAAAAAATGTTCAGTAATTCAACATTGTCTCCCCTCGATACATTAATTTATATTTCAATGGTATTGTTATCATATCCAAAATGCAAGAATATAACATTTAATTTTTACCGAGTTGAGGCCAGATTTTCTGTACCCATACTTTAAAATTGATGGCATTAGTGGCGAAATGTAGATTAGCCCATTCAAATAGACAGTAATCAACTATTAGGCACTGTAATAAAAGAAAATGTTTTGGTGTGCAAGTTGTTCGCTCATTTATAAGAGTTTGAAATCATCAGTATTATTTTTAACTTTTTATTTATCATTTAGGTTCTTTTTTCTTTGTCAGTAGGTTTAAAACAAGGTTTCTTAATTGGAAATAAGAAGTGATCTTAAAAACGCGAGATGTGTCGGATTTTCATAAAGATAAATTATTAAAAATACAACTATTCCAATAATTTTCAATAAACGATATAGGAACATATATATTGAAAAGTAAGGCTGTGTAAGTTATAGAAAAGAATGAGAATCATAGATTTAGAGTAATTTATTATGAATAGTATAGAGAGAAGAAAATTATCATCAACGAACAGCGAAAACTGTAAAAAAGTCACATGCAACAGTGCAGTATGCAGTAAATAAACATAACAAAACTAAAAACAATTGAAAATAGACCTCGTTCTGGTCGACCAAGAAAATTAGAAAATATACACAGACGAGCCATTCTCAGAACTATACATGAAAATCCAAAAACAGGTGCACCTCTGAGCTCACAAACGTGTTAATAAATGAATACAGAATAGAAATTGTACCCGAAACGGTAAGAAATGTATTAAACAAAGCGGGATTTAACGGACGTGTGCCCAGGAAAAAGCCTTACATTAGTAAAAAAATTAAATACTAAGATTAGAATTTGCAAACGCGCATGTCAGTAAGCGTCCATGCTTTTGAAAATCAGTTCTGTTCGCTGATGAGTCGAAATTTAATGTTTCTGGCTCTGATTGAAAGATTATGGTACGGAGGAAAAAAACGAAGAGCTAAAAACTAAATTTGTGTCCTGCTATTAAGCATGGTGGAGGTAATGTTCTAGCCTGGGAGTCGATGGGTGCTTCAGGAGTTGACAATTTGAAATTTATTGAAGGTACAATGGACCAACACGTATATTTGGATATATTGAAAAAATGTTGAATATCTAGTGCCCGAAAACTCGAACTCGGGGAATCGTTTATCTTCCAACAAGACAACGATCCCAGGCATACAGCACGGCGGGTCAAGGAACGGCTGATATATAATGTAGCGAAACAACTTCATACGCCCCCACAATCGTCATATATGAATCCAATAGATGATTTATGGGACGAAATACGAAGAAGAATTAGAAAACATACAATTCGATACAAAGAAAAAGTTAAAAGTCGCCATACAGAAGAATGGAATTCCATCGATTCGGATGTAACAAATAGATTCATAGACGGAATGAAAAAACGCATGCTGGAGGTGATAAATGCAGAGGGTGGTTGTTCAACAAGTTACTGATGTTTCAAAAAGACTGAGACAATTCATGCATTTTAATAAATAATCACTGCGCCTATTAAGTGTATGGGGAAATTTTTGTATCTTAAATACTGACTTTCGTTATTGTGTCTTGTTTATCGGTTTTACTGTTTAATGATATATTTTCTTTGTGTCATCCTCTCTGTATGATCACAAAATATATGTGATCCGCACATTTCCGTAATAAACACATTGCTACGGTTATTACAAACAAAAAACTGAAATTATCACAAGTGTATGGTGACTTTTTTGATCCAGTGTATGTGTTTTATACAAGTGTATAAAATGTGTTTGTAATTGTTTCATTTCATAATATTGTAAAAGACCAATTCACGACCATATTTATCAACCTCAGCCATTCGCATATTGTCGAAATGAAATTACATTCAAAAAGAAAACTGCATCTGAAACCCGTACAAGAAATGTTTGAAAACACAAACGAATCCATTCTTTATTGTGCTACATATACGCAGACGAAATGTTATGTGAAATTTCAAGTCGCTTTGTGTTGTGCCGGGACCGTGGTCAGTCCGTCTCGTGTGGATTACGGCGCGACCAGTGCACACTTGTTAAAACATTTTTATTGTTACACATATTACGAATTCATCACATAGAGAGACAGACGATTCGACTAAACTTCAACTAGCTCGAGCAGTTTCGGTTCTCTAGAACAGGTTTTTTTTTTATTATTATTCGCGTCGTCGGATACTACTGTTTATTGTTTTGTTTTATCGATAGTGTGTTGTTTACTTTCGCTGTGTCCGTATGTACGTATGTTTTTAAAGCTACGGTTTTTAATTTATAATTTCCGTCAGTTACTTTAAACCTTGTTTGTGTGTGAATTTGTTGTGATATGACTTGCATGGAAATATGTTTTGTTCTGAATTAAAATCTTTGTCGAGGATAAACGTAACGACAAATCGTTTGTAACTTGTTAACTGTCATTGAAAACTAAGTTTCCTGTTTTAAAATAATGGTCTACATAGCAAAGCCCGATTCATTAATTTTATACTTTTGAATCGACTATAATAAATTAATATAAGAATTAATTGTATCCCAGTTTAATTCTGAATTAAATGTTTATCCGGATTTTTTTACTTTCAAAAATGAATCAACACCCCAATCGTAAACATTTGACTGTAGAAATGTTCAGCAGCAAATGATTATTGTCAATTTTTATAACGAAATTTGCACCGATGAGCGTATTGATTTGATTAGGAAATTGAATCAAGGTACAATGTGTTTATATACTGGAAGTTTTTACTTTTCGAAAAATCAGTTATCAATATATTTCATTTTCTGTTGCACACCAAGTAATTTCATATATTAGTTATGTTTATGTAGAGAAAAAATGAAATGTTAATTTCTATAGTGAGAAATGTTATTGCTTATATTTTTTTAAATTAATAATTTACATCAAAATTTAGAATAATCAGTACTGTATCAAGGAAAACAAAAATTGCCATCTATCTATAGATATGACCTTTTTTTTAGGGAAAAAAAATCTGTTCCTTTGAAAAGTTGTTTGATTTTCATTTTCGACATTTGTTTTAATTTTTTTCGCTACTGAAACCCACAACGATAATCACTAAAATGGTCTATCTTATATTTCAATCATTTTAATATTGCCGCCATTCGGTTCCGTCCTTTCAATGCATGCACACGAGAACGAAATAAAGGCCGTTCAGACGTCGTGTATTTCCAAGAAATAATTTCCGGCCGAGGTGAAAAGACAAATTAACAATTATCGTTATATTCGCTTGACGGTATTCGGATTCTTCCCTCACATCAATCCTAATATTCTCTGTCGCTTTGCCCGGCAATCATGAATAGTGAAGTGAATAAACGTTTTGAAAACAAGAAACGACGAATTTAAAGAATTTGTGTATTTTTGATGACATAAGTAATGTTTTGAAAGTATAATTGCTTTTGTTCTACATCAGTTTTTATGGATTCAATTAAAAGAAGACATTTTTTTGAGCAATTTTGTTTATATATATATACACATAATATATATATATATATATATATATATATATATATATATATATATATATATATATATATATATATATATATATATATATATATATATATATATGTAAATTCAAATTGAAAATATGTTCTCTATAAATGATATTGTGAATTTGGTAATTACCAAAGTAATATTAGAATTTTTTGCGTATGATGTATAAATTTAATGCTTTTATGAATAGGTATGAGTGGGTGAATATGTGGGTGTATGTACTAAACTATTAAACACTATATGTATATATATATATATGTATATATATATATATATATATATATATATATATATATATATATATATATCGAGTGTGTGTATGCATCCATAAACAAGATAAGGAAAAAATGCGCAACGCTTCTGTATTTGTTGCACAGTGGTTAATAATATAACTAAAACTAGACTGATTAAATAATTCTAATCCAATGTGACTTATGTACTCGTCGACTTCCTGTATTTAACTGGCAGTGTTTGTGAAAAGGATCTTGCGCTGATTCCCTTTTCGGTATGTTTGTTTTTGTGATAGTGAAAGAAGTGATTTGAAATTGCCGACAAACAGAAATCGATGCGATGGGTTCCTGCTGCAGCAGCAATGATCGCGTTGAACCTAATGAGGTACGTTGTGATTTTTCTATAACAAAGAAACCACCGTTCTCATTTGAACTCGTGAATGCCAGATTTAATTTACAATTTAGATAAACGTTATGAACATAACACAAAGTACACTCTTCTTGTTATCTTCGCATAGATAAAATGATTCATGACGGGCGGCGCGCAAGATTATTCTTGTGAATAAATGCATTGAATAATTTTTTAACATAAAAAAGATGATCACATTTTCTAATAATTCTCTCAGCGATTAAAATATAAAAGCAACCTTTGATTTTTTCCAGAGTTATTTAAAAACTTGCACGTGTGTTTATAAAATGCTTCCTTTGTATAAGTTTATATCATAAAAGTCAAGATGGTATTAATGTACAACAAAACAGTTTTTATTAAGCCAGAATATTAGAGCAATCAGTACGAAGGAAAAACATTTAAAATTATTAAATACGATTCTGTTTTATTATTTGTAAAATTTTAAATAAAAAGTACTTCACGATTAACTTTTTGACATTTCGCAGTCACAGATTGATCAAAATTAAATCAGAGTAGATCAAAGATCGATGGAGTTTGTTTTTAATATAAATTAAAACTAAGTTAGAGAAAATTGAAACTGAATCTGATTTTGTACGCAAGTAGAGTTCTTTAAAACTTAATTTCAAGACGAAAGAAGACTAGAAATGTGAAGCGATAGATGAAATCGTGGACCGTTTGTGTCAAAACCACTGATTTTAATTATTAAAATGACACTTTGAAAGTACGAGCAAAACAAACATTTAAATTTATTCTATTAAACATTATTTATTTAACCAAGTTAATAAATAGTAATAAAAATCAAATTACAGAGTTTTTAAATTTTATATCTTCCTCTAGCAGGCAAATATTAAATATGTCCTTGATTTACAAGCAATAAAAATAGATTGTTGATTTAGTTGCTACTGTTTAAAAAAATGTTTTACAGTAATCGCATATTTTGCACTGAAAGCATGCTTAGGTTTTTGAATTTTTCTCTTTGACAATTATGAAATTTTTATTCTATTTTGTCATATGTATTTTTTTTTCGTGTCCCATGTTAACCCTTAAAGGACACACCTTTAAAGTGGCACACGGGGTATGCCACGCCTCATCGTCCTTGAATGCGTGCACAAACGACTTGATTGGATATTTTATTGCAAAAAAAATACGGAACGAAGCTGAAGGAATTTATTTTGGGGACAAATACGTTTAATGGCGATTTTTTCCAATTAACAACGTTTAAAATGTTGGAAAATAAATGGCGGACAATGACTTTTTTTGCTTAATGTCGAGCAATTTTTAATATTTTCGATTATCTAAATTTTAGTATGATTCATTGGAGCGCAAAGTTTGCGCAGGGTGTCCGTCACCCCGAATGTCCTTTAAGGGTTATAAAAATAAAAAGGTAAGTTAACTGAAATTAGTCTACTATTGTACTTTTTTCTCCAATAAGTTAATTTAAAGATTTTAACTTAATTTGAACAGACGCCTACTTTATAAGAGAGGATCGATACGGGGTTTTCAGTGATAATCATTCCCGGATCAGAGAAATAGGCATATATCTGATGATACTCCATATTATGTGTGTATGTATATATGTATGTATATATATATATATATATATATATATATATATATATATTTATTTGTATATAAAATAATGTATTATTGAAGTAAATTGGTTTCAAAAATGCAATTACACCCACTTATATTGCCAACCTATCGATCCAAAATAGTTATCCTGTTGCAAAATAATTAATTATTGGTCATTTTTGAACAAAAACGTCTTGTGTTTTTTTTTGTCGAGTGAATAATCGTGGAAGTTAATTAGCTATAGTGATAAGGTTTTATTATGATAGTCCTCATTACTCATTAAAGAATGATTCTGTGTGGAACGTGGACTGTTTGGAACAGTTGTCTAAGATAGATTTTGATCTGTACAGATCTTTATATATCATGAATGTAAATACATCTTGATTCGATTTGTAAACAGTAGTGGTATTTAACAATTGGCACATGTGGACGCGCACCTTGTATGACTTAGAAATAATTAACGTTTTTTAAACGACGACAAAAAATAGATATTTTAAATTTTCGATGTTTATCAGAATATGAAGGCAGTAAATCGAAATATTTTCCGATTGGGAATTCAGCGAGATTCAATAAACGTTTTATATTTTAACAAAAACATTTATGAATTGAAAAATTAGTAAAAATGTTTCCTAAATGGATTTTCACTTTCGGTAAATCACACATTTTTAATTAAAATATTCAGAAATTGATCATTGGTCATTTGAATGGTTATGATGCTTATTGGTTTTCAATCATTCTAATGCTTGTGCCAGTGGTGTCGAACTCGTATACGAACAAGGGCCACCGAATTCAGTTTAAGAGAGATAAAATAAATCACCAAAAAAATTGTAGCAGGCGAAAAAATGTATTTATTTATTTAAATTCTAAATAACTCGTTTAAATTTTACATTTATTTTTTCTTTAATGAGTTTATAAAAATTTAAAAAAAATACATTAATTTCACGTATTGTCATCAAATGTCACAACAAAAATTTAAATTGTAAGAAATTAAAAAAAATTTTTTTTACTATAAACTCGGTATCTTTTAGCAAGAATTATTTTATCATTGTCCGCTGTAATTTTCTGCGATAATGATAATTTCACTATAGATGTCATTTGTCAATCTTGACCTATGTGCAATGTTATTAGTCTTTAAAAGGGAAAATAATTGTTCACATTCGTACGTGAATTTCATTACAGATGAAAAACTATAATTACGGGAAAAAAATGTTTAATTAAGTGTTATACGGCTGTGTTAATAATTTCATTCTGAAAAAAAGGTATGCCAAGGTTGGCATTGGATATTATTGTTGTAATGTGCTCATCTACACCACTCTGTTTTTTTTTTGCAATTCCAGTTATATTTTTTTTTATTTTTAGATAACGCCAATTCCTAAATCACCTAACCAAAAAAACGAAGACTGGAATCCGTTTTCCAAACAACGAAGATGTACAGATGTTTTATTTCTGTTCGTGATAATTATTTTTATAATCGGCTTGGTAAGCAAATCAACAAATTAGTGACATGTTAGAGACAGTTTGCATGTAGCCGATAATTGAGTCGACTCATAGATCACAGATTGTTCACTTCGGTAAAGTTACATAATTGAAACTGTGTTGATATTATGAAATAAGAGAATTGTTTTATTTTTTTTATTGATATAATTTATTATATCCTGTTTTATTTGCATATTTAGTATGATTAACAGTTTTTATAATAATTTACAAATACCTGTTTATTAAAAAAAAAACATTGTTTTTCCAATTCGATTCCGATTATTATGATAGCAAAATAACATTACCCGATGTGACGATATTTTGTAATGTAAACAAAAAAATAAATTAAAACCACATTGAGTTCATTCATGTTTAGTTTTCTATATGAATAACTACAAGGTTTCATTCGACGCTGTTAATATTAAACAATAGTGAATGATTGTGGGAAATCCGATTCGTCAAACAAAAACATCATTTCTTTACCCGACCTTGCGCTGTAACAACACAACACAGACAGTTAATTTCGTACTCATGGAAAATAAATTTAAATAAATTATCTGTTGCAGTTCTTCCTCGTATTTTATTGTATATCTTACGGTGATATTTATCGGATAATAAATGGATATGACGACTGTGCAAATATCTGCGGACGTGAAAATGTCGTTAAAGATAAAATACTTCAAAAATGTCAAGGAGCCGATATGCGGAACAAAAAGTACAAATATTACTGTTAATATATTTAATATATATATAATTTTATTTATTTATTTAGGTATTTATTAATAAGGCCAGAGGCTACCTTAAAAGAAAATCCATTGATTGCAGCTAAGAGGGAATGCGTCGCAAATTGTAATGAACAATCGAATTAGTAAGTTTAGTATAAATTCGAATATTTGTGCACATTTCATTAACGCTTTGCCCTTTTAGTCGACAGTTCATCAATAGGTGCATTCCTGAACAAAGTGAAAAAATTGTGAATTCTTTTTTTTCTAAAACCGGGATTAATGATTTCTTCCAAGTAAGTTTTCGGAAATGTAGGCTACGATTTATTTTTTCTATGTAATATAATGTACCCTCAAGTACAGTGCACGTGCCGCTCAGAGAGTACATTGCATGCTTTTATTTAACGGTATCATATTTTGTATGAAAAACAATTCGTTACAGTTTAGTGAGAATAATGTAGAAATACACTATAGACTGTCACACTGAAATAGAATTAATGGAATTTATCTTTTTTAAACTCCTATTCATCAAAATTGAAGCTTTGAGAACAATTTGATATCAGAAATGTTGATTAAGCAGAATGTTTAAAAAATAAAAAGAAACACGTTTTAGTTGGTGTAAAAAATAAAGATGAGACAGTAATGGAAGAAAATGTCGTCGAATGTTCTGTTATCAATATTCAGTCTGTAATTAGAACATAAATATGTGAAAATAGAACTTGAATGCGTATTAAAAAGGTTGCATGACGGAATTATATTTGATTTGTATTCTTATTCGGATATTCGGCAATTTAATAACAATCAGATGATAATATCATCCCTCTAAACAATATGATAATTCATAATTGATTCCCCTGAGGGGTGCTACCGCTCCGTTGAGAATCACTTACATAAACTCTTGGAAGGGTTGTATACATGCTATTATTTGTAAAGGGTTCTATACACTATTAGTTTGGCCTTCAGTTCTGACTGATCGGTACAATAAACTGGAGGGTGTGTGCTATGTGTATCATTCCATTTTGAACCGATCAGTCCGATTGAAAAACTGAAAGAAATTCCATCGATTTATCTGCCCGACCAACTGAACAGGAGTAAAATTTGAGAGTGTTGTTGCAGGTTCAGTTAAATCGTTCAGGTTTTGTCAGTCTTCTCTTTTAATAAGTTTAGTTTTTTACCTATTTTTTAGCTAACTATTTTTTTCAGTTAGCTAAAAATTAAATTAAACTTAAACCACTTAATGTGCAAATTAATTTTAAAATTTTGATGAAAAAATAATAATTTTTTTTATTAAATGCATTTCTTACCAGTACATAAAAGAACACAAATATTTTCAGTGGCGTAGCAAGTGCATTTTAACTTAAAGGGGGCACAAGTTTTTGAAAATTAATATTTTGTCAAGTGGCACAATTTAGAATAATGATAAATTAATTTTAGTAATTCGGTACCGTTTGCGACATCATTTATAATAGAAAAATAACTATACAGAAGTATTTATTCGAATATTATGGCGCCCCGCGTCGGGAACGAGCAGATAAATATTTGTTTAGTGAATACAACATGTCTGATAAGAACTCTTTAGATTTAACTGATCAGTGAGAACTGATAGTGTATGGGGCTCTTAAATTTCAGAAACATTGTTGCAAGAATTTAAGTTAAAATATGTTAAAATTTATTTCTTCACTATTGAATATTTTTTTTTAGGAAGTATCCGAAGATTTACATATGTGTTGGAAAGAAATATTATATTTATGTCTTATAGCTTTAGGTAAATAATTTATTTTCATACATAGAATGTCTTCTTCATATAAAAATGAAAACGTGATACATACATATATACATTATTTGTAGTGTTTACTGTAATCATTATGGTTTTGTTCCGTTACGTCATTGGATTTGTTGTATGGTTTATTTTAATTGGAGTCGTAATTGCTACAATCGCGGGTACAGTTTATTTGTGGTATGTATGCTTTATCCCACATCTTGTTTAATTCGCTGTATGAACACTGCATCGGTGGGAGGATTTGTTTTAGATTTGTATGTCTTGAAACTCTTTCAGATAAAGATCTCAAGACAGTCAATATTTTGTGATCTGTTCAACATTTTTCTTTATTTAAATAAAATTCTGAATTCATCCGAAATACTTTTCAACTAGAAAAGTATTTCGCCTATTAGATGAATTCAGAAATTTATTTAAAGTAAGAAAAAAGTTAAGCAGATCACAAAATATTGACTGTCTTGAGATTTTTATTGGACATGGAAAGTTTTAATTATTGTGCATGGCTGGATAATTTTGTGTGTATAAATATGGCATGTTGAATTGAAAACGCACCTATTTTCAACATATGTGTGTGTGTGTGTGTGCATATATATATATATATATATATATATATATATATATATGTATATATATTTATTTATTATTTGTAAATATTATGTTTTGAAATACAGTCATAAGTGATGTTAAGACCCGAATATTAGTATTCAGTATCAAAAGTAAAAATTACTTTAAAATCGCAGTTGGCCAGTGCATACGATACGACTTTCATCTATCGTAACTGGCCAGTGTATATGAGACGAATTTCATTTGTCTCGCGCTGTCAACAAACAGTGTCGGTTAAAATATTTGTTAGTCTATAGTACAATACAAAATAGTGTCTGCTTTGGTCATTCTTAAATAAAATACTCTTATCATTAAATTAATAACTGTGCAATTTGATATTACAGAAGGGCTGCATGTGTTTGTTGCACTAATTCACACTTACAAATGATATCAAACATATTTTTAAACAATTTCTTCACGACCGTAAACTTCATTTATTACGTAAAACAAACAGTATAAGAGGTAGCTGGATACTTTTGTGACTGACTAAATATATATACACACACACACGCATATATATATATATATATATATATATATGTATATATATATATATATATATATATATAGGGGAGAGAGAGAGAGACAGTGAAATGAATTGAATAAAATTTAACATTTAGGATAATGTGGAAAAAAACTAAAGATATGCTGAAGTCGCAAACAACGCAATCTGATATTGACAAACGAATGCTTTGGAGTTACTTAGCATACGCAATCCTTGCTACAGTAGTCACTGTCATAGTTTTATTAGTGATCCTTGTGTTGAGAAAAAGGATCTCACTAGTTATACAACTGTTTAAAGAAGCGGGAAAAGCTGTCGCAAGTATGCCATTGATTATATTCCAGCCCTTAATTGTAAGTCACATTATTATTATTATTATACTGCTGTATAGAGAAGAACATTTTATTTCTTATGTGTTTCTTCTGTCGAATGTAATTCTTCCATTCACATTTTAGACATTCGTCGCAATGGCAATCGCCGTATCAATCTGGTTTTACTTTACCCTCTGGATAGAAAGCTCTGGCATATTAACATCGAAAACGCACGCAGATTCAACAAGGGTATCTCTGAATTATGAGAAGAACATCATCATGAAATTGGCACGTTGGTATAATTTGTTCGCGATGTTTTGGATCACGCAGTTCTTCATCGGATGCCAGCATATGGTTATAGCTGGCGCCGTATCGATCTGGTATTTTACACGCAATAAAAACAAACTGGATTCACCGATCGTTACCAGCTCTTCGAACGTCGTCCAATACCATTTAGGAACCATCTCGCTGGGATCGATGCTAATTGCGATAGTGCAGTTGTTGCGAGCGATTCTCAAGAATATCGAATATTATTTGAAGGGACGAGACAATGCCATCGTTGATTGTATCCTCAAGTGCTGCCAGTGCTGTTTATACTGTTTTGAGAAAATCTTGTCAGCATTATGCCGTAACGCGTATATTATGACAGGTAATCTGATTAGTTTCACATATAATTTCTGTTGTAATTTTAATTGCAAAATTAGTAAAGAATCTAAAAGAAATATATTTGAACAATTACACACACACATACATACATATATATATATATATATATATATATATTTGGTTGGTAGAAAAATAATTGCTGTTTATGACCGTCAAATTCATATACATTTTTCTCGGCTAGTAATTAACATTATTAATCGAAATAAGTACGATTAGAATCGACATATTTTTGCCAATTAATTACAAGTTTATTTATTCCGGTAGTGTAAAATTGTGGAGTTCTGGAGTTGATAAAATTTTGAAATTCACTTTCAAAACGATTGATTTATATATTTTTATTTGTTCTGTATGTAAAATGCTATAAGTACAGTAAGTGTGTATTCATCAAAATTAAATCTTTAAAACTGATTAAACGGACTGTTTTAATGAACAAAAAGATACACATTATAGTTAGTGCATTAAGCTGAAATATAAAGATGAAACGTTCATAACAAAAAAAATGTTGAATTTTCTATTAATTTATCAGTATTTGACTGATAATTAGAACAGAAATATGTAGAAATAAAACTTGAATGCTTGACAAAGATGATTGAAGAACGTAAGAAATCATTTAGGAATCATTAATTTGTATATACAGGTGCGAATAATGTAGAGGTTTTCAATTTTCACATGTTTTATTTCAAGTAAAAAGTTACAGTTGATTAATGAACCAGTGTTTGCAATGAAAAAAATAAAATTAAAATATTTTTTTGAATTATGAATACCATGTATGAGAGTGGGTTTCTTGCACGATCGATTTCGACTTTCGTTGACTTCAGATATAGATATGGAACTCTAAGTTCAAAATCTATCTGAAAAATAGAAAATCTAAATAAGTCTTTTAAGAAACGAATTTATAGGTGACAAAAACGATTCAAACAGAGCAGCCGAAATAGCGGATGTACTGGAAAATGACACAGTAAAATATGTTTCACTTTTCTTTTGTAAATAATGTATTGTTTTCATTTTAAGCTATTTACGGTTATTCGTTCTGCCGTGCCGGAAAACAAGCATTCAACGTATTATCCTCTAATGCATTACGTGTAGTTGCCATCAATTCTGTTGGCGATTTTGTACTCTTCCTCGGAAAAGCATTGGTTGTAATGGCAACAGTGCTTATTGGAATGGAGTTAGTGCAGGTTCGTATACGTCCAACAACTTATTCTTTTTCAGATTATGTTTTTTTAATGTTCATATATCAATCAATGGAGGTATTAATCGACTGAATTCTTGATATTTTCGTTAAAAAAAATATAAGTTTATCTCAGTCGCACAATGAAACAGTGATTCATCGTTATTTATTTAAATATCAGCTCTCCGGAGACATCGGTGTAATCTGATGCCGTCTTGAGAGTTTATGCTTAAGTAAGGCAACAGCACAGATAAAGTAAGACGGTAAAGTAAAACGACAATAGCAAGTCGTTTTCAGTGTGCGACTGAGACAAGGAATATGTTTTTAAAGGTTATTTTAATACTTTAAATCTGTTCTTAAGTTCATGCTAAATGAAAGCTCTTCTTGTATCAGTAGTTCCTGAGGGTTTTACGCCCCGAATACCAGCATCTGACATCTATTTATCTATTTACCACATTTCTTTAGTAACTTCGTTTCAGTTGCTAGGAAACATTTCAAAAAGCCTAGTACTCATAGTTATCTGTAATCTTATCTATAATGTGCATAATAATATCTGTACAATGTTATCTGTATTTTATACATATCATATTAAATACACATACACCTATATGCATACTACTCTGATCAAAAAGTTTCGGGAAACTATTTTAGAAGAACCGTGTAAATCCAACGTTTAAAAATTTTAAATGATAATGTCGGTAATCCTTCCACTGTAATCTATATCGAAAATTAACCGTTCGTGAACAGCCGATGTTTTTCTCAAATTGGTGTGGTCGGCGAATTTTACTATGTCCAAATTTATTAAGCAATGTATTTGTATCAAAAATGAAATTTCTTGTGCCGACACGTTTAAAATGTTTGAAAAACCATTTGGTGATGAGTGTTTAGCAATAAAGTTTTGTGAAAATATTCTTGACACACCATACTACCTAAATATGTGATTTTAGAAAAATCGGTTTTTTTTCATCGCTCAAAAGGTATAAATACCCCTGAGAAAAATTCGCCGGTCAAGCTGAAGGGCATACGGTCAATATACTACGAACGCTACATCGAAGATCGATTGAAGCATTAGCGTATGATTATTGCAAGCGATGGAGAATACCTGGAAGGCGATAAAATGAATTTTGATGAATAAATTAAATATTTTGTTTTATTTTAAAACTCCTGGAACTTTTTGATCAAGCTAGTACGTACACACACGCATACGCACATTACATAATCGTCTGTTTAATTTGTAGAAAAAGGAAGGACTTCATCACATGTGGGTGCCTTTAGCTCTTGCCGGTTGTTTCGCGTATTTGATAGCGCATTGTTTCATTACAGTCTACGAGGTAAGGCATAGCGATTTACAAAGTTATATGTATGTATGTATTTATACACTGGATCACAAGTCTCCGTACACTTGTGATAATTTCATTTTTTTGTTTGTAATAATTGTAGCAATGTGTTTATTACGGAAATATGCAGATTACACATATTTTATAATCATACAGAGAGAATGACACAAAATATTATAATATTAAACAGTAAAATCGATAAACAAGTTACAATAAGGAAAGTCTGTATTTGAAATCCAAAAAAGTCTCCATACACAGCAGGACGCAAATTTTTAGTTTTTAGCTCTTCGTTTTTTTCTCCGTACCATAATCGTTCCATCAGAGCCAGAAACGTTAAATGTCGACTCATCAGCGAACAGAACTGATTTCCAAACGCATGGACGCTTATTGACATGCGCGTTTGCAAATTCTAATCTTAGTATTTTATTTTTCTAACTGATGTAGGGTTTTTTCCTCGGTACACGTCCTTTGAATCACAACCAAAAGTAACCAAAACTAAATTGGAGACTGATCTTTAGGACAATAACAACCGAACAAGTGTACCAGAGTAAAGTGGTGACTTCCCCGACGACAAATAAGTAAATCCCGTAGAATAATGCTGTGTGTGGAAACTTTTTTGATGCCTGTTAGGTGTTGTTTAGCGTAACATTAATTTTTAAATAACAAATATGGTTGATTTCATGGTGGCTCATTAAACTAACTATTTAGGTTACAATCAACCGTAAAAAGTTTGAAAAATTTAAACAGTGCAGAATAAAATAAGCGAAAATCTTTGTTATAGCTAGAGCTGTTGTATAGAGAATTTTTTGATCTAGTGTATATATATATATATATATATATATATATATATAACTATGTAATAACAACAATAAATTAAACATATTAAATAATAATAGTGAAAAGACCTCGAGATATATTAAAACAAAAAGTGTGAAAACTGACCCAATTATTACAAACAACCGAGTTATAACACGTGCTTAATTTATTTCATTATAGATGTCGATCGACACGATTTTTATATGTTTTTGCGAGGACTGCGAGAAGAACGACGGCGGGGTGCGTCCTTATTATATGTCGCGCGGCCTCATGGATTTTGTACAGAGTAGCAAAAAAGCGATGGCCGCTTACGATAAGCGCGTTCGAACGAACTCTGATACAGAGAATCCGCACGTTTGGACCACAAATGCGTCTTGAGTTGAATTCTCCCCTTTCGATCATTAATATGTAAAGACAAGTCAATTGAAACGTTTGACTGGAATGTTAATATTGTTCTTTCATGATGCACACTCAACTTTTTAATATCTTTAATCAATAGCTCGGTGCCCATTTTTCACTTTTCAAAATACTGATTTTTTTTAATTACTCATAAAATTGATAAACATATCCACACTATATGTGTGTATATATATGTGTGTGTCTTATATGTACACATGGGTATGGATGCGTGCCGTGTAACAAACTTTATAACATTTATACAAAAAACATAGTTCTTCAATGTGATCATAAAGAAAAAAACGTCAAACGTTAATATAAGTTGTTTTAAATCGCTAAGAATCATATGTTTATTTTTTTTTATTCTTTAAATAATAGCTTATGTATTCCTACATGATTAATTCTTTTTGTTAACAGACCGAAAACCGAACTAACTTCACAGTATTAATTCTATACTATGACCACATTCACTTTAATAAAAATTGATAAACATCCAAGTTACCTGCCATCAAAGTGTCTAGTAATTGTTAGGTTCTATTTTGATATGCTCGTACGGGTTTCAATCGAAATATGATTATTTTTAAAACGCAGCAGTGAAAAGTCTGGATGGATAATCACCCCCCCCCTTTTGACATGTGCCAAAAGAAAATTTTACGGTCTTAAACTCATTGGTCTATTCGTAAGCTGAGATAACTGTTAGGATCATGTTTTTCATGTAAACCGGATAATGTGAAATGTTCAAATAATGCATGGTCTTTTCGGTTTTTAATGATGCTTTTTTTTTGTAAGTAACAAGCAAAAAAAATATCGAACTGATTTTAGAAATGATCATGGATACATTAGTTCTCCTTTAGTAAATATTTTGTTCATCTAATTAAGCGTTTATTAACGTTCAGTATTTTAAATATGCCTACCAGACATAATTGTAATGTATACATTTTATGAAGACGAAGAATTTTAGAATAGTTTTCATTAATATTTCATATATTTATCACAATTATATATATATATATGCATATGCAATAAGGTATTAAAAAAATATTGCGTGTCCACACATCTGTAACAATATTTACAGTGAATTTTAACGATTTACTTTTTTTAGAAAGAGCGTTTTCATTGCATCTATGAACAAAGATTAGGATATTTTTCTTAAAATTTCACTTGTGTCAAATGTACAAACTACTTTTATTTCTAATTCTTAAGTCTATAACTATTGTTATATTTAAAAATAGAACTAATCACAAACAAATTAGTGTAAGTAAGTCGACTGTTCATTCCTTATTAATTTCGATCTTTATAGAAATTAGTACACGTCAGTGCCTAATTGCCTGTTTGGGAATAACGCGATGTATTTTCTTTCTAATGAAGATGCAGGTAATATTTTTATAGTTTTTAAACTCGAGTGTTTTTTTAATCCGTACCAAAAAGGGACCAAACCTGTCGATTATTTTCAATCTTCATTTGAATTGTTTCCAACAAATATCCTACTAGTTCTACAAAAAAAAGTAATCATCCTTTGTATTACAAACTGAAACTATTGTTTGCAAATGTTAATTTTAAATTTGTCTAGTAGTGTTACAATATTTAATAATATCTTCAAGTCGATACTAGTGAGTTGCTATTTTTAATAATAAATTAAAATGTAGTATTTACAACTCGCCGTATACGTTTATTAATTATATTTTTTTTTACAACTTTTAAAGTATTTATGTATACATAAATAAATAATTAAAAAGTATAGTTTATATAATATTGAATATTAATCTTTATAGAATATACAATTTGCTGTGATGAATTTGTTAGACGCACCTTTTTACATATTTAGGTTAAGATATTGTTGTAAGGTTGAAAAAATGTCACGTGTAATAAAGTGTTTTTAGAATGATTATTTGATTTTTAATACACTTATAGTTTCGTGGAGGGCATTTATTGATCTACATCGTTATTTTTATGGACATGAATTAGGATGAAGAGGGCTTTCGAAGAATACCCATCATCTTTTTTTTTATTTCATTTCGGGTCTCTCTATAAACAACAAAACATTTAAATTTAGCTCGTATTCGTAATGTCTAAAATACTAATAAAAAGCTTTTAAAAATATATTACAATATATGCGGAAGAAATTTTAAATAATTACAAAGTACTTGAGTGAAATGTACTATTATTGAATACTGTATTTAATTCTGATTACCAAAGTGTAAAATTCATTTTTCAATTGTTATACGGAGAAGAAAATGTAAGCATAAGACAAACAATTGAAAAAAATGTTCCTTATTTAAAACTCGTATGAATTTATGGAAAATTTCTTATCAGTAATGGAATATTAAGAGCGTAATTTTTTTATAAACGAAATTACATTAAAAACGTGCATAAATTTTTAAAACGGTCAGAATTTTAATTTATTACTTTTTGTCTAGTCTTCATGTTAAATCCTCATTCGTTTGTTTTTATTTTTACAAAATAAGCAACCTATTTGACAGTTTACGTTCCGGCTATGTTGCACATCGTTATTTATAATAAAAAGTATTTTAATTTTTGACATGAAAATTTATTAAATGTTTTTATTTCAAAAGTACAGTAATCAAATTATTTGACAATTGAAATTTTGAACTTTGGAATAAATCGATTCAAATGTAATGGAAATTATAAACAAAAATGTGAGTATCATATGTTGTATACTTACTTTTAAATACATATTTACACATGTACACTCATGTATAGAGTTTATATATATATAAAACTATATTTTATCCTTTTATATTTTTTTTGTATTTTTGTATTTAAGTATACTGATAAAAAATACAATATTAAATTTGTGATTTTAAAATTTCATTTCAAAGTATTATTATATTCTATACAGGGCCGGATTTACACTAGTACCGCCCTTGGTCCACCAATCAAATGTCGTTTTTTACCCTCCCACCCCAATTTTGTCCAAATTGGATTGAGGGAAGTCCCTGACTGTTGGTAATTTTGAGAACATTTCAATTTTTAGAATTAATTTTTCATTTCACATACGATCTACCTGTGAATTAAAATTATGATTGAAAATGAAATTTCCAGCCTTTAAAAATTTGCCACCCATCAAAATTTACCGTCTTGGGCAGTGGGCCATTTCACCTTTGTCTAAATCCTACACTACTGTAATAATGTCAAAAGTTTAATTAAATTATAATAACATTTTCCAAATATAAAATGTAAAGTTTTCCTCGAAGCTATTAATTTCAAATAAAATATTTACATAGTTTTATTACAGGTGAATTGTTCTCAGTGATTTCTTTTTAAATGGTACAATATGCATGCTTTATATTTATGCCAATAAATATTTCAGTATCATTTTAACGAGACGGGCACACAAATCCTGCTAAACAGTATTGAGTCGTTTGTACAAATATACTGTATGTATTTATCCTCACAATTCTCATGACATGTTTGTATGTGGAATGTGTGCCGTGTGTGTTCATTTTTATGTATAATGTATGTTTTATATCCAGACAACAAGAAATAATGACATGAAAATCAATTTTAGGTAGTTTGTAAGTAGACAACATACATTATTCAGTATCGTAATTTACATCTGTTTGAAAACAGGGGCGAATCTACTTCTTTCGATTACATTTTTATTAATATATGTATATATATATATATATTTCGTTCACTGAACATATTAATTTATATGATGAAATGAAAATGTTTTCTTATCGATTATCTATTTATATGGTATGAAAACACGCCTAATAAATATTAAATTATATACAGTCGAGTCTCTTTTTATGCGGTTGGTGCGTTCCACAGAAAGCCGCATATAAAAAAATCGTACAAAAAAGACATATCGCGTTGAAAAATTACTGGTACGTTCCATAATTTTCAAAAACTGCATAAAATAAGAGCGGTGAGTTAAAATAAATCCAAAATCGCATAAAAAAGTTTATGAAAATTCAGGGGAAAGAAATTGCTTAAAAAATTCCTTTGAATATCTGAAAGAAATCGTTATAAAACTTAAAAAGTAAGTTTGTTTTAAAACTTTGTCCATTGAATTTCATTAAAAACTAACAATTCTTTTCACATTTTTTCATCAGAATTGTCGTCGCTATCCGGTAATGTTCGGCACCATTTGCTAACTGGTGTGAAATCACTTTCATCCCTAGAAGAGATAGTCAGTGCACTAGATCATCTACATGGCAGAGACAATGATTGTTCACAAACAGAATGAGAGCCAAATTCACCCTCGTTCTGTGTTGATTTTTTTCCCTCTAATAATGTTATTAGTGATTAAATTTTGTGGTGATGATTTTACTAATTTTTTATGCAATTATCGGTATCCAGACATAAAATTCTTCAGCTCACGTTCGAAATTGAAGGTTCGTTCACAATTTGTGTCATAAATAAGAAAATGGTTTTTCAATTCATTGTAAAATTGAAGGCCTTCTCGAATTATATTTACAGTGAGGAGGATAGGTCTTACTATCGTTTTCTGGATCTTCGACGATATCTAAAGTTATACCAATAATATCGTCACTTGAGACACTATCCACATGCAATTCGTCGACGTCATTCTGATTAAAGGTATCAAAACCTTCTCCGACAATTTCATGTGCCAAAGTAATGATTTCAGCTGATAGTGTCGATGTTTGAACGGTTGCACTGCTTGCAACACATCCAGGCCGAGCTGCTTTCCAGCAGGCGCTTAAAGTTTGTGGTCCTATTTCAGTGACAGCAGATACAACATGATTTGAACAGCCGAAAATTGAAAATTTTAAATTAAAAAATATAATAATTTAAATTTAAAACTGTTCGAACAACGTGCAGCTCATATATGTGTATACAACGGGAAAACCCCGAATTTGCATGAAATATCCACTGCATAACTTTAAAACCGCATTAAAAAGGTGTACATAAAAACAGACTCGACTGTATTTATTATGTACGTTTATTTAAAACTGATATATATATATATATGTTTACTGATTCATTACTGGATGAAGAACTTCCAAATTCCTCCAGTTTAAACTGTTCAATACCTTTCTTTTCCATGAATTTTCAGTATATTTTCTGATATCTTTATCACACCTATCCAGTAACATACTTTGTATCTTTTTCTATGCTAATGGAACCCATTCAACAATTTCTACTTTATATCTGTTGTTTTCTATCAATATCTGTGTTTGTTTCCACTTTAAAATCTTCAAGTACACGAAAACATGATGTTTTTAACTCTTAACTAAATATTTTTTTTTACTTTGACCGTAGTAAAGATAGAGTTTGATTATTATTAAAAAACAATTTTTAGAATGTCGTCGATAACCCTTTAGGAAGCACGTCCAAAGACGAATGGAGGAGTCCAATCATCAATAAACGTACCTGTACCGATGGAATCTTTTTGTACGCTCTGGTCGTTTGTCTAATTGGATATGTAAGGTCAAAAGAATATTATAAAATTAATATTTTACATTATATACATATATATATATATATATATATATATATATATATATATATATATGTATATATATGAAAAATAATTCTTAAATAAATACCGATGAAATTTTAAATCTTCCAATCCTACTTATTTCTTCCTACACAGGGTACACTAATTTATTATTATTCAAATATCGGAAACATTTATAGAATACTGAACGGGTACGATAACTGTGGAAACATTTGCGGCATGGAGAATGTCTTGAAAACTGAAAAACTGTTGAGATGTCAAGGAACTGATATGAGAAACAAAAAGTATCGTATATTTAATAAACGCTAACAGATTTACATATCGGCCGAAACACATTTGACAATAACTTTTCCGCGCCGTTTCTTTGCCCGAGTGTAAATTTGAAACAAAAAATCTAAGTCTTGCTTCGGAGCCACGTCGTGTACAAGTTTATCACGAATTTATGATCCTTTTTCAGATTGTAATAAGTTTATTTTTTCTCTTTTAGTGAGTTTTTCCTAAAATGGAACGATCTGTTTTTTTTTTAAAGGACATCTAGATTATTCTTACAACTTTTGATACATTTCTGAAAGATTTTTTTTGCTGAAGATGTAAACATTGTTTTACATATGATTATAATTCAACATATTTTTAAGTTTGTTTACTTATAATCGTAGTTGAAGATCCTTATATTATTACCGGCCAAATCCTAACTATTTTGTATTTTTTATATTTTATTATTAATCCCAGAATTTTATCATCCTGAGATAATATAACATTCTATTAATTTTACTAAATTCATTTAATAAATTAAACGAAAACAATATAATAAGTTTTAAACCTAAAAAAAAATAAATAATTTAAAGAAAGAGGTAAAAAAACTTTTTCAAGCTAAATATATTAATATATCATATCGATGACGAGGTACTCTCCCTTCACAAATATTCAGGCTCGCACTTTGATTACTAGTCTAAACTCATTGTCAGTGTATTATATATATATATATATATATATATATATATATATATATATATAATATTAATACATGATAAATATTACATACTTTTTAATTTATAATAGTAGTTATTATCTCACTGAGAATTTTGGTCATGTACTTATAAACAATTGTAAAAAAATCATACAATATATAACAATGTATGTATGTATATATATATATATATATATATATATATATATATATATATATATGTATACAAATTAATTCGGTGCTTTTTTATAAAAAATGAATATTTATTTACGAAAAAATGTATTACATTTTAATCCCCAAAATATTCCTCATTATTTCTGTGATTAAATACTAGTATATATATATATATATATATATATATATATATATATATATACACTCATTAAACATTCTAACGGAAATCAATTTTTATATAAATATGTAAAAACATATAACGTAAACATGAGTTTTATTCATCTTATTTAATGAAAACTGGAGGCATAAAAAATTACCATTTATAAAAAGAACGAGTTCGAAAATAAGCCAAAAAATTAAAAGAATTTTTCGATGAAAAAAACATTTTTATTCTAATCTGAAACTTTTTCTCATTAAATGAAAATATACTTGTATAGTTTAATATAAATATTTTTTTTCGCGAGTACCTTTCCTGTTGACTACTTTCATAATTATTGTCTTCTGCACAATTTAATCTTCAAGTTTATATATATATATATATATATATATATATATATATCAACTTAATATTATTTATGTTAGTACCTATACACACATTATTGCAATTCTTCGATTTTCAATCGTTAGGTTACAATGCTTTAGCTATGTAAAAGGTAACAAAACAATGTAAAAACAATGTAATAAACAATGTAAAAGCTTTAGCAAGTGACCAAATGGTTAAAAATCATAGAATGTAATAGTGAATTGTTTTTTCAACAGTAATATATTCATATATCTTTAGATTTCTTCTGGTTGGTGCCAAAAATTTATCTGTTAAATTAAATTTCACATTACGAGAATGCGTGGCCAGATGTGATAATATATCGAATAGGTGAGCATTTTCGAACAAACCCATTGCAATTATGTATTAACATGTACAGGTGACGCTATAACGCGGCTGTTATAGGGTCGTGTCCCACAAAAAAATCAGTGTTAGGAAAATCGTGTTATAGGAGTGTTTCGTTTTGTATTTCATACAAAACGAAACGTTACGTTCCAAACGTTTTTTCCGAATTAAGAAACCGAATATATTTCAAGATATTTGGTTTAAAGACAGACTTGATTCAAAAATGAAAATAACAAATATATATATTTCGATTATCGACAATTCGTTTCAATTTTTCTTGATCACCAAAATGATTTATGAAATATGTACAGCTTGATGCGCCGAATAAAGAAAAAGCTTTTAGTCATTTGCTTTTTTTCATTTTTAATTCAATAGCCCGATTAGAAGGGACAAGAACAATAAAACTAAAATCGATCTTACCAAAGTACAGACCGAAAATGCACTTTAAAATGATATTAAAATGACACTTCTATTAAATTAAAATAAGTTTAGAATTCAGAAAACAAAACCGCAATTATTTTCCTACCAATCTAGTATGTATGTATATATACATATATATATATATATATATATATATATATATATATATATATATATATATATATATATATATTGAGAGAGAGAGAGAGAGTGTGAATTGATAAAAAGTTTGTTTCTCCATACCATCCAGTCTTAACCCATGCTTCAACACTTGTATCCGTTTATTTACTTATCATATAAATGAAACGACATCAACTGTTTGTGGTGCCGTTTAAACCACGGGCGTTTTTGAATCGGTTTTGTCCAAATTTTTATTTTACAGCGTACAGATATTCAACAGATGCATTATTTTGACAAATTCTACACAGGAAACGTTAATCTCAGCTAAAGGATACAGTAACATGTTTGCAGTATG
Organism: Acanthacorydalis orientalis; assembly: GCA_034766995.1. Classification (NCBI taxonomy): domain Eukaryota; kingdom Metazoa; phylum Arthropoda; class Insecta; order Megaloptera; family Corydalidae; genus Acanthacorydalis; species Acanthacorydalis orientalis. The sequence continues at coordinate 56,123,767 of CM068315.1, read as the reverse complement.
TATATGATTTTATTAAACATGCACACTGTTTGTAAAATGTATTTTTATTAATTTAATACAATTTGCATATTTCAGACAATAATGCAAGACTTGGAAGCATCAAAATTCATAATTTTGTATATGTTTGCTGTTGGAATCGGTAATAATTAATCATAATAAATTAAAAACAATATTACATATAAGTAAAAAACTTGAATAAGTTCGGATATATTATTAAACACACACACATACATACACACATACATATATATATATATATATATATATATATGTGTGTGTGTGTGTGTATTTCTTTACTTATAAATATAACATTATACTTTCTTTTAGTTTTATGGATACTGACGATTATTTTATTTCATTACTTTACAAAACATTTGATTTGGTTGTCGATAATAGGATGCGTGATTTTCTTAATTGCAATAACTGTTTATAGTTGGTATGTAAACTCTATATCAATTTTTATAGCTTCTTGAATGAAACGTCGCGAAAAATAGACAATCGAATAAAAAGGAAAAGATTAAATTTAATTATCGTAACTAATTGCACTTGAAAAGATGTTCAAAATTAAATGCCAATTCATTAACAGTTCTTTCCTATTTTTTCAGGTTAACATCACTTTACAATACACAAACGATATTGTTAACCGTATTAACAGTTATCGCTTCTCTTATATTATTAAGTATGTGGAAATATGTAGAATTTATTGCGCAGATGTTCAAGGAATCTGAAAAGGCCATATGTTCGATGCCTTTAATATTATGCCAACCTTTACTGGTAATTATTATTATTATTATTATTATTATTATATATATATATATATATATATATATATATATATATATATATATGTATATTACACTCACGACTTACAATAAAAAACATTAATTATTTTTGCATTTATATAAATACATTTATAAAACTTAACAAAATTGTTCTCTATTATCTATACTGATATATTATTTTAGAAAATAGCAGATTTAAATTGACTCCTAAGAGAACAATAACAAAACTAAATTCTTAATTGAAAATCATGACAGAAAAGTCTCTGCACACTTTACTATAATTATTTTTATGGGTACTAATTAATAAACTGCAAGCGTTGCTGCAACTTTTGCTTTCACTACAGCCATTAGGCGTCATTCCGTCGAATCCACTAGATTTTTAGTAACTTCGGGGATTATTTTATTCCATTCTTCCTGTAGTCTTGCTTTGTGTTTCTTTTTGCTGCTTATGTAATGTCTGTTTATCCGGTGTGCTAAATAATCGTATAAATGCTCAATCACATTAAAATCCGGCGACTGTGGAAGTGTATCGAGTCGTCATGGCACATATAATAACCATTCACTTACAATATCCGATTTGTGGTCGGGGCCATTGTCCTGCTGGAATATAAAACGTATCGAGGCCTAATTTATTAGCAGTTTGTCGCAAATTTTCTTTTAAAATGTTTATAAATATATGAAACGAACGATAGCAGTTTCAATCAATTCTGAATTTCCGACACCAGTTGCCGCCACACACTCCCATTCCGTAACACTTCCACACACCGCCATGCTTCACCGTACGAGTTAGATTTTTAGTATCCATTTTCGTATTAGACTTACACCATATTTCTCCTCTTCTGTTAGTCACACTTGGTAGTCATACTTCTGTTATCACAGCCAGCTACATTTTAAGCGCATTAGGAAAAGAGAGCCATTTCAATTACAATATAAAATTCCAACCGACTAGACAGATTTCAGCGTGAATCGACAATAAACAACGCTTACACATTCATAACTAAATAAAAACGTAGCCAACAGAATGAAAGAAAATATTTCGGATACGTTTTGAATGACCCCTGTATTTACAAAACACAAAACATGTACGCATGTTTCTCAATTTCCAGACATTCATCTGTATACTTATTTTGTACACGTTGATCTTTTATACGACAATTTTGATCGAGAGTGCCGGACATCCGACTGCAGTCTATCACAGTAATAACATCTCTTCGATCAATTACGAACCTGGTTGGTTAATAATTTTTGCACGAGTATACAACGTGTTCATATTATTCTGGACAACAGAATTTCTGTGCGAATGCGAGTGCATGGTCATCGCTGGTGCAATATCGACATGGTACTTCACTCGCAACAGAAATGATTTGACATCACCGATCTGGAATTCTTTCAGTGTACTTGTATTATTTCATTTAGGTACGATTGCTCTAGGATCGTTCATTATCGCAATCGTACAGATCATGAAGTTTCTATTACGAATATTAAGAACGTTCGTTGAAAGTTATCAGAGGACAGGTTGTTTAATCTGCTTTCTTGTGCCCGTTATCGAATTCTTAGATTGGATAGAGTTTTATATCAGTCTTGTTAATAGGAATGCGTTTATTGAAACAGGTAAATTAGAAACTTTCATACACCTCTCTCTCTCTATATATACACACACACACACACACACACACACACACATATATATATATATATATATATATATATATATATATATATATATATATATAATCACACAGCTTTTTCAAAAGTATTGAGCACTCCATAATTATGCACTTATCTTCAAATATGGTTGTGTTGGGTAAAATAAAATTACATCTGTCCATCAAAGGTAATCAAATTTATTTATTTATTTCAATATTTAGTTGCCTCCCCCCGCCCTAAGCTTTAATTACAGCAGCGGTTCTGTAAGTGTGAGTTGGTGCAGCAAACATATGCAGACCTGTAATATCAAACTGCACACACTTATTAATTTATAATGATAAGTGTATTTTATTTAAGAATGACCTAAGCAGACCCTGTTTTGAATTGTACTGTAGACTAACAAATATTTTAATCGATACTGTTTGTTGACAGCACGAAAGACAGATGAAACTTGTCAATATACGCTGGCCAGCTACGATAGATGAAATTTGTATCGTGTGCACTGGTCAGCTTCGATTTTAAAGTAATTTTTACTTCTGATACTGAATAATGATATTCGGGCCTTAACAGATTCTTTTTGGTATTGTTGCGGCTAGCCCACGACACTCGTCACTAGTAATGTTCTTCCATTCTTCCTCAACAACAGTTTTCAATGAGTTTTTTGATGCTATTGAGTATTCTCGTATCATCCGCTTTAGTGTTCATCACAAGTGCTCTATCGGGTTCAAATCTGGGAACTGTGCTGGCCAATCCAACAGTTCAACGCCATTTTCTTCAATCCATTTAATTGTGACATGGTGCATTGACCTGTTGAATTTCACACTGTCCAAAAATGTTAACTGAACGATGGCCCCAGTACCGTGAAAAGTGTTATTGAAGAAGAATGGAAGAATATTACTAGTGACGAGTATCGTGGGCTAGTCGCAACAATACCAAAAAGAATCGCTGACGTAATTAAAGCTAAGGCGAAGGGGGGAGGAACGAAATATCAAAATGAATAAATAAATTTGATTACCTTTAAACATATGTTATTTTATTTTTAGCCAACACAAACATATTTGAAGCTACGCGCATAATTATGGGGTGCTCAATTCTTTTAGCCAATGTTATATATATATATATATATATATATATATATATATACACTTATATTTTCTTAATTTTACATATTTCTCTAATGTTTACTAGATAATAAAGTGTACAAGATATAATCTAATGAATAAATTTGTAATCATGACTTACAGCTTTATATGGGTTTTCCTTTTACAAGTCAGCAAATCGTGCACGTAAAACGATTGTGGAAAATGCTTTCCATTTTTTAGCTGTAAACGCCATTGGCGGCATAGTATTCCTCATTGGAATATTTGCAATTGTTCAAATTACACTATGGATTGCATATCCGTTATTAAAGGTAATTAAATTGACACGGTTAGGCCTTATTCGCACAAGCGTTAAGAAAACGCATCAGCGCGCGCTTTTTTTTCATCTTTTCAATAAAACATACGATACTCAGTGTTTCTTTTCACACGCCGGCGCTTATTTAACGCTCGGTTAAAAAAAGTTGGAACTTGATCCGTATCTAACGCCGAGCGCTCTGCGTTGAAATGAATGGGACATATGGAAGAGGGTATTTTCATTCGCATAGGCGTTTAAAAAGCGCTGAATGATGTCGAATTTGTTAGACAGTCTTGCTTGCACGTTGGGATAACGGATAACTTATCAAGATACTGCGTTAAATATTCATAAATAGCCGCAAATTGTCCTTTCAAATATCATTGATCATGCAGAGGGGATGCGCCCAGAACTTCTTCGTTTTTTCCCCGCCTTCTTAAAAAATTCATATAACTATTGCCAACAACTCTTCTGAACTCATGATGCGTCCGGTCTGCGCAAGAAGATGAAAAGAAGTGAATTTTTAAACGCTCATATGGACACCGACATTCATGAGCGTTTCAAAAGCGCTAACGCTGAACGCAGCGTTTTTTTTAACACTCGTGCAAATAAAGACTTAGATGACTGAAAGAGAGATGATCAAACACAACGAAGCATTATTTTTCTATAAAACTGCTAAATTGTGTTTCCGCATGTTTAAATTGCATTCAAATTTTCGATTAAACATTAACACTTTAACTGAAACATCAATATAATCATTTTTATTGGCACATCTCTATGTAGATATATTCATGTTCAACGACAAAATCCTTTTACAATTATATGAAGCTAATAGAATAACGCTCACACAACAATTACTGTTTGCGAGCTGCCGTCCCCACACTAAGTTTTCAAACTTAGTGTGCAGTCGGCTTTAAAATCGAGTATAATATAGCATTTATTTTATGAAAACTATTTTAGTATAATGAAAATAAATTATAATTCACAGAACACTCCGAACATACACAATATTTTTATTCCATTAACCGTAATCGGATATACAACGTATTTATTGGGGAAATGTCTTGTAAACGTTGCACACGTAAGTGAAAGCAAAAACCTTAACGATTCTTTATATATATATATATATATATATATATATATATATATATATATATATATATATATATATATATATATATATATATATGTATATGTATATATGTATATATGTATATATATATATGTATATATACATGTATGCATGAATGGGTGTATGATGTGTGTGCGTGTGTTTTATATGCGGGTGTTTGCGTACGAGGCGCGTGCACGTGCACTAGCGCTCGTGCATGCTTATGTGTTTGTGTGTGTGTATGTATGCATGAGAATTGCAATTAAACATTACTTAATTTCAATGTCATTCTTATCTAATAATAATTTAAAATATTTTAGATGACAATGGACACTATATTTTTATGCTTCTGTGAAGACTGCTTGATAAATGACGGCGTCACAAAACCTTATTATATGTCAAGAAAGCTGATGAATGTTATAAAAAGTGGAGAGAAACGTATTGAGCAAATGAAATACGAAGATAATTTGTCATTTACAGACAGATAAAATATTTCCATGAATTAATTAAAAATATAACAATCCTTGTCTATAAACATTTTTATATTAAACGCTGTTTTTTTTCAAATATTCTTCTAAACAATAATATTTGGCTCACGACAAATCCGACTCCACAAGCAAACGTTCGTTTATTGACAAAACTATTAATTACACAAAGGGTTTTTAATTTTTGTTGAATGCAAATACAGAAGAATGGAAGGGTTTCAAAGTGCAAGTTTGTGATTCATTCCAGGATTTCGGACTACTAATGGAGATATAGTATTTATCGACGTTCTCGGCTTTAATCGAGATCACAAATTACAATTAATTGAACAACATGCTCAATATTAGTTACCATGAGACTGACATTGCACTGAAAGCACTTGAAAATACAAATCATGCATTAAATAAATATAGATTAATAGATCAACGACATATAAGTAAAAGTCGTCTGTTTCAAATTATATTTATTGTATATTGTTAGATGTTTTTGCATATTTTTCATTACTTTTATATGCATGTATGTGTATATGAGAGTAATCATCAGCCATATTGATTTAAAAGTAATAAGCGGTTATTTTGAAATTCATTTTGTTCTATTCTGAAAAAATATCGAACATATTATAATTGTAGGAAAATGCATCATTGAAATATGTAGTTATTTTTAAAATCATCGATGAATTACAAATACTTGTATTTAGAAATACGTATGTGTAATTTATGAATTTTGAAGGTGCATGATTCCATTATCGTTTCGATTTGCCATCTAACGTTAGAAAGAACAAACGCCCGTTCAATATGTTTGATTGTCTGTAGAGATGGAGCTTACATTTTCTATACAATTCAGATTTGAAAAGGTATGTAAATTTGATATACAATTTCGTACATGCCAAAAAATGATACGTTCTGTTGTGGTATTTGATTGACAAAGTAACCTATTTGTCACGTAAATGGAATCGCACTGCTCGATAACGTTTCGGTTATGGAGTTGTCCATTTACTCTCATTGTTTGGCTTTATTTCGTTCGATCGTGTTATAAAACATAAATATGCCTCGACTAAAAATTTTGTTTCTATTTAAACTTTGCCGCGTATATTTTTAGATGTTATGAACGTGTAATTAAAAAGAAAAAATACGGCAAAAATGACGGATATGAAACAGGTTAAAGTCGACAATTGGGGTATATTTTTCCTCCAACGACTACAACAGTTTTTCAATCGTACGGACTATTGTGACCTCACATTACAATTTGAAAACAATGTGCAGCTGAAAGTACATCGTTTAGTCATGAACGCATGTACAGAATATTTTCATACGATGGAGAATACGTGTGAAGTAATCGACGATTGCCTTGTTATGCCGATTAATATAGAGCCGGATGTTGTTGTACCGATTATAAATTTTATGTATACTGGTCAGCTTGAATTTCAAATGTCGAATTTTGATAAGTTATATTCTACCGCACGTTTAATGAATATGACTATTCTTACAAAATTGTTAGATGCACAGAAAGTTCCTGCATCTCCATTACCAAAACCGACGAATAAAAATAGGTCTATTGGACCGATTACATGGAATCTACAAGGTAATTTTACTTTAAGTTTTAAAGTGTACTGCGCTTTTAATTTACACATGTATACGTATATAACCACACAAACACGTATATGTATAAAAATAGATAAATATACACACTCGCATACACGTAGACTTTCATATGGGTAATCATTTCTTAATAAATAATAATAAAGGTGCAGGTGTAATCTGTTCTATTTTTTTCTAGGTAAGAAAATAATTCCAAAAACGATGGATCCTGACCTACCTGAACCATTACCCGGACGTAAATTACCCGTTTGGAAACGCAAAAGCGCACCGTCGATCACGCCTCGTAGCTTAGAAGATGCACGTTCTGTTATCGAACCTGTTTCCATGGTTTTTAGACCGATTTCAAAACGTAACGTCGACAACACACCGAGACCGACCCGTTTCGAATGGCCGGAAGACGAAGGAGCTACTTTCGAATCTTCGTTCGATGATATTTCGTACGGAAGCCGACCTCTGATCACACCGACACGAGACGATAACTCTTCGGCGTCTTCGTCCGCGTTCGAAGAAATTCGTAAAAGCGTGTCGACCGTCAAGCGGCCGGTCGACGATTCGCCCGTGGTGAAACACGTCAACCTCGACGAAGTAAAAGAATATCTGCAAGAACATCGATTACGTACCGATTACATTCTCAAAGACGACGATTCGAACGAGGACGACTGTTACGACGACGATGTACCGCACGAGTCCGGCCGTAGATCTTTAGACGAATCGACGTCCAAAAGAGCTCGCTTCGAAGGCAAAGAGAATATCACAAAATCTCGAATAGGAACGAAGATTAAAACAATACGAAGCCCCGGAAACGTTTCGAATCATGCGAAAATTATATCGGAAGTTTTAAAAAAATATCCACATCTCGTTAAAAAAAATAAAAATATAAAATTGAAAATAATGCAAAAGGGAGATGGGACAACTAGTGAACCAGTCTCAAACTCTGTTAGTGAAATTAGTTATGTTTTAAAAACACCTAAAGAATCATCTGATAGTCTGACACATGGAAACCCGACAGGACCCTGGACTTGTGAAGAATGTGATGAAGTATTTGAGTTTGAAACATATTCAGATTACAGAAAACATTTGAGAGATAAACATCCTGAGAAAGTGGATCCTCTCGTTTGTGAGTTATGCGGATTAAAAAGCAATAAACGAAATTTACTTTCTTATCATATGTACACGCAACATGACATCGAACCGCCATCAAATTACAATTTTACTCGATGTAAACAATGCGACTATGTCGCTCTGAATGAAACATTTCTCATTAAACATAAAGAATCACACACTGTTACTTACAAATGTACTGTATGCGATGAGAATTTTTCACCTTATTTAAAATTCATCAAACATTGTTACTGGGAAAATCATAATGAAGACATGAATTTTGATTGTTTATATTGTTCAAAACGATTTGATATGTCGATGAATTTGATTGCACATATGCAAAAATTCCACAGTGAAGAAAGTAAAAGAGATGGACTTGATGAAATCACAGATAATAATCCAACTGTTGAAGTTACAGACACAGATTCTGATAAAATTAAAATATTATCAAATATCAAAGTCAATGAATCAAACTTAAAATCTACTGTTGACACTTTTGTAACAAAGGATGACACTGTTGTTGAAACAGTTTCATCAGATGAAGCACATGTACAAGTGTTAGATCCTAGTTCTGAAGCTGAAGCATTAAGTAATGTGGCCAGTGGAATTGCTACAAGTCTTGGATTGGTTGACACCATAGTTGTACTTGATGAAAATCAATTTGTATTGCATTCTACAGAAGAAATTGGAACTCAGGATCATAATGGAGAAGTGAGTCGAAAATATCTATTTATATATGTAAAAATGTTGTCAAATTTTAAAAAATTGCTAAAAAAATTAAAAAAAACAGATTTTATATTAAATTATTATTATTATACAAGAAAAATTATGATATTGGTATCATAACAACTGCAATGAAATGTGCTACTTTATAAAACATTTACGTTGGAATATACTTGCGAAAGGAAGAAACTCACTAGTATTCAACAGCGAGAATGATTAAATAGACATACTATTTTATATATATATATATTACGATATTGAGCAAATATATGTGCTATGACCGAAGTGTAACAAGAGTGCGAGTGGAGGCCGAGGAATATGTAAACTAGGAGGCAAAGCCCCTTAGTTTTAAATATTGTATTTTTACTAACGCATTTAATATTCTCCCACAATAATGTTTTTCAGTTTTCATATTATGATATTTAGCCATTTGAATTTCAAATTACTATGTATTGCTAAATAATGTTTCAAGTATTTTTTTTTTTAAAAAAACGTCTTATAAAAAAAGTAGTTTTTTTAAACTTTTGAAATATTTTGATCTTATTTTATTTTAGTAATTTATTACTGTCTATTTTGCTTCTAATTCAATTTTCCCAAAAATATTTTCATTACATCTAATAATTAAGTTTAATTAAAATATGTGTGTTATGTATGCATGTATGTATGTGTGTGTGTATAATATATATATATATATGTATGTATGTAATATATATATATATACATTTTCAAGATATTAGAAAATAAAATAGAATTATTTCATTATTTATTTTAAAACAAGATCTTGCTTGTTATTGGTTTGGTTACATTTTATGTTTGTTTTTTTGTTTCAGCAATATATAATACCAGAAATCGCAAGTGATATAACAAACATTAACTCATCATGTTTAATAACATCGCAAAACACTCATTCATTTAAAGAAATATCAATTGATGGTCAAAATACCTTAATTTCAACTGGTTCTGAGGCAATCGGGTCAACAGATGAATTAGTCATGGTTTTAACAGATCATGATTATAGCGATGGAAATAATCGAGTAATTTCATCAGAAAATTCAAACATTGTTGTGTTGTATAGTCACCCGGTTGAAGGCCAGCCGACTCAGTACATTTCTCGACAAGGTAACATAATACTTGATCCCCAGACTGGCTTAATTGAAATGAATGGAAGCAAAATACATGTAACAAATACAGGTAATATACCAGTTGATACATCTGACCAAGCTGAAACAATTGAGATGATTCAGCGTGAAATCAATGAGAATTTGTCTGGCCAAAATATACCAGAGCCTGTAAACAATGCAATAATTGTCGATTTGTCAGCTGAAACTAGTGGTAATAGTGAAAACAATTTGAAAATGATCGATACCGATGGAAATTGTCTCGAAATTTCAAAAAAAGCAGATAATATTAAGGACTTTATATCAGATCCTAGTGTAGTAGATACATCGAATATAAATGATAATAGCAGTTTAATCGTAGAAAATAATTTAATTCCGAAAAGTGTTTCTAGTACCGATAATATTCTGAATACAGAATCTAATGTAATTGTGTCTCATACTCAAGGAATGCTGATCACTAGTTCCGATAATTATTTAACCGAAAATGACTTGAACAATATAAAAAATTCAAATATTCAACAAAACTTTAGTACAGAAAATGATTCAAATACTGAAAAACAATCAAATTTATTAACAAGCACGGAGGCTAGTACTGTACCAGTTTCAACACCTGAAAGATTGTCAATAACTACTGACACTCAATGTGATACAGACACAAGCTTAATCATTGATGACAATAAAACTAGCAAAACAAGTGTATCAACTAATGAACATTTTGATATTGTAGAAAACAGTACTTTGAACGTAAGTGATAGTTCAAAAGAAGAAATTAAATTAAAAAATGATACTAGTTTAATAACTGATGATGAATCATTCAATATCAGTGTTACTGACAAATGTATCATTTCTGATTCAAATTCAAACACTGAAAATAGTTTAGATACAGAAAACATGACCCAAAGTGAAACAGAAGTTCCAGTAGAAAATTTAATTGTTGATCCTAAATCCGATGAAAAGAATGAAATAAATATTGAAAGTAACAACACTGTCACAGATTCTGGATGCAATGAAACTATCGAAAATTTGGATGTGGCAGAAGCATCTGAAAATAATCATAATAAAAATTCACTTGAATTAGAATCTATGAAAACCGAATTTATAGAAGAATCAAACGATGATCAGAAAAACGAAGAAAGTTTTAAATCAGATAATCATGAAGCTGAACCGATGGAAATCGACGAACCACAAAATAATGATGAACGTATTTCAGACAATGATAATCTTGAAAATGAAGAAGATAATAAAATATTTGCAAATAATAAAGATGATGAAGATAATATGTCCAAAAGTGGAAAGGAAGTTTGTGAAAGCAAAAACGAAAAGTTATATTATGAAGAACCGATGGATGTGGATGGAAAAATGTTGGAACATCAGAATATTAGTACTTCGGATCATTTACAGAAGTCATCTCATATTTCTGATGAAAATACCGGTTGTCACGAGTTACAAAATTGTGATGAACTGAATTCGATAGAAAGTGGAGCTAAAACATTACAGCTTCAAGTAGAATCAAAAAATAATGTAACAGCGCTCGTTTCGGATTGGTGCGATGACGATAGCGGTCTACAAGGAACTGAACCGGAGAACGTACGCACAATAGAATCTTCGAGCGATTCGAAGCGTACCGAAACAAAAAATTATGAGCCGTGCACCGCCAATCCAAAAATTACTAAACTACTCGACGATTGGGACGATGGTGACACGGACTCGCAACATTCGACTACAGAACAGTTGCAAAAACGGCGCGATAGGAATCCAATAAACACTTTAATAGATGATTGGGAAGATGATGAATAATTTGTTTTATTGTTTGGAGCTAGTTGGCCTGTATGAATAAACTAGCAAACACAACCAGATTTTTTTATAAGCCATTTATTTTTGTATATAGTTTTACATTAACGAAGCATTGATTCAATTTCGTTCATTGAAAAACATCTTTATACTTGGATGTGCTAATATAATTTATATATTTTATATATATACACACATGCGTTAGGTATGTTTTTTCGATCTTTTAACTGATCAAAACAAGTATACATTATTTTGTGTTATTTTATTTTATATGTACAATTCTAAATGAAATATATTACAATAAATACTGAACGTAAAATTACACATATCACGAAATATTTTCCTCCCAAGGCCTAGGACCTCGTTTATTTTCCCAGTTGTTAATATCTAAATTTTTAATTTTTTCGTATTCAGCTTCTAATGTAACTTCACTACGTTTTTTCATTTTTATGCCGTACTTTTCGGCATCAGCGTCTGTTATTACACTCTTCTTGGTAAACTGGTATCTGTTACGAAATAAAAGTTACAAAATGTATTAATGCTCATGCATTAACTTTTGCACGTGAACCATAACCTTATTTGAGAGAATTCTTTTAATCCAAATGATCCAATTACTATAAGTGAAACGAAAGGTACACCATACTTAAAAAATTTTCTTTTTGTCAATTTCTCCACAATTAATCTATAATTATTCATTTTTTAAATTAAACTATATTATTACAGTTAACGAAGTACCATACAGAATACTTGTATTAACATTTGTGTTATTTACATTTTGAATTTAACAATATAAACATTTTCTTTTAAGATTTAAATTAAATAATACATTTACTTGTTTTTATGTACGTATATATACATACAACTGACAAAGCAATTTTAAAATATAGCCTCGAAGAAATATATTAGTTTAAAATACATGTACGTATAATTGATAGTAAAATTTCGTAAACCTAACGACTAAACATAAACTATTGATAAAATGACAAACTAATTCGATGGTAATGTGGTATGAAATGGTCGTATAGAACTTTAATTAGATTGAGAGAAAATATACTTTTTTTGTACAAAAAACTATTTCTTATTGTAATTGTTCACATACCGCATATTGTTAATTTTTTGTTTTTAAGGAATATATTCATGATATGGCATTCATTTAACTACTAATATGAATGGTTTTAATAATCATATAGCACTGGAAGGCATGTAATTTTATTTCAGAAGTGTACATGTGTGATCTTTTTATTCGTATTATTTTTATGATGTAAGTTTTATTACTAAAACTTTGGAAAATAATACTATCCATATACATTGATAGATTTATAGTTATGAACAGTTATGAATGTTTTGGTTTCATTGTTTATTTCTTAAATATTCGACAGTCGAAATATTTTTATATTTTTGCAAACATAAAAGTGTGTATATATCAATGCTTCTTACTAATACATTATTAACAACTCTCATATATTAAAAAACACAAACTTTATAATATGCGTTAAAAAATATGTTTTAGTCTCTCTGTAAAAGTTATTTCAAAACTTTTGATATACACTGAAACAAAAAAAAATGTAAATACCAACGCTATCTGTACTTACATTTATTATGTACAGAGTGCGGTTGAATCGTTTAGTTGTCATGATATATATGAATTTATATTTTATACCGCAAACAACAATATTTACTCGTTAATATGATATGTGAATAGTGTATTAAATCAATCGATAAGATTTATAGAGAACGCCACGCAATTTCCACTTATTAATTTGTAAATTTATAAATCATTCGTCATTAATAAAAAGCAACCATTTATGTATGTTTCATATATGATGCCTAAAATGTTAGGAATTTTAGTTGTAACGCACAGTGACGAATATGTGTAAACAATGTCTATAAGAATCACTTTAGAGATCGGCCACGAGGCTGCAATTCGTACGAAACGAACTCCTGAAGGATTCACTCACGATTGGGAAATATTTGTAAGGGGTATCAATGCAGATATACACCACTATGTTGAGAAAGTAGTATTTAATCTGCATGAAACGTTTTTAAAACCACGACGAGGTAATTAAATCTATATATATATATATATATATCTTAGAACTCATAAAAGACTGTTGGAGTTGTAAAGGTTTAGAATATATTTTCAAATGAGTGCTTTAGTCACTTACTTCGTGTCCGTGAGCTGGAAGGGGGTTTAGAAATTGTATTTATTTAGGTATATTTTATTTAATGGTAGTATGAGTATAATCGTGTGTGTAAATATATATATATACACACTCACACGCATATAAACAATGTATGTAAATGTAATTTTTGAAGAAAAATAAACATGTTTTTCAATTTCTCATTTAATGGATGATGCACGATGTTAACAGTTAAATTTTATACATACGATTTAATTTAATCAGTTGACTTTTTAATAATAAAAAGAAACCATGAATAGTAAATATTAAAATAACATTTTTTTTATATTATATTCTTTTAAAAGTTATGATTTGCAACATAAGATTTAATTGATGTTATTGTTGTCAGGAATATTTTTTATTATTTCATTTAAATAATTTTTGTGCTGAAAAAATAAAGGATTAATCATAACTGTTCTTAAGTTTAGTATAAACATTCCTTTCATTTTTTAATGTAATTCGCTTTAATGATTTAAACATACATTGTTTGCAAGTTTAATGTTTTTAATTAACTAGTTCAAAATAAATTTTATGAATCATTAAAGTTAAACAACTTAATTAGATCCGTCTTGGTTAATATATATATATATACACACACATGTATGTATGTTTATATATAAATTTGTATGCTGTGCCCAGTAAAAATTATATAGGTTATTAATGACATTGTTTAGAAAGTATTAGAAATTTTAAAATAATTTTTATTTTGTAACTAATGAAATATATATGTATATGTGTACATCCACATATATATACATATAGACATATATTAATTATATACATTTTTTTAAGTTGTTAAAGAACCACCTTACGCTGTTAAAGAATCAGGCTACGCTGGTTTTAATCTTCCAATTGATATATATTTGAAGAATAGTGGTGAACCAAAGAAAATAACTTTCAATTATGACTTGCACCTGCAGCCCGCCGGTCCTCCGATTATCAAAGTACAGACGGAACGTTTTTTATTTTCAAATACGACAGAAGAATTTCGTCACAGGTTACTCAAAGGTGGAGGAACCGTCGTTAATCCGACCGCAAGTGTTACCGATACATCGAGAGAACCGTCGAGTGGATTTGAAGAGCGTGGACAACTTGTCGGTAAACCGAAACTCGGCGGCGATGTTAAAAAACACAAAAGACTCGAAGAACCGAAGAACAGCTTCGCCGACTTATTTGGGCCTCCGATCACAAAAGCTAAAATCTCACCTGATCCGAAAACACGACCGAAAACTTCACCAAAGCCGATCGAAACAAAACCAGATAAGAGTTCGATCGTTTCAAAATCTAAGCACAGTCCACATAAAGATAAAGATAAATCAAATAGAGATAGAGGGCATGATAAAAAGAATAAAGATGATAAACATGTCAAAAGTAAATCAAAGGAACGAGATCATAGTAAAGATAAGAGTTCAAAACGTGAGAAAAGTCCAAAGAGGAGTCAAAGTCCGAAACGGTCACCAAAACGAGATGAGAGTCCAAAAAAAATTTCTAGTCCTAAAAGAGTTGCAAGTCCCAGTTCTAAAATTAAAATCGAAGAGTATTCCAAACATGAAGAAGTTAAAGAAAGGAACAAGGTCGATGTTAAAAGTGAGAAGAAATCAAAGAAAGATAAGAGAGAGCGTGATAAAGACAGAGAGCGTGAGTACAAAAAAGAACATAAGAGTCACAAAGAATCGAAGCAGGATGGTCAAGATTTAAAAAAATCTAAAGTATCGTCGAACAAACCGTCCGAAGAAGTCCCGAAGGAAAAGGAACCAGTGAAAATTAAGGAAAAATCTGTAAAACCAGCAGAATTGGTTAAAGATGGAGAAGTCAAATCTGATAAAGTCAAATCTGATAAAATTGATTCAGAGAAGCACAGAAACAAGCACAAAAAACGGGATCGGGAAAGAAGTAAGAAGGATGATAAAGAAAGAAAAGAAGAAAAGAGACTTGAAAAAAAAGATAAAGTAGGTGAAATAGTAGATTCTATTAAAAATACAATTAAAGAAAGTACACCAAAACGTATAACGGAATCTGAAAAGGATAGTGCCTACATAAAAGTTTCTAATGAATTTTCAACTACCGTCGTCGAAAGATTTCCTGAAACGAAAGAGAAGCCTGTCAAACCGATTTCAATGGCGATCGTTCAGATATCAGACGACGAGAGTAGCGATTCGTCGAGCGTCGCCGGGGATAAAACTCGGATATCTCGTAACGATGTTAACGAGACGAAACCGATCGAGCCGGTTAAGGAAATCGAAAACTCGATCGTGAACGGTAAAGATAAAAAAATCGATTCGGTCGATAAACCGGAAAAAGTAAAAAAATCAAAAAAACATAAAGACAAAAGCAAGAACGAGAAGAGTTCTGATAAAGATTCTGAAAAAAAGAGAAAACGAAAATCGAGCGGAAAGAATAAAGATGAGTTAATTTCAGAAAGAATTGTCGAGGAGGAGAGACCAGCCAAAATATCCAAAGAGGAAAAAATAGAAACAGATCCGGTTTCAGAGATCGTTAGTACAGATACTCACTTGACTTCTTCTGATTATATGAGTCTTTTGAGGGACCTACAAAGAAAAATAATGACGCTGCAGGACAATAATGAACTTCAGCGTGTCGTCCAGTTAATAGTTGCAACTGGACGGTATGAAATTACAAATCAAACATTTGATTTCGACTTGTGTGCACTCGATCGTGGAACAGTGAAACGATTACAAGATTTCTTCGCTGCAACTTGACCCGAAACGGATATTGAAATCTGATAGTGGAATTTCAATGTCGATGATTTATTTGATCGTGGGTTTTATCAAATGAAAATTCAAAAGTCGGTCGAATTTAGGATTTTCTTATTTTCGTGAACGTAACAATGTAAGTTTAAGAGATGAAGTTTAAATTACTTATGTATAAGTAAATAATATTTATATACTTATTAGACATTTTATGTACACAGTACAGATTCTGTAATAAGTACTATTTATTTATGACATGACTATATCTGTTTTGTTTGATATTTTTTTATTGTTAAAGTATTTAAACATATAGTATTTTTTGAAGCTGTAAATAAATGTTACTTGTAAAAAAATCTTTATATTTGCTTCCTTACTATCCTACATGATTTTATGTTATTTTCTTATTTTTTATAGTGTTATTTTCTAGAATTTTTTGTATGTGATATAAACATTGTTGTTACTGAGGAAAACATTATATTGCCTGTGAATATAATGCAATTATTAATCAAATGACTTATTATTTGAGATTGTGGCAATTTAATATAATTTTATTTACGATAGAAAGATTAAAGAAGAAATAAATTCAGGTTAATGTACATTCTGTGTTTTTGCCTCCGTTTGATTTTACGAGTTATTAAATTTAGTCAAATATTATTTTAATTATGTATGGTTTTATATATTTTTAATCTTTCTGAAATTGTTTGCTTGTTACATATATGTCTGTATGTATGTTTGTGTGTACGTATATATATATATATATATATATATATATATATATATATATATATATATATGCATGTATGAATGTATACATACATATGCATACATTTACACACACACACACACGAATATTGCATACAGATCGATGCACAACTGTAAAGGTTAATTTTTGTATAATAAATTATTAAAGAACTTAAATTTTTTTATTAATTTTCAATTGGTGAAAGTAATATAAATGAATGTGTGTGTGTATGGAGGGAAGTTGTAAAAATAAAAAGATTTAATAAAACAATACATATCTCTTTATTTATTCAAATACCCAAAATACATTAGGACAATATATTTATAAAGGTGCAAGTACATTTGCATACAAACATATGTACTATATAGAAAAAAAACATGTTATTGAAAAACAAAGTAATAAACAATGAATATGAACAATATAAATAGTTTTGAATATACAAATGTATTTTTTATTTTTTTTCTCAATTAATTTCAAAATAATGAATATGAAAATAACTTTTATTTTCAATAATTTGTTTGCAGATTATTAATTTACAAAAAATTCTAGTAATTAGCCACTGTAGGTGTGTATTATATGTATGTGTGTGTGGGTGCATGTATGTGTGTGTTTATATACTAAAAAAAATATAAGTAAAATATACATTTTTTTTATTTTACATATATTTTTTAAATTCAATACCAAGTTAATGATGGTTAAGCAGCTAAGGCCAGTAACAATAATTTTATCAAAACAATTACTGTTTTATTTTTTTTTTTAGTATATAATTTCATATTGTTAATTATTATTTGATGTTAAAATTTATAGTTTAACTTGTGAATTCCAGATTAAATATGTTTTCATATAAAAAGTTTTTTGAAAACACATATTCTAACAATAAATTCTCCAATATATTAATTTGGTATCATTTAGATTCAATAACATAATCATATAATAATGGAAAAACTTTACCAATAGCAAAATAATATATATTGTTTAAGTACTGTTTTTTCAATACAATGTTTTTAACAAATATTGAAATTCTATTTGAATGAACATTATGTGCATATACACACACATATATATATATATATATATATATATATATATATATATATATAAATATATATATATATAAATTTACATTTGGAACAAATATACTTAATTATGCACTGCAGGTAGTATACCTATAACTACAAAAAAAGAAAAATTAAAGTTACTGTATTTTTAGGCATACTTTAACAAAATTTTATTGAAAATAAAAAATGTGTTTGAAAATTCTCTCGGATATTCTCTAATGTTCATTAAGGTATGAGAGAAGATCTATATTTGTTTGGCAAAAGCACTATCAGTCTCGTAAAACTTCAAAATAAATGTAAAAAGTAGGAAGGTCATTTCAGTGAAGACTAAATAGATCTCCAGCAGATGGTAAAGGTGCTAAGCCACCTGTTACATCAGGCAGTTGTGTTAAATCGGGTAGATTCTGAATATGTGATTTCACTTCTTGTCGCACCGCATAAATTTTTTGTAGTTTTTCAGTATATTCCTAAAATTAATTACAATAAATATATACGTTCGCTTAGTATGACACGTGTTCATAAATTTAAGATGTTACTATTTACTTCTAAACGTTGCTCTGCTTGTGCAAGAAGTTCTTGTTGAGCTTGTGTAAAATCTCTTAACATAGCTGCAACTTTTTTGCGACCATCAAGTTCCGCTGTCAATCTTGCATTATAGTCACCTAATAAAACCAATGCTTCTGTTACTTGAGCACTCAGTCTCTCTGCACTCTCTCTACCTGAAAGTAAAAATTTCTTTAATGATTATAAAAAATATATACTTTTTTTATTCAATAAAGAAAAGGATATCTTACTGAATTTGCAATAGCTATAATTATATATTTTAGTTTTATAATTTAAACAATGGAATTAATAACTTACTTTCTAGTTTCATAAGAAGTGAAACTTCAGATACTTCTGGAGGCAAAGATGCAATTCTTTCTCGTACAGCTGCATCACTGGACGCTGCATTTTCTAATTCTTGAAGCGCACGAATTAATTCTTCTGGTTCTGGAGGATCACCTGCCGGTGTATGAGGACTCAGTGTTACGTGTGTTTCAACTAAACCGTCAACCTGGAATGATATTGAAATTTTAAATACTAATTAGTTTTGATTTACATAATGTGAGATGTACTTCAACAACAACTTCTCCAGTTTCAGATTTCTTACGATCCCTACTACTGGGAGATTTTTTCTTTTCTTTTTTTGCGACGGTTTTTTCAATCGGTTCAGATTTACTCTTCTTACTTGGAGGGCCCCCTTCATTAATTGCTAGAAAGAGAATTATATATTTTATTATTAGAAAAACATTTCTATTATTAAACATCATTACCGAAAGCTTGTTTGAATTCTTCAATTTGTTTGTTATCATAAACACCTCTTTCACCCCATATATGTAATACACGAGCTAAACTATTTCTTGTTTTTGCATCATATCCCGTAGCAGACATATGTTCAAAAGCTTTTTTTAGTACACTTCCGAATTCTTTACCGAATTCTGGCCCTTTTTTTTTACTATTTTGAATGACATCATTCGCTAAGTACATAAACGTAAGTTTACGACTTTCTTTAGCTGAGAAATAAAGAAAACAAACTCTTTAGATTAAGCCTTTAGTAAACTCAGATTGAAGATTATTAATTTCTTGTAGTGTACAGAATAACATGCCATTATAAGTTAACTTTATATTTACATCTAAAAGTATTTTATAACAAAATAAAACCGCTTGTAAATTGTAAATTATTATTTAATAATGAAATATCTAATTTTATTTAGTAATAGTCGTTATTACCTTTAATAAGTTCCTTGAACCAAACTTTAACGATAATGGCATGGTTTTTTCTATGGTGTATTAACCACAAAGATAAGGTTTGAATACTCTGTTGTGATGGATTTAAGTCGGCTAATTTTTTTATGAGAGCTCCTTCGGAAAAATTTGACATTTTACATCAGCTGAATCATTTGCAGAGGAATTTATATTTCCAAATTCAAAACTACAATGAAATCAGCAACAGTATTTAACACGGTACAAATATTTCAATTGGGTGATGTTCAAGTCAGATAGAGGAGATTTATACAAAATAATAGATTTGGCCACACACAATCTGAGTAAGTTTATTTATTGTTACATTATAGAATGTAGTACAAATAGTTAACAGTCGAGTTTTATATTATAATAATAAAGAAATCTTTAGTATAATTAAAAGCTACGAGAATAACAATAAGAAGTGAAAAAATTTATATAGCTGTACCTAGTACCTCCCTTGTACCCCTCCGCCACTTCCGTTCTTGTTGTAAATGCCAAGCGATCGTTTATGTGACGCCATTTGCTAAGTTTAGAAAGTAATTAGTTTTCTGAGGTATTTGTTCTTCTGTTCAGTGTATTGGCGTCGAAAATAAATGTAAGCTGTTTGAACGAACCAAGTAATTTATTTAATACATGTTTATGAACAAAATTGATTATTTGTTTCACGGCTAATCGATTTGTGATTTAATATTAATTTTTAGTGTCAAGTTACGCGATGCCTATAGAATATTTACAAGTGACGGAAGAGGAAGGTGAGGAGCCTATTGAGCTTCCAACTGAAGAAGATAGTACTTTGTTGTTAAGTACATTATCTGCACATTTTCCTGGGGCAAGTGGTCTTAAATATAGAAATCCGTCGACAAAAACTTTACGTGGTGTTAGGTTAATTGATGGACGTTTGCATGCTCCTGAGAATGGATGGGGTGCAATGGTAATATACAGGTAATTGTATTTGTATGATTGCATGTTATTTTTTTTTTTTATTTGAAGGTGTATTTCTGTGTATTTCCTAAAGAAAATAAACGTAAATCAGATGATGTCCTTGAAAATTCTTCAGCAAAAACTAAACGAGTAGAATCAAAATTACGTTGTACTGATCTCATAGTGCTTGGATTACCATGGAGAACAACAGATCAAAATTTACGAGAATATTTTGAAAAATATGGCGAAGTCCTCATTGCACAGGTAATTTAATATTTTTTTTATATTTACAAAAGTAAAAAATAATTTTTTTTTCTTAGGTAAAAAAAGATCCAAAGACTGGTCAATCTAAGGGGTTCGGCTTCATTAGGTTCAGTTCTTATGAAGCGCAAATGAGAGTGTTAGCAATGAGACATATGATTGATGGCAGGTGGTGTGATGTGAAAGTGCCTAATTCTAAGGTAAGTTTGATGTATGTTTATTACATTTGAGTGCATTTTTATTTATTTTCTTTATCCAGTGAAATCTGTCTAAGTATAATGAATTTTTTATATTGTTCTTTTTCATTGAAAAGTAATTGCTAATATATAAGTATATCATAATTTATGTTAGTATATGCGTGTGTGTGTGTGTGCATGTCTACATATACGTAAATGTATGTATATGTATGTATGTATATATATATATATATATATATATATATATATATATATATATATATATTTATTTATTTTGTACTTACAATTTTGTTCTTTGATTTATATCTGTCATGTTAAATTTGCTTTATTGGTTTAAATATGTTCTTAATTTTTTGTATATGTGTATTTTCATTCAATTTGTAGACAGATTTCATTATAATTATCAATTGTGTGTGTTATAATTAGAGGATATTTTTGATATGTTCAAAAAAAAAATAATGTCTAGAATGTGTTAATGAAGTTTATTTTTTAGTATTAAAAAATATTGGGTTGTTTTATTTTTGAGATTCTTTATATTTTGTATTGTTGAAAATTCATGGTAAGAGATGCATTCAGTGTGTTTTAATCATGATTGACTTGTATTTATGATTGAATTCAAATTTACACAAAAGTGGTTGTACCTGAGTGGCTAGTGTGATGGCCTGCAGATTTAGGTGTTGTGAGTTCCAGTTTAATTTATAGCATATGATTTATCAAAAAAGAGGTTTTTTATAATGTTTGAAATTAGATTTAAATTATATTTAAAAAGTATATAAAAAATATATTTGATATGTTTCATACATGTATGTATTGACACATTATTTTGTGAATGTATAGAAGTAGAAAATGATACAAGTAAAATAAGAAGTCGTAATATGAATAACAAAAAAAAAATTGAGAACCTATTTTTGTATACGATAATTTTTGTAATTTTATTAGTGAAAAAAAGTATTCTTCCAGTTGTGTAATAATTTATATATGAATGTGTGTTGAAATTTCTAATGCTCTTTTAAAAAATGCAATTTATTTAATTTATATGTAGAGGAAAATATGAATTGAATTATAATAGAACTAAGCGTATAAAGTATAATCGCAGTAATTGAACTAATTCTGTAATTTGTTAATTTTACTCATTTAAAAAAATATTGCAAGAAAGTGTAAAATTGTATATAAAAAAAATATTTTTTTACTTCATTGCAAATAATGAATATTTTTGGTGAAAGTAAATTTATAAGGACATTTTATAAGAAAAATAGAAACTACCTTGTTAAACCACATTACAATGTGCTGAAAAATACATATTTTGTGTTATACCAAATATTCTGTATTTTTTTAAGTACTGAATTAATATTTTACGTTGCAAACATTTATAAAAATATAAGGTGTATTTCAATAATAGAAGATTAAGGTATTAGTTCAAAAATACAGTGGAATGTTGATTATATGCAGTAATAAGTAACATCTTTTAATGATCCATATATCTTTCAATTTTTATATATGTTTTTATTATTATTAATATTATTTATTTCAGTATATAGGCACAATTAAATATATTAGACTTGTAAAATATGTTTATTTTTAACCAATTACAAAAATATCCATGTAAAATTGAAAAGTATCACGAAGTATTTCATTTATAATTGAAATTATTAAAAGTAATATATAGACTGTGATGTTTTGTAACAGTATATGTGTGTGTTTATGTATGTGTGTAAATATATATATGTAAATATATATATATATATATATATATATATATGTGTGTGTGTGTGCATGCACGTGTTTTTTTTTACAATTAAAATAATAAATATTCGTGTTTATTTATTATTTAAAAAAAATTATCATTATGTTTGATCATGTTATCCAAGTATTTCATTAGCATTTATAAATGTGTTTAAAATGGTTAGTTTTATATAATTTTTTGACCTTAAATGTCAACACACTCTTAAACCCCAAATAATCAATTTGTATAATTTTTCATTTATGAAGTAGGGAAAATTCACATAAGAAGAAAGTCTAAGCAATGAAGAAACACATTACATCAATTAATGAAATATAACGATAGTTGAAAAGTTTAAATTGTAATGATAACATTAACTTATATTTAACTGAACTCTAAGTTCTTGTCAGTTTTTAATATTTTGTTTGTTATATCATCAAACAGCTTATTTTTTACATCTTATTGTAGTTTATTTGCTTTGATACTTTAAAAAAGTTTATTTTTGATACAGAAAAAACCTATTGAAAGCTAAGTGACTATTTCATTTTTGAATGCTAATCGTTTGAATTATTTCGAGTGGCTTGTATTAATACTTTATTAACATTCCATTGTAGGTTCAAGTTTATACCTTTTATTGATATTTTAACATATTTTTCAAATATAATTCTATTCAAAGATCATGTTTAAATACTGTTTATAAAAACTACACTTCTCAAATATCTACTGTATGGAGTGTGTGTTAATATTGAAGAATCTGTTCGTTGCCTTGAAGAAAGATTGAATGAAGATTGCGACCTGAACAATTGCTGGTTAAATTAAGAATTATAAGAGTGGAGAGAGAAAGAATACATGCTTTGTATGTGAAGAAACTGTAAAGCATAACAGTCTGAGAGTTAAGTTTTTTGGATCTTACACAAGTTGTACTGAAAGTGTCTTCTTGTAATGGCTACTATATATTCACCCAGTGAATTAAGAACATATATTTATATATATATGTAGATATGTGAATGGAGACAAGAATATTTGATAGCAAACAGTGTGGTGTTGGAAAATCCTTCAAATGTATATAAATATGTGATTTTAAACAAGAGCGCACGTCTAACGAATATATGAAATCATTATCTATACATGTGAATGTACTTTTGAACATGTGGATCGATTTGAAATAACATATTTTTCGTCTGCGTGAACCTTTGAACTCATTCGGATTTTTTATGTGGAACTTGATATGAGATGTGAAGTGATACAAGTATAAATCTGTGAACTTACTTCTAAATCCTTCTTCCTTTCTTTGTAATGGAAGTTCTGCTACGTGAAATTGCAAAAAGAAAAAAAAACATTGATTTTGTGATATAAAAGGTGAATGTGATTTTGTGATGTGTCGGTAAGAATTTTTAAAAGTGTGAATTTTTGTTGATTTTGATGAATTTTTTAGGTTTACATAAAATATGTATTTTTTTAAAATTCGTTTAGTTTCACATGCCAATAGTTCAGTTAAGGAAAATAACATTTTTTGAATTAATTTTTTTTGTTCTTTTTTTCAATAAATTATTTGCAAAGCTGGTTAGAAATATTTATTATTTCTTATACTACTTTATTCAAATAAATATAATGATACTATTTGTGTTATCATAGTGATTATGTATTTTTGATAAATTAATGTTTTTGCGAATTTTTTGGCATAATATTATGAAAAGTTCAAATAATGTATTAATTTATTTATAAAAGTAGAATTTAATTGAAAATGATGTGAAATTAGACAGTTAATTAAAGATTATTGTAAAAAACAAAATCAAAATTTAAAACAATCAAGTGTCAGAAGTGTGGTGTCTTTATGGGCCTTTTGTTGTAAAAGAATGTCAGTGAATATGAATGTAACGACTGCTTATAGTAACACAATTTTGAATGGATATGATACTTTACGTACGTTGATATCATTGAAAAATGGTGGTGACTTTTTAAATATGTTTTCGAGATCAAGCTATTGTGAAAGTGCGCGTGTGTATTGGCAAAGGCTCTACTAGATCTGATTTCTTATAGTTCTGTGTTAATTTCAGATCAGAATGGAGCGACACATCCGACACGCAATCGGGAACCATGTCAAAAGGCTGTTTAAAAAATGTATATGTATTTAAAAAAAGTGTTTCGGTGCTGTAGAAAAATCTACGATATGGTACAAGATTAGAATTAAGTTTTATTTTTTTTTTCTTAATTTGCTTAAGTTTCATTTTTCATATTTTTTGTTTAATTTTTAAAAATAATTGTAGATATACTTTACAAAATATAAAAAAATGTTTTTTGATATTTGTAAATGTATATAATTTTCATTATAAAAATACTGTTTTCTAATGAAACCAAACAGGTACAAATTATATTAATTCACTACCACTAATTTTGGTTGAAATATGAATAAATATTATGACCACTACATGTTCTCAGAAAATTACTTCTGTGATAAGTAGAATATTATAAAATTGGGTACATATTTAAATTTATCATAAGTTATGATATATCATAACTGAATAAATATGTATGAGTGCTTGCGTGCGCTCACCCGCAATAGGGCACGACAAACATACACGCGCGTGCACATGTATGTATGTACGTCTGGCGCTAATAACATTAGTTGTTGACATGCTCTTGAACTTCAAATAAAAGTATGTATAAAAAAAAATTTATTGTATATATTCGCAGTTACACATTTACTGACTGGCTGAAATTTGGTGCTGTGTAAAAACTAAAACACAGTAAAGAAAGTAGATATTGGTTATTATATTAATACTTACAGTATTTGTAATCAGTATATAGGTGTACTATCTAGTAGATATTGGAAAGTGTTTATGTAAATATGTAGAATGATGAACACATGCTTACTGTATATTCATGCATAAGATGTTAACATTTTTGAAAATAAGACAGAATTATAAATTTACTATGATATTTAGATGGCATTTTGGAATTAGTTCTGATCAATTCATCAAATTTGGAATTGATTTAGTAATTTAAGTGCTTTCCTTCTTAGAAGTATTTTAACTCTAAAAAGACATGAATATTATATAAATGTGATTTTTATTTAAATTATATTTAAATATAAATATGCATGTATATGTACTTATATGTATATTTGTAGTTTAATATGATTTATATGCAGTAGTATTATACAATAAGTGTTTTATATAAACGAGCAAGTTAATTCTAACAAATATTATTAAAATTAGTTTTGTATTTTGAGATGTATATCTTGATTTATTTAAATATATATATATATATATATATATATATAAACTAATTAACATGATAAAGAAATTTATCTTTTAGGGAAAAAAATTTAAATGGTTTTTTTTGAAGACAAGTTGCTCGTGCTTTTAGGGTGGTCTGATTCGGCGGCCCACCAATTATACGTGATTAAAAAAGATTGAGTAATAGTTTAAAAAAATATAAACTTTATTATGCAAAGTTACAAGGATTAAATAATACACAAACGAAAGGGTAGAAAATTGTAAAGAATGGAAGGGTGAATCTGCAGCGGAACACGGCGTCGTCACTGCAGTCTGTGGTGCGGTTCTGTGATGCACTGTGTCTTCGTGTCACGTACTGATCTGATGGACTAATTCTTTTCGGGGGTGTAGATTTTGTTTATATGGACGCAATAATATTGCGTTTTGGTTTTACCCGTCATGTTAACGCACGGCGTGGCCAGCTGTTGATGCATCTCCTTTTCTCTGCAGCGTGTCATCGGATGCGTCTCTGTCTCCAGTGCTTGTGGACGCTGAGATCGTCCGGTGTACATGTGCACAGAACACGGCGGTGCATCGAAGGGTTGGGTTTTAGGAATTCACTGCGGGAAGGAAGGTAAGGGTGCACACGGGTCGGTCGTGCAAGGATGGGAAAAAACCGCACTACCGGTGCTCTCCATTAGGGATTAGAAGTATCCCGAACACAAATATTTGTTATTTTTCTAGTTGTGTGATGTTTTTTTGGGATCATTATTTATAGGTTTTTTAGTTCACTATAATTGCTTTTTCTACAGTGTAGTACTATTACTGATATAATTTTTATATATATATTATTTATTATGTGTGTGTGTTAATATACACATATACAGTTATATAAATTATTTTTCAATATTATAAAGATTTTTTTACAGTATATTAATGTTTCTTTATGAATTTCTACTTCACAAAGATCATTTTTTTCAATTTTTAATTTCATGAAATATGTCTTATTTACCCCTGCAATTGAATTATAATGATGAATACCTTAATTAAATTTATTTTATTTCAGGAAGGAATAATACAACCAAAACCATGTAAGGTGTTTGTTGGTCGCTGTACAGAGGATATCACTGCAGATGATTTGCGTGAATATTTCAGTAAATATGGGGAGGTCACTGATGTTTTTATCCCGAAACCATTCAGAGCCTTCGCATTTGTTACATTCCTTGATCCTGATGTAGCCCAGAGTTTATGTGGTAAGAATTATTTTATTGTTTTGTTTAAAAAAATTTAATGTTGAAAATTTTAATGATCAAGACTTTAATATATGAACAATTTTATTTATGTAGGAGAAGATCATATTGTCAAAGGTGTTTCACTTAATGTTTGTAACGCAGTTCCCAAAGTAGATACTCACGGTTCAAATCGTGGTGGACCACCAGGCGGCCCTCGAGGCAGTAATATGATGAGCAATCAACGTGGAAATACAGATCAGGTAAATATGGTTTTATAAAAAAAAGCAAAAGTTTGATCGTTAAGTTAAAAATTGTTACGAACTACTGTTTGTCTCAGATGTACGGTATGGGAAATAGTAATTACAACAATTCTGGATGGAGTAATGGTCCACCGAGGGGTAACATCGATATGCCGAACCTACAAGCACTTGGTATGTATTTCACCGTATTTCTATAAAAAAAATAGTTTTTTAATACACGTGTGTACATACTAGACAAGTAGACGCCGTCGTTACAGTTTCATGAATTTTAACAGGTTAATAAAATTTGATTTACATTGCCTATCCATCGATCCATCCATGCATAATAAATACTACATGAAAGCAGAAACAAATAAAAAAATCATTAAAATGTATTACAAAATATTAAGTG
The DNA here is from genome assembly GCA_034766995.1 of Acanthacorydalis orientalis. Lineage (NCBI taxonomy): Eukaryota > Metazoa > Arthropoda > Insecta > Megaloptera > Corydalidae > Acanthacorydalis > Acanthacorydalis orientalis. The sequence goes on along the minus strand of CM068315.1, from coordinate 56,095,345 downwards.
CCGTTATTTAGCGTTATGAAATAATTGCTCTTTTATGAACTTATTAAAAATGATTGGTGTATATATAAGTTGATTTTAATTTAATTATATATATGTATGTGTCTGTGTATTTGTGTGGGTATATCTGCTTGTAAATGTATATGTATCTTCTGAGCACATATTTAGGTGATATATTACCGACATTATAGCATATACATGAGTGCAGTCCATGAAGTTATTTGGCTCAGGTCTCTGAAATTGAAATATAAAGTATACATATTGTTTATGTAATTACTGAAAAAAATATATTTAAAACGTTTGTTTTTTTTACAAAAAAAATATGATTGGAAAATGAAGTTAATAGAGAAAATATAATATGATGTATATATATATGTATATATGTATGTATGTATATATATATGTATGTATGTATATGAAATATATACATACATACAACATTATTTTGGGATTGGTACATTTTGATATGTTCCATATTATAATGTATATAAAGAGTAAAATATACATATAATTGAGGTTAAATGTAATGACATTTATTTTTAACATAAAAACAATTTTTTTTGTTGAGCCACTGTCATAAGTAATTGTAGATTGTTATAATTTTAATGTAATTAGATGCGAGTAAAAGATTGTACTTCATATATATGTGTGTGTGTATGTGTTCCTATATATACACGTGTGTTTATGACTGTGTATTCATGTTAAAGGATTTTGTGGTTAATCAGAATAGTTTAATCTTTTAGAAAATTTGTTATGGACATTTATTTTCAATCAACAGTTTTGTGTTTTCTTCTAAATTTAGTATATTTTTTCCATCGATTTTTATTTGTAATTTATAACTTGCAACTCGAGTTTCTTGTTTTTATATTTGGGATTTAACAGCATTTTATTAAAAAAAGTGGTTTACATAAAAAAATGTTAGGGTTCCTCATATGAAATGGTTTTTTTAAATGTGGATTAGATTGTTCCTTCAGTTTTTGTAATTTCTTCACTATCTCCAAGAACAAATAAGTTAGCGTTAATGGGCCAAATATCTGAATCGGATGTAGGTGTACACATATAAAACATGTATATATATATATATATATATATAGGTTTATATATATATATATATATGTATGTGTTTCTTTGTGTTTCTGTGCCTTTGTACTGAAAAATAGCTGTCGGTCGGGAAAGCTACGAGTTTTAGCATTCAGTCGCAAGTAACCGGTAACTTATTTGTCAGGAATTGGAGGTGGCGGAAATAACGGCCCAAACGGAGGATCCCAGAATCCACAGGGGCAGGGAGGTCCTGTCGGAGGTAATCCACAATGTAATCCACTAGGGATGGGTTTGAATCTTATGAATCCGGCACTCGTTGCGGCTTTGAACCAAGCAGGTGAGGCACACATAGATATTTATATATATATATTATGTATATATATATATATATAAAATTTTGTTTATTATATATACGATAGTTATTACTCTCCTTTCGGTTTGATGACTATATTGTGTGCATATATGTGAGTGCGTGTGCGTGTTTGATGTGTTTGTGTATGTGTGTGTATGTACATATGTATGTATATGTATATGCATATGTATAAAGTGTATATGTACAGGTATGTATGTGTGTTATATATGAATGTGCATATATACATGTATATTATATATACACACACATTCACACTTATTACACACACTCGCACGGCATATGTATTTTTATAAATTTGGTTTCATTGTCAGTTTTTTATTAAGCATGGATGGAAATTTATTCTGTTTGAAGCATTTTTATTAGTACCATTTGAATTTTTAAATTTTTTTCTCAAAATCAATATTTAGGATTTTTGTATTATAATTTTTGTTTTTGTGTATGTGTTTTATTGATATTTAATTTGTTTTTATGTTTTTTTAAAAAGTATATATACTTGTATAACGTACAGGCATTTTCTTGAAATGGTCGAAGGCGTTTACAATTTGTCCATATGTTACAGATATCAGTTATATAGTGTTAGTAAATAAATTGTAGATATACACACCATATTAATCGATACTCGATTTAAAAGAGTTCATACGAACGAAGTGTTTGAATGTTTTTCTTAAAAATTTTAATGTAAATAATTTTATAATAACAGGAAAAACATTTACGTGGAACATGTTTAAAAATGGACTAAACAGTTTGGTTTTTGTTTGAAGATAGTTACAATGAAAACGTTCAGAAGAGGGAAGGAGTATTTATACTGTAGCATTGAAGGTTCTATAGAGGTTTTGAGTTTTCCCTATTTTGTTCTTTTATGTATTTAATATATTTGTTATTATAGTTTGATTGTCTATTTTTTTTGTCAATTTTCAATTTGTAAGGTAATTTTCATAATTGAAAAAAGGAGTTCAAAATAAGACCGAGATAATAACTTTTCATTTGTTTTATATTGTGTTGTATATTTTTGTTTTATTTTAGGAGGTTTAGATTTGATTGTAGAATTATTAGTGATTTGCTGCATTTTTCTTTTTAGGTTGGAATGGTAGAAAATATTCATATTGTTTGGGTACTTTTTCAACAATTTCAATGTAATTTTCTTTCTTTTTTAATTTGTTGCTTGAAGTTCAGATTCTCAAAATAAATCTTCATTTGTATGGTTGGTATCATTAATAGAATTATATGGCTTTTTCAGTTGCATTTTATTGTATTTTTTATTTCATTATTTTTTTGTTGGTTCATATTTTTTAATTTGTAAACTTGATTATGTAGTAAGTTTATATAGTAGTTAAAATATTCAATTAACATAGGTAAAATCTACAGTAACCAAAATGATTTAAAAATATATTTAAATTGTTTGTATAGTTATCGTTCTGGTAATAATACAGACAATTTATTCAACAGTATAAAATTTTGAAAAGTGATTAGAAATAATCTTAAATCAAAATATTATTTTATATCTTCTATTACACAAAATAATAATAAATTACAATTAAAATTCTTTTATTTTAAATTTATATTTGCATAACACCTTGTATAGTAAACTTATATTTATTTATAATGGCTTTTGTATATATTAAAAAAAACACCTTCGATTATCGGTGAATTTGTTCTGTACGTGTTGAAGTCACAAAAGTGGAAAATCAGTTTAGTTAATAGTGTCTGAAGAAACTAACACCCGTACATTTTTTTATGTAGGTTGGGGTCTCATAAATAACATGCAACCACCTAACCAAGACAACTACAGTCAAGGTTTCAATTCTCAGAGCGCCGGTAATCAAGTTTCACCAAAACAGGGTGGTAAGATACGATTTATGAACATTTGTACTAATAGTCAATTGGGAAAGAGAGGTTCTAGGCGAAAGTTTAATAAGTCAGTCTAGTATTGAATAACCGATTGGAATGTTATTTTATCGGTTAATTAGTTAGGGTTTGAAATCTTCAGTCACATGTCTTCCTGTATTGTTTTTGCTTTTGACAACAATTCAATATTCTTCGTTCGTATACGAATTCAACATCATATAATATGCTAACATAAGTCTCGAGACTCATTGAACTCGTTTAAACTCTTGATTTTATGCCTAAGGTTCAGACTAGAGGCCTACAGTCAACCGCAGCTATAAGTTATGTTTAAAATTCCTAAAATACTATAACGTCAAGGTTTGTACTAGAAAACTTACTGTTGTCTACAGCGACAAAAAAAAAATGTTAAGATTCACACAATTCTATGCTCAAAAGTTCAAATTAGAGACCTACGGTTGTCAACCGCATAAGTATGTCTACAATTCTATATGTAATGTAATGTTTATCTTGCTTGTGCTTATTCGATTTGTTCTGAACAATTGTTTTGTTTCAGGGTGGCTGCCACAAGGCCAGAGTGGACCTCAGAATGGTAATTCGCAATGGTCTCGAACGCAGTCATAAACAATCCAAATATATTTTTTTATGCCTGATAAAATGTAATTCTGGCATCAACGACCGTAGAAGCAAAAAAGATCCGAAATGTTTGCATAATTATTTTATAATATGAAATCCTAAATTCAATTTTGACTTAGCAAGCTATTAAGAAATGTGCCCAGAGATAATTGAAATACGTGTGGTTTTAATTACATATGTATAAAACTGATATATTTCTTTTATCTCTGTATAAGCATGTATGTGTGTATGTTTATATTTGCATATATGTATAAGTTGTATGCATATGTATGTATGGATGTGTGTGAATGTGTATATATATATATGTGTATATATATATATATATATATGTATATACACACACACACAAAATGTATATTTGTATGTGTATATCAATCTTGTCTATTATGTCATCAAAACACCATAAATTTAAAGTATATTTATGACATGGCAGAAAAAACTACCCTGTTTCACTTTGGTTTTGATTTTATTTCTTTTTAAACTATTGTTTTTTTTTTGCTCTAGGTGGTGAGGTTCAGAGTTAATATTTTACTATTAATGATAGATATGTTAATGATTTATTAATTAATTAGATGTAATTTAAGAAATATGTATGTAATTAGAAATTTTCTTGAATTTCATTTGAGATGTAAATTTACCAAAATCTGACCGTAGTTGTTTACGGTCGGTGACTAGGACTAGAATGAAAATTTTCTAATAGCCTCTATATATATATATGTATGTCTTTTTAGTCCAGAGACGATCAGTATAAATGGTTTGTTCTAATGTCGACGCAAGCGTAAGTGTAATTATTAAGTTATAGTTATAAATGTGTGTGTGTACATTTGTTCTTTTCCAAATAAAAATGGATATACACTATGTTTGTATGTTATTTTAGTTCATTCTGTTTTCTATTATTAAGGTGAATTGACTAAACTTTTAGTATTGTTTAATTTTGATAGTTGTATGGAAAATATTTTTTAATATTCTGTGAAAATAATGATCAACCATTAATATAATATAAATTTATTGTGGTTTAAACTTCATCACTTCAGAGGAATATGCAGAAAAGTAAGTTTTTTTTTTTAATAATATTCTTAATAATAAAAACATCAACTCGGAGTTTTATTTTGTTATATTTTGAAAGTAAATAGAAAAACAATGACAAAAATTTAATGTGTATTTGTATTTTTGCATTTAACTTACAATTTATTTTAACAACAATAATAATAATAGCTTTAGCTACTTTTAATGAACAAGTATAATAGAATCTAACGAATTGACACTTTACAAGCGAGTATTTCATTCCACTAGTCACAAAAATTCTTGACAGAAACGTTCAGTAGTTGATTATTGATCATTTTTGATTGTTGTTTATATGTATTGTTGATTCTGTATTCTTGAAAGCACAATCAAAAATAAAAATTCCTAAGGCAAAAAAACTTTTGGGGAGAGAAAGAGCAAGAAAATATTCTGTTGTAAATTTTAAATTCATAATTTGATGTTCCACATTTGAAAATTAATTTGTCAATGTTGATTTTAGTACAGACTTGTTTCAAACATTTGTGTTTTATTGTTCATTACTTAGTTATATTCTGATTTTCTATTTTTGTACTTTTAATGTGTTTATTTAAATATTTAATTTACTTAGATAATTATTTTTTTTAACAAATAATCATAATATTAATATTTCGTTTCGTTAGTAAATGTTTAAAATAATCTTTTACTGTTTTATTTTAGGGTTGAGTAATATATACAAATGTAAATGTATTAATAAGCTAAAAAAAAACTGTTAAGCATTGAGAAGTTGTTTTACTGAATATGTTCGTTTGATGTAATGTAGACTGCTGTTTAGTTCGTATCAAAAAGTCATTTATTTTGAGAGTTATGGTGGTTTTAGTAATTAACTTTTCTTTGTCTTTGCGATTTTTAAGATGGAACTGTTTGAAGAATAGCATGTTTTGTAAAATTTTGTTTAAAACTTAAAAGGAGCGATAGAAATACTTCAATTTTTGGAAATGGTGTTGCCTATGTTCTGAGGCTATTCATATGTTTTTGAGTAATACAACGTTTCAATCCAAGGCTATGAAAGATTGGGTAGGCATTCAAATTATAAAATCGATGGAAAGGTTACTGAACTTCGCGAATGTATCCGTACCGATCGGCGACTAACTGTTAGATTACAGGACGAGTAGGGATATTATATGGATCTTGCCAAAAGATTTTCACCAATGATTCGAAATTGGCCTTTTCTTAACAGAAAACTAGAAACTTCCCTTTGGATACGGTCGCTTTTGGCGAAGAAAATAGTCGTCCTAAACCACTTCTCTATATTTACTTGACTTGCCACCGTATGACTTCCTTTTGTTTCCAAAACTAAAGCTCTCGAAAGGACGCTGTTTATAAACAATTGAAGAGATAACATTTAGTGGCCGATCTGAGAGTGGTTTTTAGAAGTGCCGTTAAGAAGTATTTCTAGAAGTGTAAAAGATGTTGACAGCAGTGTGCAGCTGCTGCAAGAGAATGTTTTGAAGAGGACAATTTTAATTTAGAATACTTTTTATAAATTAAATTTTGTGACACTAATCCGGATATTTTTTGATTAAACCTTGTATTAATTGTTATAAGAGATGGTAGCAGAGACTAATAATAAAACATGATATTAAGCTTTTTGTAGTGTTGACTGTACTTAATAATGAAAATCAATGAAATTACAAATAATTGTGCCTATATATAATATATATATATATATATATATATATATATACACATTCAATTTTTATGCGAAAAAGTATTGACACAACACTAATTTCTTATCTGGTTATCTTCGCTATGGTACCCAGTACTCAACTTTGCGGTTGCTGCCATAAACAGGATTTTGATATTTCATATTATGTTTTTGGTGTACTTTTGATGGAGTGATATAGTCTATAAAATTTCTTAAAAAGTTATCGATTAATCGGAAATGCTAAAGAAAGCATATAGCAAAGTTTCCGAAGAAAACTAATTTTAGATTTGCATTCGAAAACGAATCGCTCTCGGGTATTGGAAAAGTTGTCAATAAAAGTACATTTATAGTTTGAAGCATAAAGCATAAAAATCGATTTAAAAGGGATAACATTTTAGAAAAGAAGTGGACGCCGAAGAATCCATTCTCATAATGAGTAAAGAGCCGTTGTCAAAACCATTAAAAAAACATACAAAACAAAAATGGTTTCATCAGCGGCACAGGAAAAAAAAGTTTGACAAAAATGTTAGCTCTATAACGGTACAAAATGCTTTTCACGGAGCTGGATATAATTCTAGAGTTACCAGGAAGAAGCTATATATAAGTAAAGTGAATCAGTGCAAGAGGATGAATTTTGTAAAACAACACTTGAACAAAAATACTGACTTCTGGCATAACATAATAGAACATCAGATGAAAGTAAATTCAATATTTTTAATTGTGAAAGCCGAACATCAGTGTGGCGAAAGCCCAATACTGAATTATACAAAGATAATATATTACCTACTGTTAAATATGGGGATGTTGGGGTCATTGTATAGGGTTGTATGGCGGAATCTGATGTTGGGGAACTTGCGTTTATTGACAGAATAACGGAGAAAGTAGGTTTTATGAATATTTGAAAGAATAACCTAAATAAAAGTGACGAAAAGCTGGGTCTTGCAAATGATTTCTATTTCTAGCAAGATAATGATCCTAAACACACCGTACGTATAGTTCAGGAATGGATTTTATATAATACTCTTCATACCTTGAACACGTCTCCACAATCATCTGATATAAATCTCATCGAGAATTTGTAGGATTTACTATACAAAAAAAAATAAGAGAACATCATATTAACAACTAATTTCAACTAAAAGAGGTGTTTACAGAAGAATAGAAAAATGAGGCAAAAATGACAGAAAATAGTTTCATCAATGCCAAACAGGCTAAAGGAGACGATCAAAAAAAAAATCACCAACACGTTATTAACTTTAATATTTTATCTAGTAAATAAAAGTTAACTGGAATTGTGCCAGCACGTTTTCGCAGAAAACATAAAGTTGTTTGAGTAAACGGAGATTTTTTAATTTATTGGTTTGAAATTGTTCTTTTTTAGTATATTATCAAGTTTATGATAAATATTAATGTGCAAAAGTAAAAAAATCGATAAAATAATTTCAGATACCGAAGTTAGACTCATTCATATTCGAAAATGTTAACTGGGCCAATATTTTTTTTGGTCAGTATATATATATATATATATATATATATATATATATATATATATATATATATATATATATATATATAGGCGATTCAACTTAGGCTTCCACACGAAAGTATTAAAAAAACATGCTATCCTCTGTTTAGTATTTTAGTTCAATTGTATTTTAGTAGTGAATTGAACTAATATACTAAAAAAAATTACGACTGTTTTAAACCATGCGCCCCCTTTTAATACTTCTTTGTGGTAGCTTAAATTGAATCATATATATAAGTGTATAAATTAATTCGGCACATTTAAATTAAATCAGTAATAATTCTGTTTTAAATTAAAATATTTTCTTGTTGTTTTAGGATTTTGAAATACTAACATTTAAAACATTGAAAAAGGAAATATACCACCCAAGTTTATTGTGCATGCGCATTGTTAGTACCAATAATAAAATTGGAAACGCAATATTATCCCTTTAAGTCTTCCAAAGACATAGAAGATGAACCAGGGTTAAACGTCATTACTCGTACGCTGCGTAGACGGTTTCTAGAACGGAATCTTTTAGGCAGATCAGCTGTAAAAGTTCTGTATTTGACCCATAAAAACATTAAAGATAGGATTAAATTCGCTACGGAACATGGACGGAGACGAAAAAATAAAAAAAGTGGAATAATCTTTTATGGAGCGAGGAATATATTTGGCTCGGATGGAAGACTATTTGTAAGAAGACCGTCAAACAAACCGCCGGACCCCAAATATACTAGAAAAACATGGGCATGCTTTTTTATTACGGTGTTGGGACAATATTTCGTATTGACGAGAACATGGATGCCAATTATTATGTAAATAATGTATTACACGAAGCAATGTTTCCGTATGCTGAAGAAAATATGTCACTTCGATGGATCTTTTAGCAGGAGAATGACCCGAAGCACACCTTGAAATTGGCGAGAGAGTTTTCACATGCAAATGATATAATTGTGACGCAGCGGCAAGCACAGTCTCCTGATTTAAATCCAATAGAAAACCTATGGAAAGATGTTAAGGAGGCTGAGGAAAAAGAAGTCGAAAAAAACGAATGAGTTGTGGTTGTCTTTAAAATAGACGTGCGATTCTATTCAATTAGAGCGTTACCAGCTTTTAGTGGAGTCAGTACCTAGACATTTCCTGGAAGTTATTAAAAGTAAATGAGATGCTATATAAAATATTGAAAAGGTATAAATTAGTTTAATAAAATAGTTAAAAAGTAGATTTAGACGCTTTATTTATACGGAAATAGTGATTGCCACTAAAAATATGTCCATGGTGTTTTACAAACTTTTGCAAAATTCTAAAATATATGTACATTTTTTTTATAATTTATATATATATATATATATATATATATATATATATATATATATATATATATTTAAAATGAATCCAAATAAAATCAACAACTATAAAAAATTATTTAATTCAATTTACTTTTTAGTTAGTTCTTATTTATTTTTCAAAAACTTACCAAATGTCCCTAAAATATGTCTAGTACTATATATATATATATATATATATATATATATATATATATATATATATATATGTGTGTGTGTGTGTTCATGACTGTGAATGGTGTATACAAAACATTTTAATCCAGAGGACGTACATAAAATAAATTCAAGTCCTCGGGAGGTGAAAATGCTCCACATGTAAACCATTCACTTAGTAAAAATGTTCGAGGAACAATTACATAGTTGCGTGGAGAGAGAAAGTATCACTAAGTTATTAGTGGTAGAATGCTGTTTTATCTTATTCTAGATTGATGCTAGTTATTCTTAAAAGACGTGGGGGATATTGCAGTAGTCTTTTGCTCTTCGCAGGTGTGTCAGGTAATTCAGTTTTGATTTACTAGTCGATCGGTTAAATACCTTAATCATAGATATCCCTATTTATTAGAAATAAATGAACACTTGTTACTGTTTTCGGTGTGTTTTGTTATTCATTTGTTGAAAGTGGCCCGCATTGTTGTTGTCAACGCAGAGAATAAAATCGTATATGCAAGAGTGAAAATGAACGTAGCTTCTCTGCAATAAATTAAAACTGTGTTTGTAATTACAATCGTGTAATTTTCGTGTTATAGATTTATTTACATTGACATACATGTATACTTAATGTTTGTGTGCATGTCATTTATACGGTAAACATGTCAATAAGCAACAATAATTCAATATAATTAGTAATGGTCATTCGGTAAACGATCAGTGTCTCCGACAATCAACCAAAAAGAAAAAAAATAAAAATACTACTTTCAAGACACCGAACTGTTATATTTCTATTAAACATGTGTTTATGACAGTGCATTGTCACGTTTGTCGGTATTTGAAAATCGCTAGAAGCATTCTGTTTGAATATTTTATTATTAATTCTTTTCTTGGTCATTTTTGAAATATAATAATGAAGTGTCGGTTTAAAATGTCGTTTTCAACATTGATGCTTATGTCAAGTTGTTGTTTCCTCGTCGTCGGTCAGAATTTCAAGAATTCGCATTTAAAAGAAAACGGTGAGTACAAGTTTTTTAAACGCTTTGTTTTGTTTGAATATTAATAACGAGAATATTTCATTTTTTAACTGATTTGTTTTGTTTGATTAGAAGCGATCGTTTCAGTCTATTTAATGTGCGTATCGTTCAAGTGGTTGGATTGGCGATTCTTACAAATTTTACTGTGTGGGGAGGGGTGTCTGAACAATTCACTACCCAAAACAATTTTTTTTTTATCGAGTTAAATAAATAGAAAATGTGATCTAAGCGAGTATAAGAAAATAAAGAGTCGGGATTCATTTATTTTAATTTTAAATTAAACACGTTTAAAATTGTTTTCAAAAAGTATGATAAAAAAATTAACGATGGATTTTTCATTTTCTCACTGACTGAACTCGAAAAATAAATGATATTATTATTCTTCATAGTTTTTTTTTTAGATAAAATAGAACGATTTGAATGGAAGTATCGACCGAATCAAAACTTAATATTTTTTAAAACTGATATTTTAGTTTTGATGATTTGTTTAAATGATACTTTTTTCCTTTCTAGAAATTATTTAGTTGATAACTTTAGTAGATCAAACAAATTTTAACACTGCATCAATACAAATTCGAGATATATTAAGGTATATTCTTTGAAAAATGACTGTGAAGCAAGAAATAATAAAATGAGCAAGAGGATAGTCTCTGAAGATTAATAAAAGGAAAAAAATCCATCGATTAGTTCAGAAAGAGAGTGATATTTAGAAAAAATTGACAGTTTTCTAAAACGATGCTCCAGTTCAGTCCGACTACTTGGATGTTAATGAAGAAAGAATACTTTTTTGTTTCCTATACTATATTGAATAACGAAGGGTAATTTTTATTCATTCGCCATTCTTTTCGTTTACATAAACTAATTATCTAAACGTTGAATCCAGTCATTTATTAACTGTTTCCGGGAAAAACGTTTGTTTTCATTGTACTATCGATTTTGTAATTGAAATTGATAAGAAAATGAGAAACTTTTCGATTCTTCAGATTAAATGATATGTTTGAAATCATCATTGAGATGTTTGTTAAATAATTTCATTTTTATTTACCTGAATATCAGAGAAAGAAATATAGTTGAATGACAGATATTAAACGTGATTAGTAAATAAAAACAGCTTCCTCAATATATATTATCAGATTTAAAAAAAAACTAGTACACATAAACGAACAAAATTGCAGGTAAATAATTTTTTAATATATATATATATATATACAAATTGTCACGTGTATAAAAATGTGAATAAGCGACCACAGTTAAATGGAATTAACTTTTTTTTTCAGCGGCTATTTACATATTTTCTTCTGTCTTTGTTACTGCTAATTTGCAATACAAACTAGTAGTATATTTTTTGTGATTCTATATGTATCATATATATATATATATATATATATATATATATATATATATATATATATATATATATATATGTACAATTGTTCGTATATGTTTGTATAAGTATATAAAATAACAATTTGGTGACTTGAGAAAGGACATTTCGAATGTCCGTCGAATGAACTGGTTTGTAAGCTTGATTGTTTTTATGCTCGACAAAAAAATAACATTGAATTAAATCATTTCATGACGTATCGTGTACTGTATCGCGACATTAATGTATTTGTAACAAAAGTGCTTGAGCCTTGAAATTCTTAGATCTGAAATCACATTACTGTTTTGCATATATATATATATATATATATATATATATATATATATATATATATATATATATATATATATATACAGTGGTGCACTCAGGACTTAATCTGGAGGCGAGTTGGATAGACACAAACATTTTTAATGTGAATTCAATAAAATTCATTAAGTGATCATAGAAATTTGTTTAAAGAATAAAATCCAGTTTTGTTTTCTTTTTACAAAGCTGTTGATTTACTTCAGTCGTGATTACATTAATCTCTCTGTGTACATATAGGGGATTACATTAATCTCTCTGTGTGCATAATGTATTTTCGCGCGATGATCTTGTTTTATTTTTTAGTGTTTTTTCCCCTTTTCTTTTGCGGGTGCCACGTCCCCTTGACTCTCCCCTTGGCTGCGTTACTGTATATGTGTGTGTATATATATATATATATATATATATATATATATATATATGTATATATATATATATATATATATATATATATATATATACACAAAGTATTTTTGATAACTAAAATGATAATATAGTATGTTTTTAAATCCAAATTAATCCTCTGGAGATTATACTAATAGTTGGAAAATAAATAATGATCATTTATATTACTTGGACTTTTTCTTATTTAAATCTTTATTGAAGATGCTTTTATTTAATGCTGTTGATTTTTGAGTTCTATATTATTTAATTTTTAATTTTACATTTAGGAAAAGCTTAATTACAAAGTAATTAAACATAACTATTACAGTGATTACATTAAACTTAACTTATAGTATTTTAACAACTGACTACACAAATCAACAACATATACACAATATCTATCTTGTTTTTAAATCACAGCTAACTATAAAATAACATTTCTTTATTTTACTTTGACATGTATTAGATTTACAGGTTTCTGAAAAAACATTTTGCAAATAAAAAAAAACAGTCGATTCAAAAATAAATATAAGTTTGTTAAGAGAAAAATAACTAGTAATATATAGATGTAGAGTTAATGCATAAGTGCGTTAGAAGAATTATTTAAATGCTCGTATGTTAATAAATATTACAAACAATTCTTGGCGTATAAATGTATGGGGCGTGTTTTGGAAATTTCAACGTCCGGCTCGATTGGAAACCTTTTCTCTTGATGGATATGTAAATAGATTTTTAAATTTTATAACGGACTCTGCGGTACATTCATAACATCTCCATCGCAACATTGGCAATTGAAAGTGTATGCTGGGGAAAGTGATCTCTCTATGTGAGATGAGACGCGTTTATACATACACATAATCCATTTTAATTTTATAAATGAATTTATATATATATATATATATATATATATATATATATATATATATATGTATACACATGTTCATGAGAATGTATTTATATTTGTATTCGCAAAAATTTTACAATCGAAAATACTAAAAGTGAATCTGTGGTGTATGTACTAAATGCACTTTCCAATTGATGGGCGACAGCTCTGTAATTATTTGTTAATTGATTTTTATCGCCAGTCCTTACTCAGTTTAAGCGAACCATTTTTTCTGTTAACGGATTTTTTTTGATATGTAAAATGTTGGACTGTACTCATCTATCACGCAGTTACAACACTGTTAGGAAGTGAATGTTGGTCTATTGGCTTTTAACATTTTTTTTTTATTCTATACAGGAAGTTCATGCTATCGAATCAGAGATGTGTAATATGTCATTAAAGGATACATTTTTCATCTCTTAATTCATTGCCGTGAAGTATTTATTAACTTGTTATTATTCGTGAGTTATAACAATTTGCGCACTATATAAATACTTTTTTTTTGTTCACTTTGATCTAGTATTTAATGAATATGTTAAAAGACTTTATGATAATTTTGAATAATGAATAACTGTCTCAATACAATTCGGGCGATGCGACTAAATTAACTTTCACAAATAAATTATTCTCTCACCTCATAATCACAACATTTTCTTGCGATTAAAAATGTCCAATAAATGATTATAAGGTATAGAAACTGCAGTGTCATAATAAACAGGTTTTTCTGTATTTTATTGCTTCGAGGATGATGGCATCGCTGTTCGTATGAGTAACAATCAGAAACTATCAATAATCAATAATTTATTGATATTTTTGATCAGAGGAAAGCTCGTGCTTTGTGGGACGAGAGAATAATTCGCTTGAATTCGTTCCGCTGTTTGCAAATAAACAGAAAATATAACATTTATATTTAAAAGTGAAATATATTATTTCGGAATTTGCAGGGACATTTTTTTTTTCTATTTGTAATAAGGTATAATGTTTGTTGAACGTGAAAAAGTTATGCAAGTGATTACACAACTTCCACTATCTTCACCGAGTGTATTCATTATGAAAAAATGCATGTCATCGTATCAATTGATCGAAACGTTTGTCCCAATTTTCTTTTTCTTTTTATTAATAATATTATATAATGCACTTTAATTATTGATTTTACACATTTATACTTATATATATGTGTATATAAAATAAAAAAAATCGTTTACATAATTTAATAATGAATATGTTTATTTTTCGTATGTTAATCTGAAAACATCAATCACACTAACATGGCCATAGAATGTATACACCTTGCACACACACACACACACACACACATACACACACACACACACACACATATATATATATATATATATATATATATATATAATCAAATGATAGTTGAGTGGAGGTATTACATTGAGCCAACTCATCATTCCGAGTTCCTTTTGAATGTGAAGGCAAACTGGTCGCTTCTCGATTCTTGCGTGAAAATTATTCACTTACATTCGTCAGTGAAATAGATCCCTCGCGGCGGATCTATATATAAATAGCCATGTTAAATGCCGCACAGCCATATGGACATTAGTCTAACTGGATTGAAGAATCAGAATAATTCGATTGGACTATGATAATCGGATGTTAAGAAGATGGGAGAGACCGCTCAGCTTTGTGAATATGTATTTTCGTACACCGACAATGATTATTAGAAATGTATATTTGATATTGACTGAACTATTGTTTGTTTTGGAAGAGTGGATGGATTTTTTTCAAATTGTTTTTGTATGTATGTATTATTTTGAATTTTTTCACAGTTAAAATCCACGAAATAATCAATAGTCGTTCGCATAAATTACTTGCTGTTGTTTCTGAAATGCTATTTGTTGTCCTTAATATTTGTTTTGGATTTACATAAAATATGTAAAGAAAAACAATACATACATACATATATATATATATATATATATATATATATATATATATATATATATATATATATATGTATGTATATTAGATGTAAAAATAATTTTGTGCCTTTAAATTGAATTAATCATAACTCTGTTTCAAATTAAAATATTTTTTCCTCGTTTAAGGGTTTTGAAGTCTCAAAGTTTACATTTAATAACAGTATATATCTAAGCCAAGCAGTTGGAATAACCTCACGAAACAGTAATGAAAACGATGGCTTTCAAAAAACAGCATTTTAGGCATTGCATAGTTTTCGCATTCCAGATAAAAAAAATGCTGCCGAAGCGGCTGGAATGACGATATTCAGCTTTCACGAGGGTGCTGTGACGCATAAAACATGCAAAAAATGCTAAAACAGTGACTCAACGTTCATTTTCTATAAAAAAAGGTGCTGAATTAATTTGTATACCTAATCGATCTGTCTATCTATCTATCTATCAATCTATATATATATATATATATATACATATATGTATGTATATATAGAAAATTAGGAATTTAATTAAAAAATGTTTTATAAGAAATTGAAATTGTAAATAAGCAACATATTACACACAGCTCAGCTATGTATATATATATATATATATATATATATATATATAGCTGAACAGTAATATATGTTGCTTATTTACAATTTTAATTTCTTGTAAATATATATTTGCCAACGGATAATACTGGAAGATAAATGTCAAAATGGTAATATAATATTTGGCAATTCATTACTATTAATAAGAATTTTATTTTATAACGGTTTTTCTTATGCTTCAATGACATTTAATATTTAATGTTGTATCGTGTGGTATATGTTTAATTCTATGCACACATATACACACATTTATACAGTATATATATATATATATATATATATATATATATATATATATATATATATATATATATATATACACATTTATATGTATTAAAAATATGCGTACCTTTTTTTAGTGATATATTCTATTTTATATTTCACTGTAACAATAATATATATTTATAACTTATTTTATGGGATCATAATCATTACACATAGCCATTACACATACATATGTATGTATGGATCTATATATAAATTTTTTGATAGCTATCTTATGAAGCACGATTATTAGCAGGTTTCAGTCATGATTCCCTTGTTAGAGTTGGTAGTGAACGATGTTCATTATTCGATATATAAAGTGCACTTAAGCCCATAAATTAACAAATATGGTGAATGGAAATGTAGCCGATAAATACTTTCATATCGTTTTCAGTAGGAATTGCCTTCACATCTTGTTTATTATATTTTATAGCTCGTTTAAGAACTGTTACTGATAAGTGTTAGTAAATGTTATGTTAGTTGAAGAAAAGATCATTAAATACTCTGTTTTTTTTGTGTACATATATATATAATCTATCTCTCTTTTTCTATATGTATGTATAATTTCTCTCTCTCTCTTTTTGTATATATATATATATATATATATATATATATATATATATATATATAAATGTATGAATGTATGTATATATATATATATATTCGTGTGTTATTGAAAATATTAGAGGAACGAAATTAGAAGAAAATGAACAAGAAAAACCCTTTTTTTATCCCAGAAAACGTAGTTACGATTTTCCCGATAGCAGGTAATTGCTAAAAAGTTATCTCATATATATATATATATATATAAAGAGAGAGAGATACATATATATATATATATATATATATATATACAATTTTTATAATTATTATAATGAGATTAATATTTGTATTTGCATATTTAGCATTGAATCAATATAGTATGTAGGATTTTAGTCGCCAGTTTAAGAAAAAAAATGTAAATAAAATGTTAATGAGAGATGTCATTCTATATATTTATGTAAAAAACATGATGTGCTTGAATAATACAAATTATAACTTTAAAAATGAGTCTAGGACGACGACTGCGATAAAATTATGACTGGAATGTATTCACTTCAATGATAGACTATACAGATGTACTAGTTTTCGAACATCAACGTTTCACTGGAACTGTTTTATGTAACTGATGGCAAGTACGGGTTACACAACATATTTTAAACATGTTAGATCGTGCACGATGTGTGTTATTTGGTACCGTTATTACATTGTAGATAGTGTACAGTGCAGTAGTTGTCGTTCATGTGAAATAGTGTTATCCCAATACAAACAATCGGTTCGCGCACAATTATTTTTTTAATAATCGTGGGGGATCTGACCCCTATTCTCTATGCTAGTCGACTGCCGAAGGGCTCCGCCCCCGTTCGTTCACTCGATATTGCTTATCGCCACGGCTTATAATAATTAATGATTCGTGAAACATCAGAAATGATCGGGAATGGACATGGTTAACGTGGTACTTGTAGTGTCGTGGAAGGAGAGCGGTATCGCGAGGAGGCGTTCAACACGAAAAACAATGTTTTGTTTTATGGAAATTTTATTATGGAATCGTTTTTTATATATAGAAATTTATTTTTTACGGTTTTCGTAGCTATCCATTTCGTCTGGACAAAATATAAAGTGGTACTGTTTGCAGAATGACTGATTTTCATTCGAAATGGAAGAGTAGTTAAATTAAATTACTACATGTACTCAAGATTATAAAGAAAGAAGTCAAGTTTATTGACTTTTGTTTTAAAATTTTTCACCGGAACTGGTAAGTCATTGTTTTATAACAAATTCCAAAAAATGAAATCGTTACAACTGAATCGATGGAAATGAAATATTTTTTTTATCTTTACGATTTACTGCAGTTATATATATATATATATATTTCTATTGTTTTATGATACAAAATGTTTGTTTTCTCCATTTTTATTTTAATAATACAATAGCGTGTTTGTATAGAAAACCATCGCTCGTGTGATTGACGACTTGGCCAGTTTTAAAAACAAGTCATTATCAACGAACGCGTTTAATTATGTTGACTGTTGTATTGTTCTCAATGGCCGGCGTAAGAAAGTAGAGGGTACTAATTGCGTTTTCTTCAGAAAGTGATTAATGCGATACAACATTAACTGGTACGTTTATTTTTAGCTAGCGTTTGATCCTTTGGACGGTGCATAAGAATGCGATTTGATTTCGTTTGTAGAATTAATACATTAGTTGTGGGTTTTACTTGCGTAACATGGATCCTGAAGTACCTGGGCACGGCAAATAATTCAGTTTAAGTTTTATGTATTTGAACATATTTCGAATTTAAATAGTGGAAATATATTTACGTTTAATGCGGATGTAAAATTTAAATCTTAAAATATAAATAAATTCTCTGGTTCTGCTTTAAAACTGTATTTCGTGGTGACTGAAAAAATTATATATATATATATATATATATATATATATATATATATATACAAATACAATAAATACATATATATATATATATATATATATATATATATATATATATATATATATATATACAAATACAATATATATAAATATATATAAATATATATATATATATATTTATATAAATATATATATATATATATATATTTATATAAATATATATATATTTATATAAATATATATATTTATATAAATATATATATTTATATAAATATATATATATATATATATTTATATAAATATATATATTTATATAAATATATATATATATATACATTTGTGTGTGTGTGGTTAGAAATATTTTATGGTTAATATATTACTAATTGACCTTTTGGTTTTTCAGACGTGTCGACTAAATAATTTGACTTTTATTTTATTACACGAATTGTGTGAGACGAGGGTTCATCGAAAATTTCATTACTGGTCCGTTTGATAAACATTCGACCGTGTATAAATTTTCCAGTCGACAAAAAGGAATAAGTCATGTGTTCGACCATTTCTAAATATCAAACAATTATGCTAATACACCTGCTCTAACTGTTTTATGCGATTAAAGTACGTGACGGGCGACGTTGAATCTAATGAGACGCATGTACTCTCACTCACCTTTAGTTGAACTTGACCAACATTGTGTAGTCTACTGTTGAATAGAATCTTTAGAACATATAAACATTGAAATTGTATGTGTATATATATATATATGTATGCATATATATATATATATATATATATATATGCACATACAGTGTAATATAACTCAGTAGAAGTATTAATAGAAGTTACAGATAAAATAGCGATAGTAAACAGTTTGAAAGGGAAATGAGAGCGATACATTGTATAACAAAGAAAGTCCATGGAAATAGATATTAACTAACGATTAAAAGAAAATAAAAATAAGGGAATAAGTAAAGTACTGCATTTATGTATATATATATATATGTGAATACAGATAGATTTATTATAATCATAAATGATGTTTATCTTATGTCACATTCATACATACAAACACTTACATAATGGTCAGATAAACTAAATAATTAATTAATCGCCATCTATTTTATTAAATGATACATTTTAAATACTGTCATATTTATTACAATACACAGAATATCTTATTCGAACAATCTAAACGCTTCGAATTATCTAGTCGGCATACAATAAAAGAAGAAGAGATATAACAACAGAAATGCGAATGAGTGAGTGAGATTGTTTATTCATTCATATTTATACTTCTGATTTTCAACATTGAAGTGATAAAATACTAGATATCATTAATTTTCTATTCACAAATATCAGAAACGATGTACGTACGGATACTGTCGTTGTCGCATGTTTCATCCAGGTATCTTAGAGTTGACTCGGTTCGAGAAGATTTATGTAAGGGACAGACAAGTATTATGAAATGAAATGGTTACAGTTTGTACATATTGAAGTAGGATCTCAGGTATATATTTAAACCGTCTTGATGGTGTTTTAAAATATTTTGTCCCCAAAAATCTTAACTGACTGATTACTTTGATTTTATGAAACTGAATTCGCAGGTTTAAGAATGGTTCTGTTCCATCATTACATTTTATATCTTGATATTTGGGGTTATATTTCGGTGATAATATATATTTTTATCGAAACCTTTGCTTGTTTGTTTTTGTATTTAATTATTTTTTTTTAATTTATTTTTTAACAATTACAGAATGGCGAGTCACCTAGACGCCCCTATAATTTAAACTATTCAATAAATTTTTAAGTCGCGATGTCCAGATATATATAATTACATTATCAGGAGTGTTGCCTGAATTTACAAGTCTGTTAAAACACACATTTGAGTATATCTTGCATTATTCATGTAGAGTAATTTCATCCGTCACGAGACTGCTCCGTTTAAGCAAGAAAAATGCTAGTGTAGATCTCCCGGGTTTAGAGGTTCGCTGGATTAGCTAGTTCAGAGCTTAGATTAGCTAGTTTAGATTCGTTCTTGTTAAGAGCGAATAGCAATTCATCCTACGTAAATGATTGATCCAATACCGGGCGACCGGACTTATTAAGAATCTTTTTTGATTCTATTTGCGGTGGGAATAGTTCGCTGAAAGTATTGCACGCATTGTTGTTTAGCGATAGGGTCGTTGTAAATTTTTTTAAGAAGAATAAAAAAAAATAGGAGGATGAGAAAAATATTTTAGAAAATTAAATGTAAATTTATGGAAAATGAGAATACTGGTTAAAATTGCAATATTTTATAAGAAGCTTTTATTATTATTTAATGAACAAACTGTACCTGAATGTTTTATATATACATATATATATATATATATATATATATATATATATATATATATACACACACACACACACACAATGGCTCATTTAAAATAATGTAATAGTCAAATTTACTAGTACAACTTTATTTAATGTTGTGCTGTAATTAGACACTCGTGTTAAAAATTATTAAATTGAATTACAATTAATTACAACTATATACTGTTTATTTATAACCGATTTACTAGTTAATAAGAACGGTTATGATTTTTAGAAAGTGAAAAAGAACTCGTACTGACAAAATAAGATTTCAATATATTACAGTGTTGTTGAAAGAAAGACATGTTCCGAATAGTTTTATTGGCGTTTGTATCCATTGACCATTTTTTATAATTTTATTTTTATATTTGTTTGATGCAACTCCCATCGCACGAATCGCAAACCATTGTCTTTTTTTCATTTAATGGACGTAAAAAAGCGTACGACTTTACTAGTATTCAGTTCTCGGAACTGTTTATGCAAAAAAAAACGAAAACAATACGTTTTTTATCTCAGAAGTTCATCGACTATTCGTATACAAGATGATCACTCTCTGCGTGGATGGTGCAGTGTAAAAATGTCTGTTTCTTTTTTTATGAGAAGAATTAATCATTAATATGTTTTCAATCGATTTGAATTTTTTAACATAAACTTGCTGAAAAGATTAAGGTTGCTATCTTAATTTGTTTTTAAACGTATGTTTTTATATTGAGAGGCGATAAATGATAAAGTTTACTATTTGAAAATATAATCGTTTCTAATTAATATCAGATAGTAGAGAAATCATTCATAATTATAAATAACCAAGGTAAATGTTTAAATACATGCTAACATTTTCAGTATTTAAATTTCATACGTGTCTCTAGCGCTGTATATATATATATATATATAATTTTACAGCAAGCCATGCATATAAAATCATAAATAGTAAATTATTTATAAACACTAAATATACACATATGAATAGATGTGTGTAGACAATTCTGTTCCATCAAATAACGTTGTATCAAAACTTTCATTAGTTTTTTTTCCTCGGTCTCGCTCGCTTACTCTTTCGTCGTGTCAATGTAATTTTCAATTTTAGCATACAAGAATGTTAAGTCTCGGTATAAGAGTTGTGTAGTTGGATTTATCGTTATAATCGCGCTACAACGAATCTGCTGTTTATGTTTCCATTTAGATACGGAACCGCAGCCACTCGTTATATGTAGGCTATTTATATATTTTATGGGACGCTGTAAAAAGTCTGTTGTTTATGAAATAATTTCCTGCTATTTGTTTCGACAAACCGCTGTTAAATTACGATTATTTTTACTTTCATCCGCTGGAAACAAATTTTAAGTAATGATTAACAGTGTATAGCGGCTACTTTATTAAAATCCGTTGCCACTGTATCAGTCTGTGAAGAAGAAGCATAGAATGTTTATCATACGAAACAATGTGGTAAATTAGTAAAAACAATTCGGATGCTAGTTGAACAATGCAAGACGAGATTGTAACATTTTGTTTCAATGCTAATAATCAGTCTGATGTAATCTTGACGAAGATATAATCTTGTGATTGTTTGATTGGCCGTTTAGGATTCTACTACGCGTTTATAATTGAAACTAGGAGAGGCTCTTAGCTCTAAATATTATTGAGGACATTACCTTGAACTCAGTTTAACACAGAAATATTCTAATCCGATTGCATACTTTCATGTCTGGAAATCACTGTTCTTGAATAAAAAGTTATGCTATTTTTATATAAAAAAAGTATGTAAAACAGAAACTGTAATCAATTCAAGAGAACATTGAAGCTTGTTCGATGATTGTCAAGTCTTTAGCAGTGTTTGTAAAATATAAGAGATAGTGCATTCCTTTATAAAATTGTTTGATTTTTCTGCTTTTTTTAAAAAGAAAAGTTTATATATATATAAACTTATATATATATATATATATAGTTATGATTGTTAATAAAATAAAAAAAATTATATCAATATTTTCTTAGAAATTTATGGATAAAAGAACTATACAGTCATAAACGTAGTGTGATTACTGAAAACGTAGATCTACGTTCAGCTGTATTTAGTGTTCAGTATGGTTAGTTTTTTTTTTTTAAATTCATTGTATTTTAAATTCTATAGACTTATTTCATGGAATATGCCTTTTAAACTTAATTAAAAATATGTGCCATTAGAAGTAATATACTTTTATTGTATAATTAATATTTTTTCGATTAAAAATATTCCATAAAATACATTTTTAAATGGCGTGACTTTTCAAACGAAATTACCAGCAACTTGCTTAAAAATCGAATCATGTTGTGAAATTTATCGATAAAGACTTTTTTTTTTATATGTCCCATTAATAATCTATCACAATATTTAGTAAATTTTGTAAAAAAAATATGGTACAAAGCGTTGATATTTTTCACAGTGCATCGGGCGATTGCATTCATATTCAATTTCTGATATAATCTCACCTGAACTATTAGAAAATGATTCATGGTGCAAACATTTTCACTGCATCGGCATTATAACCGCAAATCGAAACTGTGACCGGTAAAATATCCTTGACTTTTAACAGTTCTGTATCATCCGGCGATGCCACAAAAAGGTGGAAAATCACTCTCGAAATATTTTTCTCTGTTGCATCGGCGTTATGTAAACAGAAATGGCGATGAATTATCGCAGAACTGAAGACCGTTCGACCGCCCTTAACGGTGATTGTATGTTTTGCGCGTAACAGTCTTTTGACAGTGACATACGATGACCTTAATATTTAACAAATATCGTGATCTGATGATTTTCTGCGATAAAGATTTCGTAATTATCATTATTTTAAATAGCAACGTCACGTATTTATAGGTCTTGTCGTGTTTCATCTGATTTTTTTCAAAACAATTCTCAGAATTAACTTATACAGTTGTCATAAGTATAAATATATAACACCCACACATACACACACATTTATATATATATATATATATATATATATATATATATATATATATATATATATATGTATGTAATGATTATTCTTTGAAAATTATCTTTTAAATTCTTTCAATTTAAACAATCCTGTTCATATCTTCAATGTATTATTAGTATATTTTATAATATTTTTATTTCACATTTCATCGGTTTGTCTTTGTACCTTTTTATATTTCTTGGTTCTCGGTCTATAATTTCTGTTGACTACCTATTTTTTTGCTATTCTTGATGCGTATCTTTTCATTGTTCTGCAGGTTGTCGAAGTTTAAATTATTTTTATACCCAGAACATGTTTAATTCATGCACATAAGGAGAGATAAAGTAAATTTATGGAATATTTTTTTTTAAAAAAAATGAAATATTAGATAATAATATCTTCGGATCGCTAAGATTGATTTTGAAAAATATGTTTTCCTATTTTGAGATTACGAGGATGATACAACGCATAAGAAACAATTAAAATTGATTAATAATTAATTATTGAACATTTGTGACAAGAAAACTTTTTTTTTAGTGTAAATGGAGTAAAAAAATATTTGTGAAACTGACTGCCTAGATATGACAAAAAAATTCGTTAAATCACGTATTTTATTTACTAACAAATTTTTGTTAATACCAATTTTTGATATTAAAGCGTAATAGCTTCGATTATTTTCGAAATTAGGTATTTTATGAAAATATATTAGAAGGGAATTAATTTTAATACAAAACATATTTTCATACGTCGACAATATACGTTTTTTCGACGAAACAAACCTAAAATATATTAAAATTTTTAATATAAAACAAAACCAATGATTTAATACATTTTATAACGAAAACAGTCCGTTAAAACGACAGACTTGAATGACGTGACTACTGAACTTTGAGTTCAGTCATTTTTTATTAAATTATAGTACAGTATTAGGCTATAAAAAATTGAATTCTAATAAAAAATATTCTTAAAATAATACAGTGAGTTACTGTATACTCTTTTCTCAGAAAACCGGATTTTTTCAACATAACGGTGTCCTTCACATTTAATGCATTTCTTATTCGTATTTGTGATGCAAATGAAGTCAGAATCTTTTTTTTTGATAAGAGCTGGAATCAAATTCTATGATTCGTTTTAGTTCAAGTTGTTGTTTTTTTTTAATGTAAAAGAATAAAGTTATTACTAGGGGTAGACAAAAATTGTAATTGTTAAATGTAATTTAAAACTATAAGAAACAGAATTTAACGTGTTATTTGTTTTACACGTTATCCGTACATATTTTGTTTGTACATATATTTATTCTAATACATATGTGCCATTTTGATCCACCACTTAGTTTCATAATTCCGTCCTCCCAGAACTTGGCATCTTTCTGAATGACCTGATCCCGAATGAAATGATACTGTAAGGTTTTTTTCATTAACGGAATTTGTTAAATGATGGCATCGTTACAGAAATGCATTGAAATAACATTATTGATCCTTTAATTTTTTTTATTAGTGAGTAACAAATGTACGATTCAGTCCAGTACTCTCAAGATTTCTTTTAATTTTTCCATTTAAAATGTAATTCTAAATTTCTTTATTAACTTTTTAATGTCGTCCATGTTGCAATTTTGAATTTACTGTTGTAAAAAGTATCAGATCAATAAGCGAATAGTGAGATAAACTAGTATTAAAATTCATGTTGATTGTATTTTCAATCGTTTTAAATTTAATACCGTTCTCATTCTTTGTTTATTATTTTCATCGACGCGTTTCTGTGAACACTGCGATGTGTGATAAATAACCTAACAGAAAAAAGAAATGCGTAATAAAGAGAACCAGCTGATATTTAGCGACGTTTGTCAAATTAAAGAGAAAATTATCCGCCAGGCGATACGAATTGGTTTCGTTTACTAACGCATGACTGCGCTAAGAAATTGCACTACTGAATAAATGTTCAGTAAGTAGATTTCATTTGGCTTCTCTACTTCGATTGTAATCGTATATCCGTGTCGACTCTGTCCGATTGGAATTGAATTTAAACTGTAATATGTATATATATATATATATGTATGTATAACTGCAATCTTGTTGATATCAAAGAAGTAAGAACAAAAAAATGTGTATTTTTATGCAACGATCTGAGCAAAACTAAAAAAATATTTAGAAATAGGAAATAAATAAGTGCAATTTATTTAACCTTTAATCTGTCTACTTTCAAGTCATTTGATATTTTATTTAGGTTATTGAATTGATGAAGAAATGATGATTCGGATATTTTCAGAGTTATTACTTGGAAGTTTCAAAATAAAACCATGAGTGCACACAATATTTTAATGAATGTTCAAACCGGGTTTTACATTAATATAATGGTACATTCAGATATCGAATGTTGATTAATATATATTTTTTTTGGAATATTCATATTACACTTTTATATCGAATAGAATAATTGTTTGAACGTTTGCTCTTGACACATTTCTGTTCGATCTTATGATTAAATCTTCTGTTATTCATAATAATTTGTGTAAAATTGGTATTTATTTGTATATTACAGTAAAATATTCTTTTTATTTTCTTGTACTTCTAAATAAAAACAAATAATGAAATTATAATTATGACTGTTGTTAATGAACAATTCGCATAATGTTATTAGGTTGGTAGAAAAATAATTGCGGTCTATGACCTTCAAATTTATAAACATTTTTCTCTTTTTCGATTTTCCTAGCTATTTTAAGTGATTCAGAAACGAAGTTCAAGATTTGAAGCTAAACGTTTCTGATTGTGCCAAAAAGTTTTGTTTTTTTTGTTTTTTTTTATTATTAAGAATTATGTGGATGTTTATCGATTTAATAGAATGTTTAGATGACAAGGTGTGTTTTTTTCTTAGTACTTCAAATATTTATTGAAATTTAATAATAGTGCATTATTTAATTAAGTATGTTAAAAGAAAAAAAATAAAATACAGAATTAATGAAGAGTAATTCAATTATTAATAACTTTTTAAATTTTAATGTATCGAAAGTGATTTTCTCTTATATTTTCAAAGGTACAATTGGATCCATATATATATATATATATATATATATATATATATATATATATATATATATATATGTGTGTGTGTATTCACACATGTATAAACGATGTTGATACGTTTTCGATGTTGCACATATTATTTAATAAATTCCATAATAAGACCACTGAATACAATGCGTTACCGGGAATCCGATTTCATATAATCGCATTACACAATCGTACCTCCTCTCTATCATCGTGTGCCGTTAATCTCTTCGCGTCGCGCAACAGCCGATATATTTTTCATGGGAGGAGGAACGAAAACGATGATGTAAATAAGTTAAATAAAAAAAATCTAGATCGTTCTTCTATTGTATGCAGATGATTGAAAGTGTTGTACGTACGTACACACACACAGACACACGTGTACCGACACCCACAGAATCATCTGATATCGTGGCTTACCGATACGGTCCGATTGCCGATTTCAGACAGGACCGTTCGAATGGGAACACGGATATGACTGTGTATTAAGTCACGGTCATGCTTGATTTATAGGCATGACGGTGTAATTGACAGCATATGCTGGGTGTGATTTTGTTGCACATTCTGTTTGTATATTTTCCAGGCTAACTTTCAATCTTTTGTTCATCTTTGGGTTAATCCCAATACATTAGTGTAGTGTTAGTTTTAAGCATAAATTTAAGTTAGTTTCTAGATGTTTGATCTAGTCGGTTTTTGAATTTTTTTCCTGCGCATCGAACTAATGAATATCAAATAAAATCCGTAACATTAAGATAATCTAAGTTATTTAATAAGCTATTAACTAGGTCAATTCACACCTAAAAAGCCTCATGTCTAAGATGGTGTACGACAGCAGAACGCACATAATAAACTATTCCTATTCTATGTATAAAACTTGTTACCAATAAAATTTGATTTGATTCGTTTAATGTTTTAAAATTGTAATTTTATAATATATTAAGTAGTTGGTTTTCTAACTTTTTTAACCCTTTGAACCCTAAACTCCTCATTTTACCAGCACCGTGACTCTGGGCTCCTGAGCAATATTCGACAAACTATCAACATAATAGTATTTATTTATTTATTGCATAAAAAGATAATATAATAGATGAGAAAACAAAAAAAAAACACATAAAAATATACTATCAATATATAAATAAGTATAAATAAAAAAATTATAAGAAATGAAAATCAATTTATCTCTAGTATTCAACCTTGGAATGACACTTTTTATGCCTTTTTTTATATGCGGGCCGCTATACCGAGCCATAGTGTTACGATGGTAGCTACAGAGGCCTGTATACCGGCCTGTCGGGTATATGCGTTGCTTCTTCAGGCCGGTTTTCCATCTTATAGGGTTCTAAGGGTTAAGCAGTTAGAAAGAAAATTAATATGACCCACAACATCAAAACTTTCTTATCACTTGACATCTATACCATTTCTATAAATTCACACGTGAATAATTATTTTATAATACTAGAAAACTAATATTTTTTTATAAAATTGATAATAATTAAATTTTAAACTTATATTTCATAGTAGATTCTTTGGATCGAATAAAATATTTATTTATTAATAATGGATTTCTATTTAGATTTTAAAAAAAATCAACAAAATACATAATTTGTTTATATTTTTTCACATAAATTAATTTCATTTTTTTAACTGAATTTTTAGAAATTAATCTCCTAGATTTTTCAAATTACATTAAGTACAAACACTTTCATTTATGATGATTTATTATTTTCTTCCCGATTTATATTTTAGGAATGTAAATTAATTATACAGTATTGTAGTTTTTAATTTATGTAGGATTTAATTTATACTTAAGGGACCTCTTATATCTATTTAATTTAATTGAAAACGAAAGCAGTATTATTTAATATTATATTTTTAGAGTATTTGTCTTTTTTTTAAAAAAAAATTCAAGCAGGATAGATTTATCTTTGTGGTTTATTCTATTTTTAAGTAATATTACTTATTTATCTGTTATATAATTCTAAATATAGATTAGAAGATAATTGAACCTTCTTGAATATTAATAATTTTTCATTTTTCTTTTAAAATTTAATAATATAAAATTTTATAACCGGATTTAGCAGACATAGAATAAGAAAGGTGACTATGTAAGAATTATTTAGAAATATCAAGGATGCCTAGTTGTTGAGATAAAAACAAAAGATATCGTAAGTTTTATCTTTGTTCCGGGTTCTGTCCATTTGATAGTTTTTCCTAAATAAAATTTAGACCACAAGGTTTATAACCTTTTAAATAATGTATTTTTTTCGGAGAATTATATTTTTCTGGTGGATAATTGAAATGAAAAAAATGTTTACTTTCGAACTATTGTTTTTTTAACAAAAAATTAGATATGTAATGTCCAAAAATTTGTAGAGAAAACGATTTAAATTAATTTTTGATCTTTAAATTTAAGTTAACAGCATATGATGCTGATAAAGAAAAAAACATGTAATTCTTGCTAAAAAACTAGATTTTTTTTGTTATGTCAGTAAATTAAAAAGTAAAGAGATCTTTTGAAAAATCATTTTATTATTTTTAAAACGCTATATAATTATTATAGACTTTAACTTAGTTGTACCACTATTTAAAGATGACCACTATTGAAAAAAGAATATCGTTCAGATTAAAACAAAAAACCCGTTTCAAATAGATAATCAGTTCGGAATCCCACTTTAAAAGCACTATTGTTTAAATTTAAACTATGTAATTAAGATGAATGGAATTCTTCACAAAAAAATGTGTTACAGCATACAACAAGAACGATAACATTCTAAATTTATTATTTTTTGATTTACAATAGTAAAAAAAATATTATTAAAGAATAAGTAACAAGGACAACCTCTGTCTACTATAATGAAGATATTGACTATGGATTTTCAAGGCGGCCTGGTAGTATAAAAAGAATAGCATTTTCACATTTTTTAATTACAACTGAATTTCTGCATACAATAGAAGTGATTAATTAGCACCGATCTAATAATGACTCAGTTTTTCTGCATTATGTTAGGCTGGCAGAAAAATAATTGCGGTTCACGACGTTCAAATTCGTATACATTTTTCTAAGCTAATATTTAATTTTATCGATCGAAATGAGCACCATTAGAATCGATTCATTTTTTCTAATTAATTACAAGTTTATTTATTCCGGTGGTGTAAAATTCCGGACTTTTGGACTTGATTAAATCTCAAAGCAGCTCGGTTGTTGAAGACGTTACCTTGTAAGATGTCGTCGAAATGATTAAACAAGTGATAATCTGTTAGCGAGATGTCTGGCGAATATGGTGGATGAGGAAATGTTTCATATCCTAATTCATGTAACTTTTGGAGGGTCAATCGTGTGGACCATTGCACCGTACATTCCTTAACGGTGTCCATACCAAAAGTATTGTTTAATTTACAAGCAGTTCCTGCTGCTTCACCATACGTTTTGAACTCATAAAAACATGCTCGTATTTGCTTCTTTTCTATCTTTAATCCAATAGCACAATTTAAAACAAAATTAATAACAGAACCGAAGTCGATGTTACCAAAATACAGACCAGAAAAATGTACTTGAAAATCATATTATCATGAACACGATGAAATGATACTTCCATTGAAAAAGATAAGGTTAGAATTCGGCAAACAAAAACCGCAATTATTTTCCCATCGACATATTATTTATGTTTAACTTTATATTGAAGCGATTTGATTAATTTCAGTCGCAATCATCATATATTTTTCTAGTTGCTATAATCGAACCTAATCCTCTTTAATTCTATCGTTGTAAACAATTCCATTCAGGTCTCAATATTTAATTGCCGTGCAAGGTCGAGAGACATAATAGTAACAAGAAAATACATAACTGAAAATGTGAAGATTACGAAACTCGATGATGGTTTAAAAAATACAAAGAGAAGGAAGCGATCAATGAATTAAGGTCAATTAAAGATTTAACTTTCATCTTTTAACTGCAATTCTTTCAAGGAGATCTATCGACAAACAAGTAATGGACGGCGATGAACACAATCGCCTGCTTTAATTGTTTTTTATGTACATCCTACGTTGTATGTGTATATATATATATATATATATATATATATATATATATATATATATATATATATATATATATGGTTTACAGGCACGATTGAATAAATTCAATGCTAGATGAAAAATTCTGCGGTGATTGAGTTCTTAAAAATAAATTTAAAAATGGTGAAAAATGTTATGGCGTGTCTTTGTACGAGAAGATTTTCTATTCGAAAAGTTTCACATTTGTCAATGACAAATAAACACGAAAATATTTCATACTAAATACGAACCGGCATTATGAAAATCGAAATTCAAACAAACATACTAAATTGTCTTTTAAAAATCTGATACGATTGAAACAAATTAAAGAGAAACTAAGAGCCCGATGAAACAAAACCGAAACGAAACGTGGAATGCCCTTTTCGAAATCATGACGTATATTTTACTGATCGTAATCAACCGTCTTTATGTTCATTTATTCTGTGTGAATTTTTTCGAATTCGCATCGAAAAGAAATCGATTTGTATCTGTGTAATTGAAACACGCGGTGCTGTGTTTCTTCTCAGCAGATTGAATAGTTCCGAAAACAATTCCATTGTTAGATTACATAATTTGGTGAAGCGTGCGCCATTCATTATTTCGATACATTTGCGCTTTTTCAATGAAATTAAGTTGGCGAATGAAAAACAATCGAAATAATTATTGTTTTGAGAAAATCGTTTGTATTTCTAATTAAAATATGGCGAATATGTAATTGCTGCAGTGCATGTGTGTTTTTAAGTGATGTCTGTTTTAGAACAGGTGATATAAATGTGAAATCTCAACTGGAAATCAACGTGAGTTAGAAAATTGATATTTGTTAGTTTTTATCTGTACAAATCAATTAAGTAACTAAATGGCACTTTTGAGTTCAATTTGCTATTTAAGACTTGTTTGTGATATTTTTTGAAACGATAACACAAAATGTGTATTTATCTATGTAGAGTATTTTAAAATGAGTATTAAAAATAAGATTTTTTTTTATATCTTTGCACTGATAAATACTGGTTTATTGAACATTTTTGACCTGAGACATTTTTGAAGTTTGGGGGGTGTAAAAATAATTCAATTCTGATAGTGAATTTAGCCGCAGCGACAATATTTGTATCAAATAAGTTATATTGAAACATACTATATTAATATATATATATATATATATAATTTGGGGTCATCTATAAATTTAAATGCTGTTTAGAACAAAACGTTTTCATTTTTAATTAAAATAAGTATTTAAAACAACAAAATTTTCTTAAATTATAATTTATTAGTACTCACCTAGATAAATCCGACATTTCTCTCTCTATCATGATGATCATCAACCATTGTCAATATATTGGCGAATAAAGGCCTCTTCCATGATTTTCCATTTTGTACGATTGAATGCCTCTCTTTTCCACTCGTTTCCCATAAAAATTTTAATTTCCATGTCCTACCGGTTTATTGATCTCTTTATTGGACTTTTTATATTCCATGGTTCCCAGTTAATAATTTCTGTTGTGCATCGCTTGTCCTCTCTTCTTGCAACATGCCCCGCACATTTCCATTCGATTCTTGACTCTTCTTATTACATCTGGGACTCCTGTCTGTGGTGCTACAAAGAACTAAAAATAAGCAGCTAAACATATACAATAATTAAATTGTTAATATTTTAACATCTCTCTTTCTCTCTCTCTCTCTCTCTATATATATATATATATATATATATATATATACAAGAAGTATATTTAGCTGTAGTTTTTGGTTCGAACACATTTGGAATTTAATAGAAAATCATTCCTTTTGACATTGAATATTATTTATATTAACTTGTTTATTAGTGTGCTGTTGTTGGTAAATGTCAAGTTTGTTTGTAAGAATATGTTGAATCACCATTCATACACGTTTTAAATGTGTAGAGCTGTTGAAAAGTATGAAATACAAGAAAAACAATTGTTTATATCTGATTTGAAATTAGTTATTCACGTATAAGTATACATAAATGAAAAATGATTTTCGTTACTGATAGTATAGAAATTTTATACATGAAACAGTGTTAATAACATTAATTTCGCATTGAAAAGTTACCATACATAAAAATGATTCAGCAGCAGCAACAACAACAATGAGAGTAATGTGTTCGAGATGTGAGACATCTGTATAGTCTCTTTCGTGACGGTTCTTTTCCGTTTACGACCGAAAAATAAAAACCGGTCGAAAAAGCATCTCGACAAGCATCTTCAGCAATACGGAAATAAACGAGGCGCGGAGACTTGCAAAGTGAGAGTACTTTTTAATAAAGGCGGGTCAATGCCTACATACACTTGTCCGGCCACATCTCGAACGACAGAAACGGAATTCACTCGTGACCTACATAGAACGGCTTCGCCCGCAGACAAATCATCAATTCCGCGCGCTCGTACCGTTTCGGGTCCAATACGTGGTGAATTCTGACGGGCTTTTCTTCTTCTTCTGCAATAATAACGATGGCGGCGGCGACGGCGCGTATGCAGATTTTCACCTGCGTTGCTTTATATACGGTCTGTGTGTGTGTGTATGTGTCTTGATCAATTATTAATGTTTACGGGCCGATGTAATTTTTGTCAGTGTACGTAACGTAGAAAGTAAATACATTCTTTATGTGACATTACGGGTCAGGTTTTTTCTTACATGTACATTGAATTTATTGGGCCTTATCTTGTCACGTACATAAATCGCAGTTTTATTTAACCCATTAAGCGTTTTGTTTTATTTTGAGAATGTACACTGCTCAAACAATAAAATCAGTCGACGCGCATAGCATATCATTCCCAATTTAGAAGTAGATAAGCGACGTGCCTAGCACGTCATTTCTGCTCAAGAGGTTAACGTTATTCGATTAAATTATAAAATTCATCAACTCAAGATATATATATATATATATATATATATATATATAATTAGTTTATGTGTAAACAATTAGGTGAATCGAATTGTTCAAAAAAATGCTTAGATAATGAAAAAATGTTTGATTTAGAATGCACTCTATCTCATATATCTTCGTTTAAATACAATTCGTAGTTAACCCCTAAGGAGTTTTGTTTCATTTCGTGGATGTGCGCTGGTGTGCTTAATTATATCTAGGCTATGGCGAGTATAGTCGTCGAAAACACAGTAAATGCACTTGCTGCAAGATTGAGTTAAATTGCAACAAAATAATAATTTTTTTTTGATTTTTCTTTGAAATTTTTTTAATTTTATCGGTAAATAATTCACAAATCGTATTCCATTACTGTTTATCTGCATCGATTTTTTTTAATTTTGAATGTTGTTTCAAATTCAGGCGATTTTCCAAATATTGCCCAGCATGTAAATTAGTTTGCTCGACTGTTATGTTTAGTGAGCCATAATCTAAACATTTTTCCATCTAGAACACACATATTTGGTTGTTGACGGATGAGGAATAATGAAATTTGGGCCGGGACGACCAGTACATTTAAATGGTGCTCGCTCTCCAGCTCTAATATTCCATTGTACATTTGAATTTTTATTTTCTTTATCGGGTTCATTATCTTCTTGATCCTCATCACTACTTTCATCAGAAGACATTGAATTTACTGATATTCTTTTCTATGTCCTTGGATGTAAAATCGCATCTTCATTATCTTCTTATCCCTCATCACTACTTTCATCAGAAGACGTTACAGGTGTCATCGCTCTTTACCGTTTTCTTGGATGTAAAGATATATTTTCATCACTATCAGTAAAACTGACCTGGGAGGATAAATAAAAACATTATTCACTTCACAAGTTTTTCTATTACACCCTATATAATACTTTCTCTAGATATCAGACATAAAATTCACGAAACAAAGAGAAAACTACTTAGAAATATTCTAAAATGTACTGAAATTATAAATATATACATTTTTTTTACATACATTTTACAATAAATAGCAAAAGCGAATTTTTTTCAACATGGCGGGTATACTCGACATTAAACAAAAAAATACCATCTTTTCATGTCGAGCATACTCGACATAAACGCTTAAGTGGTTAAATCATATTTCAGTCTTTCACGGAATATAATTTATGAATTATATTTCATTATTTAAGAACATAATTGTTTCGATTACCAAATAAGCATCGATTACAATAACGTTTTAAAATTTGTTTTACTTGAAAAATACTAGTTATTTTTTCTAGTTCAGTTACATTCACGTTCAATTAAAATCGTGATCACTTAAATATCTCATTTTGATTTGTTTAACGAATCGTGTTTAGTATATATATATATATATATATATATATATAAATAGACATATTTATTAATGTATTTTCTGTAAATTCACAATTAGTTGATTTACAGATAACTCATTACAACTATAACGGTTATTGTGTAATATTCTGAAAGAAATGAAGTTTAACCTCTAAATATTAGCTTGATAGGAAAATAATTGCGGTTTTTGTTTTCTGAATTCCAATCTTATTTTTTTCAATTTAAAGTTTTATTTTTTTCAAGAAAGATCTTGATATTTGCGATTAATACAAGACAAAACATATTTCTACAATCGACAGATTGAAATTACGGTATAACGTAAAACTAGAACAAAACCGTAATATAAATCAAAATCACATGCAGATATTCCATTACAATAATGCACCTACTCACAATGCAACGACTGTTCACTAAAATAAAACAGTTGTTAATTTGAATGGAAATTAATAATTGTTAATTGAAATTTTTAAAGTAAGTTATTTAACAGCAGTGAATAAATAAAGGAAAAAAGTGAGTTTCCAGTAAGATTCAAGAAAATGATTTTAACGCTATTTCAAAAGTAAAAAAGCTCTATAAGCGACGTATTTTAAT
Source organism: Acanthacorydalis orientalis (assembly GCA_034766995.1). Taxonomy (NCBI): domain Eukaryota; kingdom Metazoa; phylum Arthropoda; class Insecta; order Megaloptera; family Corydalidae; genus Acanthacorydalis; species Acanthacorydalis orientalis. The sequence goes on along the minus strand of CM068315.1, from coordinate 56,059,303 downwards.
CTAATAGAATAATTTTCAAGAAAATGTTAAATGAAAATTTGTATTGATCTGTTTTTTTTTTTAAAAAAAATGGAGAACAAAATTCGAGTTTTTTTTTGTAAATAATGGAAATAATGCAATTTTCTTATATCACTGTATTTTTTCTACAGTTAAATAATTGTGTTAATAATAATAAATTGAGTAATGTTTTATATAAGGAATAATTGAGAAAATGTACAATAAGTTTTGAAATTGAAGGGGTTTGACATGACAAACCAAATACAGACAGAAATGCAAGTTGATATTTTTATATTGGTTTTGTTTATGAGCTCTAATTACAACTATGACATTGATTTTTTTGCTAAATATGATCGTTCTCCCTATCGTTATATTTCACATGAATAGTTTCTCAGTTCTAACAAAAAAGATTACAGATAAATATCTCGAAGGTATTGAAATTATATATAATTATTGTAATTGAGTTGATGTTCATCATGGATTCTTTGTGTATTAAATGGATACTAGCTGGAAGCTACATTAAGATGAGCATGTATTACGAGTTTGAATCAAAGGGCAACATGTTTGGGATATTAAAATAACAAACACACCCACGTTGCGATTAGGTTTAAAAACTGGAATACAAATTACAGTATGCAAAACGAAATGATGTAATTAACATATATCAAGTGTGAAATTAATGATAGAGAGCTACCCGTTTAATTTGAAAAAAATCTCTGTGCTAGTCTGGCAAGAGTCAATGATTGCATGAGCATTGAACTTTTTTAAAATGAATATTTATTTTTTTTTGTTTTGTACTTCTTAAGAACTTTTACAGACTTCAGTGATTTATTATTATCTATTTTGCATTTTTTGGGAGTAGGTCAGTTATATTTTTTCACGTGATAACATCATAACGAATAATTGTTTATGAGATTCAGACATTTATATATATATATATATATATATATATATATATATATATATATATATATATATGCATATAAATATATGTATGTATGGGATTGGATTGGAACAAAAGTTCGTAGCGTTTTTAAGGTGAAATTCAAATACATTATTTACTTATTTGTACCTATATTGATTATAATACATATGTGCCATTTTAATACACCATCCTTTTCCATTTTTCAAGTAGTTTCATAACACCATCCTCCCAGAACTTGATATCTTTTCTAGCGATGAACTGATCCAGGTGGTTTCTCCAGGCTTTCAGATAAGTGGACTTCTTTCCATTAAGAGAATTCTGTAGGGACTGAAAGAAATGTTAATCTGAAGGTGCAAGATCAGTTGAATATGGCGGATGAGGTAGGACGCACGTTGCGGATCCGCATTCAAACGCCTAACATAGATAAAATATTAAGAAAGAAGTGGATAGAGTAATTAAAATTTAAACATTCGATCACGTGTCTTTGTAGTCGACAGTTTACTCAAGGACAGTGACGTTTTTTGGTTAACTTTTTCGAGTTTCGCATTTAATGAATATGTCGAGGTTCACAACAATTACAATGTTTGACATTGTGAGAGTCGTTAAAAAAAGTGCTTGAATCGCGAATCTTTTTCAGTATTTTTACAAGAGCTGTGTGCGAGTAATTGAAATTCATGAAAATCTGTGTTTATAGTTACAAAATTTATATAATCCAGACTCACCGCAGAATTGTCGTTTCCATTCTAGAAACAAACCTTCACGTTCAAGGCTTCAGTCTGTACGAAACGTTTAGCTAAGAACCGACTTGTTCGGTATGTGGAAATATTTGCACAATGCGCGAATAGGTATCTTTCATGCATTTATTTGTTGTTCCATTCTAAGATTTCATTAATTACCGTCGATTAGAGCAATAATATCGAACGAAGGCCAATTGGAATTTCATCAGCTTACATTAGCGATTAGTATGCGTAACGTATGCGGTTACTAATAGCTATTTAGGATGCCATTTCGGTGATTAGAAAATTTTCAAGGTCGCCGATCGAAATTAAAAAAAATGTGTATTCGATAATAAGGTGGCACGAGCAATTTCCGAAGGTAAACAAATAATATACACATAGAAAGTCCTATGGAACGACATTGGGTGTGTTTTTTTCGGTCACTTGCTGTTATGCAATCGATGGTTTTTATGTCACATCTTAGAGGTAAATCCAAACCATATAGTAATCTGTAATAAAAAATTTACTCCCGTATAATCTTCATATAGACATATCTGTGTGGCATCAATTAATTTTAAAACGAATTACAATTAATACAGCTTTTATTATTCAGTTTATGACATATTGAAAATGTTTATATTTAACAGATACTATTTTGTATAATTTATTTTTATATGGATGATGTCTGATATTGATTTTAATTCTTATAGTTTATAATGAAATATGAATTTTAATGATCAGGCTCAATTATAAATTTGTTGCGAAATATGTTGCTGATTGAAATGTTTATGTTTTGGATTTAGTTCTGAATTTATACAGATCTTAACTGTTTTATTGTTGCTTTTACATTAGGGAAATATTTAAAATAATTGTAAGATGTTGTGGAAAAATTGAAGAAGTGTAAAACAAATCTTTTAGTAATTAATTCACGTTATTTTTTGTAATTAAAAAAAATAGCTGCTTTCTACGCAACCTCCTATTACACAGACACACACACACACATATATATATATATATATATATATATATATATATATATATATATAATTATATATATATATATATGTATATATATATATACATACATACATACATACACTGAAGTCTCTTCGTTTTTTTTCAATTTAAACGACCTAATTCCATATATCTGCAAAGAACTCTATACTACTCGTATCATTATCCCAGTTATCCAATGATATTTTCTCTTTTTTTATATTTCTTGGATCCTTGTCAGTTTCAAATATTTGTCAGCTGTCTTCTCATGTTACAATATACACCAGGGGTGAGCAACTCCTTCGATAATAAGAGCCGCATATAACACTTTTTATATATTTGCTTCCGAGGGCAAATACTTTGATTAATGTATTGACACATTTTGTTATTGAAATAAATGCTTAAAAAACGCAAACAGCGTTTTTCAGTGCAACCTCCTATTACACACACACACATGTGTGTATATATATATGTGTGTGTGTATATATGTATGTGCATATATATATATATATATCAGTGTAAATATAAGTTTTATGAAATTATCTGATATATTTAAAACTGGACTATCTCATTTCAAATAGTGGTACCTGCGGGGGGAATATTTGAATATCTGTATGTTCAATCCGTCACTGAATGCTGGTGATTTGTCTGCCTGATTCGATTTTAATTCGAAAATTAATCTGCGACTTGTATATATTTTTTTTTGTATCACGATTGTTTAATATACGTCCAGTTTTAGAATGTTGTACATAAGCTGAATAGGAAAAAAATGCGGAAGAAATTATATTTAATATAGTGTTTTCATTAAAAAAAACTTGGCTGTAAATGTAATTGTTTTCATTGTTTGTTTACAAAAAGTATTCAAATTTTGTATATATATATATATATATATATATATATATATATATATATATATATATATATGTTTATATATATATATACATATATGTGTGTGTGTGTGTTTATATGTACACTGTAGTATCCCACGGGCGTTGGTTGCCTGGACGGTTCCCTTTGCCCGATGGTCGATCTTGATGACTGATTTGCAGCCGCTGTCACCAGGGTACATTTATACTTGGTCCGGAAGTGTTTTAAATCACTTTTAATTATTCGAATAAGGATTAATTTATTTAATTTCCTTCATACAATAATCTACACAACGCGTTATTTATGTGAAGTTGTCGCGAAGCGAATTGATATAACTGATTCTATGATATTCAACGATGCTGTCAAAAATGCTATCGACTAATTCCACGCGTATGATCTTGTTTTTGTTGTCAAAACAAAACGCTGTCGATAATTGTCCAAGCATCCTTTTCATATCGAGCCGTCGATTAGTAATTACTCTCTAGATTATTCTAGAACAATCTATTGGTTCTATGACATGACATGCGTAGACCGTCATGACTCAATTTGTTTGTATGACGTGTACCACGATATATATAATTCTTTTCTAAAAAAACCGCTATTATTATAATAATTTATGATTGGTATATTTTAATGATAATTGATATTTCAGTTCAATTTAAATCATCTATGTTAAGAATATTATTAACAGATTGTTACCATTTTAAATGCGTCATAGTTTGAACTCTAAATAGTTATTTAAATTAAAATATGCTCTCATGATATTTATTAATTAAAGACTTGGAGCCCTCCTTTGTATATTTCAATGTTCAATGATGTATCAGTTCAATTTAAATCATCTATGACAAGAATATTCTTATCAGATTTGTTTCCAATAGGAATAGTTCCGTTCGGGGTTGTGCCAGCGCTGTGTGCGCTTCCAGATTGAGTGCGAGGTACAGAGACCTGTGACTCAGGACGATAACTCGCTCGTCTCACGATAGCAGATGTTTAAAAAAAATAGTTAGAACCCTAAATAATTATTTAAATTAAAAACTGGCGTTATTATATGTATTTGTTAAATATTTCATATACTCTCTAGATTATTCTAGAACAATCTATTTGTTCTATGATACGGTTTGCGTAGCCAGCTGTGATTCAATTTGTTTGTATGGCGTGCACCACACATACATACAAAGATATGTATATGTAGCTGTGTATGACAATTACAGTTAGATTTCATTGTTTCCGAGGACGATTTAAACAACTGATAATTACACGAACTGGAAACTAAATAGTTGCATGTTGGATACGTATGCTGTATCTATTGCACATTGATTCGAATCGAGGCGGTGAGGCCTTCGTCCAATTGACGTACTCGATTAGATCGGCGCTGTTCACTATTAGATAAATAATGCTTTATTGTTCGACACGTTTTTTTTTCCTTTTCTTCTGTATGAAAATTACGAAACGCCGGTGAAATTTACAGTTTAATTAAACGCTTTCCATTTCCTTTCTCACATACAGCACTCAACTATAAAACCAACGAAACGATCCGCCGAATCATGGATAATAGATTACGTTGATTTCATTACATTGACATTCTTGTAAGTGTATTCAAATATTGGTTGTCAGAACAGACATGAAGGATTATTGCGTACAAAAAACACAAATGTAGACACACATACACATGCGCACACACACATGTATATGTATATATATTCATACACATACACACTAATTACATGTGTTTGTATAAAATGTATGTAAATATTATTTACTTTCACTGTAAATATTTGATTATATCAATTTATTTCGAACTGTTTTCCTAATAGACAATAATATATTAGTAGCTAAAGATATGTATTTATGAAAAAAATAATATTACATGAGATTTTGTTCTGTACTTTTATGCAAATATGAACGTCTGTGTAATTTTGAAAATTGTGTAACATTTATTTTGATTTCTACACACATAATTAAGTAATATAATTCATCTTAATTGTATAATCTGCACATGTATATATATATATATATATAAATGTCGAATAGGTGTGTTTAAAACTGATTTATGATATTTAGTCTTTGAAACCATTCTCTGTATTTGCAGACGCACTGTATAATTTGCAGAAATTTTGGATTTATTTATATATATATATTATACATTTATTTATTTTTTCTCTATCATCTGTATTTGTAATGACAGTTTTGTATTTCTAAGCATGTTTTGTCATCGCTCATTTTCAATAAGAATGGTAACACTCATATGTTTCAATTTTGCAAAGGCATCTGCGTTTTTTGCAATTTTTCACAGATTATGGCCAAGCGCCACGTTTAACTTTTAAGTTGCGATTCCGCGATTTCTTTATTTTACTTTCATGTCATGTACTGGTTATCGGGTCTTTAACGACTCCCGGGGCGATAATCACGTCGATGGCTCCCCTTTTCAGACAAGCAACAGCGCAAATGGTCACAAAAAAACATATGTATTAATCGATAAATTATAGAGGAATTTGATTCTGAAAAGCAGTGTATTTGTATGAAATATATTACACTTTTACACTCTTCTTGATTCTCTACTAAATTTTAGATCTTACTCCTTTTCAGTTTACTATTTCTATCTATAATACTGATATATTTTCAGTTATTCTACAAATCTTGTTGTAAAAGGTTATCCTTTTCAAATCACATTCTATTTTTTGAGTGTAATAACATTTCAGAATTTTGTGTCTCAGTTTGGAAATTTTTGAACGTATTTTCATATTTTTATATAAAATGCATCGAGTTTTTTTGTACATCTAATACAATTTGCACATTCATTGTATAGTAATATGAAATGGTTTCAAAAATTGTCACTATTTTTTTTTTTAATTAAGAAAGTATGAACTTATTTGTACTTTATAAAGTAAGAATAATGAATCTACAAAAATTCCATCGGAATATAATCACTGAAAAAAATTCAGTCATTTATCTTATTTCAGTAAAACAGCTGCATATACTACACATACAAACACACACATTATATATATATATATATATATATATATATATATATATGTATATTGTGTAAAATTTATATAACATTTACCCTTGATGACTGAATAATTGACAGCATAAAACATAGTGTCAATGCATATACATAATACTGAGAGTGAATGGTGGATTTATACGGTCATTCGAGCGGCAGTGTTTAGATTTTTAAAACCGTGAAAAAAAACTTCACGGTACATGTGCAATAATTTCATACGAGTGCCATAAAAAGGGCACATGCGACGTGGTAATAATTTCTTTCAAACTCGATCAATTAACTCTCTCGTGTGCGTACTTTTACCTATCTCTCTATGTGTATGTGTGTCTGTATGATATAATAACTAGACATTGCAAAAAAATCAACTGCTCTGGTATTTGACCCAGTAAAGAACAACAATTCAATATGTGTATATATATATATATATATATATGCGGAATGATTTTGCATAAAAGAAAAGTAAAGAGTGATAATTGTGCGGACTTTATAGTTTAATACAAGATTTTTCTTCTTGATCGATGACAGAAAAAGTTGTTGTTGGTATCATGACTCTTTGTGACGATTGGCTTCGATGAGTGAATTTTTTATCAGGTGATTTATTCTAGTCTCGATTAATTTCAATAACTAATCAATGTTTTTCATATATTGGAATTTGATGATGATATTAATTTTGAAATGTTAGATTTAGTGTGAAATATTCAAGGCACAGTAATGAATCAGCTGAAAAGGAAGAAAACATTTTGAAATTGTAGCAGACTTTATAATTAATGATATTTCCTTGCATAAATCTACGCACTTTCTAATTATTTCTATTTATTCCATACCACTGAATAATTAACTTTTGAATAGATATTTGCGTTTGAAGTTAACTTTATGTTTTAGATTCAACCTCTTCCAATTCATTATCAGTCGTGCCGTTTCAAAATATTAAACAATTTTTTCAGAGATTACGAAATGTAAATAGAATTTAAATATTTAAATCAAATAATAAAATTACACATCTCGGATTTGATTACTTAAGTCGTACTATCTCATTAATAAATGATAACAATATGCATATTACACATGTTTTAGTAATAATTAATTATGATGTACGTCGACGGACAACTTTTTAAAAATACCTGTAGAAGTTTTTTGTGAAAGTGTTTAGAAATGCAGCGATTGCAATAAAATAGAAAAGTCGTGTCCGACATTTTCGCTATTTGCAAACATTCGGTACATTTGTACATTTTCCTATTTGCTATTGTACATGTCCTCGTTTCTAATAAGACTTCATTTATTTTTACTAGTTTTGACTGTAGGGCGTTAAAAGAGCAATCGGACCAACGGAACACTGTTGAGAAGTTTTCTGTATTTATAATAGAGTGAGAGAGGATGGTTTCTTTTTAAAAAAATTCACGAAAACGAGTTTTAGAATTTTACATATTTTTAAGTTATTGCAGTGAAAAATACAATTTTTATATTTCTTTTTCTCCCTTTTAAAAAAAAATATCCACCAATATGGACTACTTTGCGAATAAAGTGAATTTAAAAAAACCTTACTATTAGAACATATCTAATCCGTAGACCTGGAATCGTGTTTAAATCTATATACGATTACCTATGGCCATATGCGGAAAGATTTAATGATTGATCTTATTTCCTTAGTCGAGTGAGCCCTTCAAACTTTGTCTGACTCACGGAACACTTAAGGTTATACATTTTTTTTCGCTACTATCCTCGGATGATTTAAGATGCGTACCACGCAAGTTTTGAAAATCGGCCATCTTATATGACAAAATTTTATTTTTTACATCCGATTGAACGTCGTAGTAATCTGTATTCATAAATACAGTTTTAATACGAAATAGAAGATAATTATAGAAATAAAAGAGATTATTATAAATTGACTATTTTGAATTATTAGCTTTTTCGGTGTTTTTTCTTTGAAAGTTCTTTCGAATTTTGACTATGATTCGTCGAACCCCTGGAGAGGTTAAGTGGAATCCCAGGGTTTCACGAAACACAGTTTGAAGAATACTGCCTTAGTCTGTTCGAGAATAGTGTATCATTTGAATGATTACAATGAATGTACACATGATTTAGTACTTTGAAAGATTTTTATATAACCGTTTTTTTTAAAAAAAATGCTTATATATATAGGTGACCCAATTTAGCCTTTCACAGGAAAGTGTTAAAAAAACATGTTATCCACTTAATATTTTAGTTCAATTGTATTTTAGTATTTAATTCAACTAAAATACTAAATAAAAAATAACATGCCTTTTCATGACCCCTGTGCCCTTTTTTAATACTTCCACGTGGAAGCCTAGATCGAATAATCATGTAGAAAAAATTGCAGATAAGGATAAATTATAAAAAAGTCGATTATACAATCAGTATTGATGTCATGAATAAATCAGTGTTTTGAGATTTCCCGATTTACATGTCTGGCTCATTTCGAGTTTTATTTCATTGTCCTTTTATTCATGTAGCTCATGTATTTTTTTTAAAATAAACATATATGTGGTAATCAAGGGAGGACCGTTTATAAGAGTGATCGGACGATGGGATCGTCCGAATCGTGGTTGAATTGGCAGGATGCATTTTTTTTAAAAAAAAACGAACATAAAATATAAAAATGAAACTGACTTAGATCGTTTGAAAAATTCTGCTTTAAATTTGATTGGTAATTAAAATAAGTCGAATTTTATTATATCTGAAAACGTTTAAGAATTCATAAATTTTTATTATTGTAATTAAAAGTTATAATTATCTAAAAACCTTGTATTTATTTTTTTAAGAAGCTATTACATATATGACTACATCTGTTTTGTAAGATAGGTTTTCCATAATTTATGAATTCATTATTTTCCTATGTGAATGGGTAAATGTTTGATTTTAATTAGCGATTTTTTTCCATAAAACTCTATATATATATATATATATCTATATCTACACACCCATACGTATACAGTGTATAATGATTTGCAGAAAAATTTCCAATTAAAATCAATTTCAATAATTATAAATCATACGTTATCTTCGAATCAATACAATTAAAATTCTCACTGGCTATAAAAATGTACGTTGACATTTCTATAATCGCTCATATGGACGTTAAGAGGCAACGTGACGTGAGGCCTTAATAACACGTTATAACGTTGTTGAATTTATGATTGCAGTTTGCGAAACGATATACTGGTTTTTAATTTTAAAAATGCTCACAATATTTAACATAATAGTTTCATGATCGAGCACTGTTATAAATTCTAAATGAGTGTTTGTATGTATATATATATATACATGTATATGTATCAGAGAAAAAATTATATGCACATGCACTAAATAGAAATTAGTTTTGAATACTGTTGTGTTTATATTTTACAAGGTTTTGTTCAGTTTAAAAAAGACAATTCAAATTGATTGTGGTGAGTCATGAAATAATAAAGAATGAAATTCAAGTGTTTCGCAAACGAATTACCCTCGTATGCATTAAAACGGACAATCACAAATTATTAGATATTTTTATAAAAGAAATGTTCGTACATTTATAAAACTGAATCTAATCATAGTGCCAAATTATAGTATGAGCATAATGCTGGTCACATAATCTATATAATATTTTTCAGAATAAAAAAATAAGTGTAAAAAATAAATAGTAATGTATTTTTCAGAATAAAAAAATTAAAGAATAAGTGTGTTAAATTCGGATTAATAAGAGGGCTCCATTGAACTTTATTCGTCGACCGTGTAAAAGGGATCTTAAGGGAACAAATGCTGTGTCATTTTATATAAATTATTTAATCTCAAAATGAACAATACATTTGTGTCGCATAGTTTTATGAACAACCATGCTCAGTATTTCAGAAAAGAACGATCGAATTACCCCAATTACACAGAATAATGTATTGAATTTAAATTAAATTGTACTTTTCGATACGAAAATTTTCTGTACTGTATTAGATTGGTAGAAAAATAATCGTCGTTTACGACCTTAAAATTCATAAACATTTTTCCCTTTTTGATCTTACTACCCGTTTTAAATGGTCCCTAACGTTTAATTTTTGTGCAAGCTCTCGAACTGTTGTGTATATCATTCTGCTTCAATTAACTATCGAAAAATAATCGGAGTGAAAAATGTTTTTTATTAGAGTGGTAGGAAAATAATTGCGGTTTTGTATACGAATTTGAATGTCATAAACCGCAATTATTTTTCTACCGACCTAATATGATTAATTAGTACGGGTATTTGAAAATATTCTAGTATATTTTTAAATAGTCTGATTAATAGATACATTTTTCATGTCATCATTATTATAAATAATTATGAAATATTTTTAGTACAAATCCAACGTATTCTTCATAATCCAGCTACCATAAAACATATTATTAACTCTCATAATTAATTAATATTCATATAAAAAATAATTGTTATTAAAAATTATCTATCTATATATATATATATATATATATATATATGTATATATATAATTATCAAATTAGTCAACATATATTTAAGAAAAGAAGACAAATTAATTATCTAGATGTATACATCTTTTTTATCTTATAAGTACAAATGGATGGTTGAGAAGTTAATCAGTATAAGAAATTTATCGATAACATGTCTTGTTTTCTATAAATATTTTGATCTATGAATAATTTTGTACATGTCAAAAAGACAAAGTTATTAGTTATTAAATTTTCAATAGACTGTAGATAAAAATACACAGCATAAAATTATATGTTTTTGATTATTGAAACTTTTAATTTTCTTGTTTTATTTTAATAACTTCTTAGCAAACCATATGTATATATATATATATATATATATATATATATATATATATATATCTATCTATCTATATATATATATATATATATATATATATATATATATATATGTATGTATAAATATTAGTTATAGAACAATCTAGAATAATTTAGTTTGTAATGGTTTCGAATGTCATTCCTGCTTTTTGTAGTCCTGCCGAAATATACGAATTCGTTGCATGGTATTTTTTTTATTAAATCATTGCTTCTTTCCTTCAACTTTCCCATTGACACACTTGCGTACAAATCTAATATTTTAGTATGAGTAGAGCGAGTGTCGCAGTTAATTATAAATTCAACATCAGGTCGAATCAATGAATTTATGATTTTCGTAGATTTCGTTCTTTTTTCTATAACGGATTCAGAAGGATTCGTGCTCATGCATAAAAATCTGTCATGGATGACATTGGGAACCAACTACTTAAATTAATGGTAAATGAATAAATGTTCAATCATATTTTTATATATGATTTTTATATGGAAAGAAGTATTTAGAATATATCTACACACTGTCACCTTCAAAAGGAAGGTAAAAAATTGCGTATTCATATATATATACATAAATATATGCATATACATATATTTTATATATATATATAATGTCTATATGTATAAATATGTATGTATGTATATATATATATATATATATATATATATATATATGTGTGTGTATATATGTATGTATATATTTATATATGTATGTATATATATATATATATGTGTGTGTATATGTATATATATATATATATATATATATATATATATATATGTATCTATGTAATGAGTACTTGATTGTGACGGAATCCGTAAAAACAATGAGGCCAAATCAAAAAGCAGAAATGACCGAAATGAAATTTCGAAATATACAAAACTGACTGACATTTAAAAATTGCTAACATGCAGGAGGAACAGAGATCGATATACGAGAATTGGCCAGACAGAATCGCATCACACAACAGATCCTCCAACAATATCTGGAGCGAAGACTGTTTCCTCATTTGAATCGTACGTCAAGTGTACCAACACCCTTGGAAATACTGCCGAAGGTCAGTGATATATGTAAAAAATAATTCTTGAAAATCAGTTACTTACTACAGTTTAATACATTCATAATTTATATCGAGTAGAATTTTAATTTATGTTCAAAAAATATTAACAACCATGTGTTTTTTTTTAAAAACAGTGTGTAGGTAATAAAATTATTTTAAACAATCTTCTGTATATTTGCGGAATGTTTGAAAGGTTTTACTCTTGTAAAAGATGAAATATTGTTAAATAATTTTTTTTTTTTTTTTTTGTAAATCAATGATGTGATATATAAATGTATTTGTAATGCACGTGTACGAATAAACTAATAGGTACCTGTACCGTTTCGTACACGTCGTTTGCCTGAAATGGAATTTCAAGACGTGCTGAAAACACCGGATGGCAACGAAGAGAAGGACAGTAATGAAAAGAAGGAGATTAACGAAGAGAAAGAAAATCGGATATCCTTGCACGATATCACCCGGGAGATACACAACGATGAGTCCGATTCGTTGCAGTCTGTCGAGAGTGAACACGTGTCTGCGTTTTATGAAAACGTCTGGGACGTCGACGATCAAGGCATGTTTTATATTTTGCTCTATACTTTCTACCCAGTTTCTTGCTCTATGTCACGTACATTTTTTTCTATTATATTAACTTTAATTATAAGAATTTTGTTAAAAAAAGCACTGACCTGAATCTTATCCGTCTGTTTAGTTTATTCCTTGGCTTTCGATAAACATTTAAATTCGATTCACATCAGAGAGATAAATCTAATACGATTTATGATAAGAAATTTTATAGAATTAAACTAGTGATCATAAGTATTCGTTTCGTTTTTTTTTAGCTGTATATATTTCATTTCATACACCTAAACTGTAATAAAAAAATAAAAACTATCTATATTGAGAGCAGCTCCACCAGCAAGAGCCAATATCAGATTTCCTGTTTCGACTGCTTTGCTATTTGATGGTGGCAGTGCTCATTTATCAACATTTTTTCTTTGAAATATACTAAATAATATTTTATGTTGTCGTATCCCTTGGGTGTTGGTTGCCACAACGGTTCCCTTCGCTGCCCGATGGTCGATCTTGATTGATTTTTTAGCCGCTGTCACCAGGGTACATTTATACTCTGTCCAAAAGTTTTGTATTATATTTAATTTTTTAATTTGTAATCAAATACAAATTACAATAGATTAATTTTATGCATGAATACAGTTTTGTTATCAAACAAATTCAGTAGATTAATTTCATGCGTATATTAGTTTTGTTGTAAAATACAATAAACTAATTTTATGCGTCTATTAGTTTGTTGTTAGAACAAATGCTGTCGATAACTATCTAAGCATCCTTTTTATATCGAGTTAGATTGTTCTAGAACAATCTATTTGTTCTATGACATTTGCTTGCTTAGACAGCTATGACAATTAGTTTGTATCCCATATTCCACAATGTAAACTTTTGTTTTATAAAATATATTAGAATCATAATGGTCCTATATAGGGTTGCTTGTACAAAAATCAACGCTGATTTCCTGGTATGTCTCGCACCTGGATCAAAGAGATAATTAATATGTATTTACTATGCAAGTGAACATAAAAAGTTTAAAGAGAACACGAACTAGTCCAAGATATGAATGTAAAAAATAATTAATTTCTTAAATATGAAAACATTAGTTTAAATTCAGCAATAAAAATTAGAAAACAATACAGATGTAATAAGTACTTATAACATTTACATCATAAAAAAAACTTTTTTGTTGCTTGTCGTAATCCTTGAAACTATCTCCCAAACACAACCCAGGATTATTTTCACAAGCAGGACAAAAGTAATTAATAGATTTTCATATACGGTTACGGTAGAATTGTTTGCAATTGTTTCTTTGTACTTTGTTATTTTCATCTCTAGGTAACATTCAAAGTAGATATTCTGATATTTTTGAAACAGTAGGTAAATTAATTATCTCAGGAATTTTCAAATAATTATATATATATATATATATATATATATATAGTGTCTTCATATTCCACATCACTATCCTCTATAATCATTTTCGTCCTTTTTCTCTGTTACTTTGAAACAAAAAATCATCACTTTTATCGTTCATTTTTTGCAGTTCCGACGATCCTAGTCATGGTTTACTTATTTTCGGATCTTCAGAACTTGACACCAATACAAATTTTATTTTTCACACACCTTTAACTTTTACTTTATTAAAAAACGACCTTATCTCCACGGCTAATTCACTACTATATTCACTACTATATCTGATGATATAAATTCATGATCATGAGGCACATGGTGTGTCATTTGTCTTTTTAGCTAGGTGCTGCATTACACACCCGGTGTGTAATGTGTCTCGAATGGGTTAAGAGTGTTATTTTGAGCATTTACTCTACAATTATTCCACGCTGTGAATTTACTTAATGAAGCCTCGTGTTTATGAATAGAATAATAAATTATACTTAAGATAAAATTAAATAAACAAAAATTGTTAATGATGAAATAAAAGTAAAACATACTGTATCTCTCTCTCTCTTAAAGCAAGTATCGTTAGATGTATTTATATATACATTTTTGTTTCTGTTCTGTATCATTGTAAAATGTGTACACAAATTTACAGACGATAATGACAGGACAATATTTGGCTATATAATATGATTTTATTAAAGTAGACGAAGTTATTATTCATTGATTATAAAATAGTTATCGTCCGCGATAAAATTGCATTTATTTTATTCTTTGAAGATCTTGAAAGAATAAAATAAAAATATTTATTTTAACATATCTCTGTTTATTCGAAAATTTTTTTATTCTTTATTTATAACGTATGTGTAATAATAGTATTTAATTATCGACCTTCTATACATTTTCGTTTAGACTCAAAAAAAAATTGTTAAATAAATAAATGAAAATGTCGAATGCAGGAAGAAATCTTCACATCATCCGTATTTAATGTTTTATTTAGTTATTCTTGTATCCGATTTTCAGTAATAGAAATTCATTTCCTGCTGTTCACTTTTTCTTATTTATGAACGTTTCGTTAGGCGAAGAGTCATGCGATAATTAAAAATGAGTGGACTTTTTTTAAACACTGTTTTGAGACACTGTTTCACAGTTTATCACTACTTACTTAATATCGAAATAATAGACTTATGAGTTTTAATTTCTTAAGAAATCATTAAAAAAGAAAATTATTCTCAAATACTTTAAATTGTTAAGAAAAATGGATGTATTCCGGTTTCAAACCGATCGTTTACAATATTTGTTTACAAAAATGATCACAGATGTCATTTAGAGTGCGATAAAACACTACCTGTTTTTCGAATTCAATTCAGACAGGCGTAGATCAACAATTCCGTATTTTAAAATTTATTTATATATGGTATGAGTAATGTAACGTAGTCAGTGATATAAGAAATATTTTAATAATATGTAATATAGTTTCATGCGAGAAAAATATATCGCCCACGAACAGAATATGTCAACCATATATGTTGTATGACCTCAAACTGAAATTGTCACTTTCTATTATATATACGTATATATATATATATATATATATATATATATATATATATATATATATATATATATATATATATATCAATGATATTATGTTGGTTTTGTTTCAAAGATTAAAATTTGTAATTAGACAAAAATTAATTAACTGAACAGAGTTTATTGACTGTTTGGAAAATTAATAAAGTAATTAAATGTAATTACACAAAAACATTATCTTCGAAAATGCATGTTCGATTAGAGAGATATCATTGAAAGCCGATCCGATAATAAAATTTAAGTATATGTTTTCGATATTTGAATAGTTTTATTTGTAATGAAATATAATCGTTTTATTTTTAAACTAATTGACGTTCTTCTCATAGAATTAGGCTAGTGACTTAAATATCTTTTGAATTGATGATAGAATCGAGTATGATGTAAGAACGAGATGTAACATCGACAAATTATAATTATGATCAGGCGGTCTCTAATTAGGTAGATTGTTTAAACTCTTATGATAGTTCTTTAATTACAGATTTAATTAAATACATTCCGTTTCTCTGGTGGTCTCTTTTTGAAAGTAGTCGTTTGGAATTTCTCTTTCATAAGTTTTCTTCTATTTAGTTTTATAGATTTTTGAATACTGATCGTTAATTTCGTACATATTTTTTTTTTAAATTCTAGTTTGGAAAATGGCTTGCTTTCTTATATTTTAAATTAATAAAATTATATTTATTAAATTAATAATCAATATTATTATTAAATTAATCATTAATTTAATAATAATAAATTAATAGTTTCATAATAATGTTTTTATTTCAACATTTCTTTTATGTAGAAATTAATACAGGCGCGTCTTAATTTTCACATTGGCCCCTTTCAGTGTTAATTTGCGATGGTCGTTCTTTATTGTACGGATTTTTTTTATCGGCATTGGTTTGTTTGTAACATGTTAATATAGTATTATATCAATCGTCGATAATTAATTCGTTATCATATAGGTGCAGATAATTGATTAGTGTAATGATGGTAAGAAAAACAACATTAATATTATTTGTTTTTCAAGAGCAATGAACTTTAATTAAGTATCAATCGCAGTAAAGTATAATTAACAAAATATGTGTAATTATGGTACACGTTTTAATAGTTCATAATATTTTTCTTATAGTTAAACGTGATAAACATTGATGTTTATGTGACAAATAATTAAAGAAAAAATAATTAGTCAAGAAGAAATGTAAATAAACACAACTTCAGCTTGAGTAATATTCAGTAATAGTGGGTTGTTAAATTGTTTAAAATTATCCAAAATTTACAAATTCAAATAATCGTGTATTCTAGTAGGTTGGTAGAAAAATAATTGCGGTTTATATCCTTCATATACAGTGGGTTTAAGGGGTCCAGAAATGTTGGATGACTAACGTCTAAGTTTTGTGCATGCTCTCGAATTGTTGTGCGTGGCTCTGATTCAGCTAATGACTTCATTTTAAGAGAAGAAAAATGATCTCCATTGTAAGGAGTCAGCGCCTATATATATATATATATATATATATATATATATATATATATATATATATATATATAATAATAATAATTGAATTAAATTCAGAAATTATGATTCTTGATTTTAAGTAGAAGGAAATTATTAAGGTCGGGAAACGTACTCGTATATTTAAAAAAATATTGAGAAATTGCTAGTGTTGATTAATTATTTTTTATATTATTTTTGTAATAAAACATTTTTGAAATTAAGAATTATATATATATCTACATACATACGTATATATATATATATATATATATATATATATACATATGTATATATATATGTATATATATATATATATATATATATATATATATATATATATATAATTCTTAGTTTCAAAAATATTTTATTAGAAAAACAGTATTAAAGAAATCAATCAACACTCTAGCAATTTCTCCATATTTTTCTAAATATTAGTTTCCCGGTCCTACTAATTTCCTTCTACTTAAAATCAAGGATCATGGTTTCTGAAATTAATTCAATTATTAAACTTTTGTATGATTAATCACAACGTATGTGTGCATTAGTGAAATATAATAGCGGAATAAATTCAAATCTAGACCATTTCATTGTGGAGACACTGGCCGAGCTATAGTTGCAAAAATACACACATAATTGACTAATATTATAATTAGCGAAAGTGTTAAATGCAAATGATATAGAATTTTGGACCAGATATTGACAGCTCGGCGATTGTCAACGACAAGTCGTTTGCCCGATAGCGAAACATGGTCACCTTTACGTCCGAATATAAAAATACATTAGTGCGATAAATCAAGAGAACGCAGATATAACAACTGTGTGCAGATATGTACATACATATATGTATATGTATATATATATATATATATAGGGGAGAACGGGCCTATGTGAACAGTTTTTTTAAACCGTTTTTCATATTCAAAATAAATGTGTTTCTCATAATAAACTATGCTGTTGTAAAGATTAAAAACCCTTAGCTACAAAAATGTGTAGACAGTTTTAGTATTCATTTTGTATTTTTCTTGTTATTTAATAAAAAGTGAAGACGTAGAAAACGTGACATGTCTAAATTTCCGGGGCTAAGTGAACCCCTATATTAAAAATCGGTTAAAAATCAAAATAAAGCGTTTTATCGTGAGAAATATTTAATAGATTTTAATTAGCCTTTTTTCCACAATCTGCATGTGTTTTATGAAACTTTTTTTCTAAATTAAGGCATGAAAAAGAATCGGATAACTGTAAACTATTGTTTTTTCGGTCGTTCTCTCTTCTTGGAAGCCACTGGCGGTTTGGGTTTCGAAACTACTTTCGTAAGAGTCCCTTTTTTCATCTGTTTAGCCCTCTCCTGATCCGATGCTAGTTCCTTCATAACAGGCGAGTCCGTGAGAATGGCCCTTGTTCGCCGTTCATGTCTCTTCCGAGTCTACTTTCTCGGACTGGCCTTCGGGTATGATTGAATTTTTTCGAGCGTCGATTTAAAATCAGTTAGCTTTTCGAAAGAAGGATGAGGCATTACAATAGTCGCGGGAACAGACTCGGCGATGCTAGGCTTAGTTGCGATGGACTCGCTGCTGACGAAGTGAGCGGGACCAATCCAGGCTGCGTCGAATTCGGCCGTGTCAAGCAAGGGTCCAATAGTCTCTGCACTTAAAGCGTAATGAAACCTGAACCGTTACTTCGAACTCGACTAAACTCCATTGGCCACGTGGGGATATTAATAGTAACACATAGTACTAAACGCGAGTTCATAGAACGTTTTTACCTGGGTCAAAAATCGAAAGTTCTTTTAGCCCCGGTGTCCCCTACATGCGTTTCAATGATGGTTTTCATGAAATCTACAGAATTATCTGAATGATAAATATTGACTAATCCAATTTGAATGGGTTTCATGGCATGTCGTCGAGTCATTCTTGAACGCTGAGCTTGAAGTTCGTGATTCGCAACATTCCGTTCTCTTGTGCACAGCACGAATTAGTAATAAGAATTTATATAGAGTGCAGGCTTCTTTTAACGTTGAAGTCTTTCCACGATTGTGATTACCGGATTCTAGGGTGTGGAAAAGTGAACGCCTAGTTTTAAAATTTATTGAGTTACATGTCGAATCTTCATATGTTAGAATGACGTAGTTGTCTGATTCATTCTGATTTCAATTTAGTAAGAGCTTTACTTTAGAATCAGTCACGTTAGAAACATAGTTAGAAACATTGTATCTGTTGTTTAAATGACACAGCTGTGACTGTCGCCTTTTAAACGATATATAACATGAATACATTTTAATCACGAACCCCGCCATGCGGCACTCTTAACACCACCTATTAAATCGTATACGAACCTTTGCACTAATTCAATATATATATATATATATTTAGAATACATGTATCTAAATTCAAAGTGTGCATACATTTATATTTAAATATATTTTATAGATTATAAATTTCAATATCTTTAATTGTTGATCTTTACAAAATTTTTTAAAAAATCGGTTATGTTTATACAAATTAAATTCTGTAGTGTCACTTTGGTTGCCTGAATACATTTAATGCAAAAAAATTATACCGTTACGATTGTGAAGAGGCGTTTTTTTACAAAAAGATGTACCGTATATACTTAACGTTCCGTTTGCTTTCAGTAGAGTTGGGCAAAACCGATCGTACAACGGATATATTACATCATAATTTTAGAATTGGTCACGACTAAAACGGACTACAATAAATTACAGATTGTGCTATTAGTCATTCAGTTTCATCCGAAGAATCGTTCGTTTGTTCTGAGCGCACGTGTTCGTTCGATATTTAGTGTTGCTGCAGTCGATCCCATTTTCGATACCTTTTTTCATTTCGTAACATTCTTTTAAAATATTCTCACGATTCAATAAACGATCAAATCGTTTATAAATAATAATCATTTTATTTATAATTCGCCTTAAGTAAAACAATGTGTGTTTAATTTCATTTGATCTCGAAACCAAATAAAAATTAAATTATATATTCTAGACAATATCTTATTTCAAATGTAATATTTGTTTTATTTTTTTTTTTAATAAAAAAACAAGATTGAACAAAAGATTGTTCAGAAATTAAAAAAAAAATTAATTGGATTTCATATTTGCCTATACAGGCAATTCATTGAACTAGTTAATTAATATTATTTTTTTATTTTGATATTTTTTCATTTTTGTATTAATTAAATCAAGTTTGTATATGATTAGTACTTTTTTTTTGTTTATATATATATATATATATATATATATATGTGTGTGTGTGTGTTTTAATTTAATTTTATTTAAAAAAAAATGCTTTACGAGTATTAATAAAAATAACCTTGAGTCGACAGAAGTAAATGAACCTCTACAGGAGAGAAAAACAAAGTTATTGATAAGATGAAGTCACTCGATCAAACTTTAGTTTCAGATATGATTGTATTTAAATTTAATCTTTTATAGGTACGAATACTGAATGTTATTATTTTATTTTATTGGCAATTGTTCAATAAAAGAACAGTTTTATAAATTTTTAAAAAAGCTCGGCTTTTCTACACAGAGCTGAAGTGATAGAAGATGAGGTCGCATCTTCTCTTTGTAATAAAACCAAATTTTATTTTTACATTTATAAACCATACCTAAACTATATTTAAATTACGGTTCCAATCTTTGTAATTTGGTAATAATTTTGCGGTTATTTTAGTTTCAAGTTCATTTTTTCTACTTTATATTATACTATCATGTTTTAAATATATTTTTCTTTGTCTCAGACTTGAAATTTGATACGAGAAATATTTTTATTACAATGAATGATTCAAAACGCAGGCTTTATTATTTATTTTTCTAGTTATATATTCAATTATCAAAAATGATTTTTTTCGATTAGTTTAGTTTATGGTTCTGCTCTTCAAATGATCTCTGTAGACATCTCCTTTAATTTGAACGTTCCCGGGGAAAAGTTCTCCCAGATAAGCAATCTTTACTTCTATTCTTTAATAACTCGATGTCAAAATTTAAACTTCAATTTGTTTGCTAGGAAAAATTTCAAAAAACCTAGTAAAAGGAAAAGGGGAAGTTAATAATAAAATCACCCACCCAATTATCAAATAGGAACACTCATTGTAGATTTAGCAATTATTTTTGACGACATTGCGAAAATAAAACAAAAACGAATATAGAAGTTTGCACTCGGCATTCTTTTTCATTAGGAACAGTAAAAAACATATATGTATCAGGTCGGTGTAAAAATAATTGCGGTTTTTATCATTTTAAACTTGCTGTCGATTTTTCCAGTTACCGTTATCTTTTGTTATAGTCATGTGATACATCATTGTGAACAATGAAACTAGCACTATTGATCTCAGCTATGTCTATCGTTTTCATTCTTTAGTATTGTTTTTAGGGTTGGTTTTAATGGAAGGTATCAGTGGATATTCACGATATTTCAAAAGAGATATAAATAATAATCGTCCAAATGTTTTGATCGGTTACGAAACCTTACCTCACTCGCCTTATTCTCCGTACCTGTCTGGCCCACAGATTATCATTTTTTAAAATATTGAGTAATTTCCTACGAGAGAACGTTTTCAAAGATCAAGCATCAGCTCGACGCGCTTTCGATGCATTCATTAACTCCAGGACTCGAGAATTCTATTTTGTAAGAATAAACAAACCTGTTTTCCGCTGGGAGAAATGTGCGCAGATCAGCGGTCTTTATTTTGATTATAAATATAATTTTTAACTGATATACGTGTCTTTACACTCGATACTTAAACACCGCATTTATTTTTGCACCAACCAAATACTTATGTAAACGATGTGCACATCTCATTCCGAAAAAAAGAATGACCAGTAAGAGACACATGCATATTCGATTTCGTTGAATATTTAATGGAATCGGTGAAATCGACCGCGGCCACCATCTGACACGGTTTAAATCAACTTCGTGGTCCCCCGATCGCCATAATTACCATATTCGTGATAAAATTGCATTCTTGACCTATCCACGGATACAATCCGTCCGAAAATCATATCTCCGTTACGGTCGTCTTCTTCGCCTTCGAGACGTATTTACATTCCGAACGACGATTACAACACGGCGTGTCTGCTGCACGGACGGGCGAATAAATAATTTCAACGGGCGTAAAAAACCGCGCAGACACTTTATTAGGCATGTATTTTTGTTGATCGCTCCGGACAGATTACAATCTCGACTGCCTTGGTGTGTGGAATCGTCAAGGTCATTTGTCCGACGAAAAATGTTAAATTATATGTGTGTGTACACACACGCGTGCAGAGCATGTCTCTTTCGATCAGAGTTTTCTTTTCGAGTGCACAGGCATTCCAAGAACGCGATACTGTCAACAGTATTTCTTCATAGGTTATGGTTCAGCGTCTGCGGTGGAATTATGCGCGTAGATTTAGATCGTAAATCCTGTTGTTTCTGTTTTTCGTTTTAACAGCAGATTCTTTGTCGTTTAATTCAAAAAAAAAAACATTATCTGTATCCAGCATTGACTTCACATCTTGAATTTATACCTTTTGTTTTTATTCTTCGAACCAAACATGTTTATTACTCTGAATTATATCTTATTTTAAATTCTGAACAACTATTATTCTTTTTCATACATATGTTGTTATCTAGTTTGTTTCATTAAATCAGCAATTCATTATATTGAAATTAATAATTTTAGCTAAATTTAACTAAAAATTTGAATTTATTTTGAAACCTTATGAAACAAAACTCGATTTAAGAACAATAAGAAGACATTTCAGTGAGACTGAAAACATGAAAAACTGAAAGTGATTTCGAACAATTTGATAGTATAGATTAAACAAGAAGAGAATGTATCTTTCTATATATAAAAAATAATTCCATCGTAAAATTCCTATAAAAAACATTTTTTCGTCGTGTAGACCATTGGGGTGTCAAACTCATATATGAGATGGGCCATCAAATTCAGTTTAAGAGAGTCAGATGAAAGTCATCCAAAAAAAATTGAGAAAAAAGGTATTTTATTTGTATTCGAAAATAACTCATTTAAAATTTACGTTTATTTTTTCTTTAATGAATATATAAAAATTACCAAAAATACATTAATTTCGGACATTATTATTAAATGTTACAACAAAATTTTAAGTTTGTGAAATTAAAAAAAGAATATTTTTACTAGAAAGTTGTCATTTTTGGCAGAAGCTATTTTATCAATGTCGGGTGTAATTTTCTGTGATTATGGTATTTTTACTATATATGTTATTTGTTAATCTTGACCTGTGCGGAATGGAAAATAATTAAAAGGGAAAATATTTATTCACATAGGTATGCACTACCGAACACTGCCAAGATTCTTGCTGCAAACATGCAACACATTTCAATAAAATGTTCTGGCAAGTACAAATGAAAATTCGGCATACGAACTTCATTATAATTTTATTTTAGCACTGTGTCGCATTGAATTTCGATCGATTCCATTTGGATGTTACTTTTTGCTTCTTCGGCGTTAAAAGAAAACTGAACACTAAATAGTAAAAAATCATTTTCACATGCCTTGAATACGTCAAATCGGTTTTCAAATTCAAATAATAGTTTTAAATATTTGAAGCATATTTGCTAAAATCACAACTGTAATATAATTCTTGATAATTTTTGCAAGTAGGAAAATTAACTGAATCGGAATTGACCTTTAGAACTACTTGAATAATTTGTAATGTTTTAAAAATGTATTTTATATTATATTTAAATTCTATTTTATTATTTTAATAAAATCAACTTCAAGTTTTGGATCGCGGGTAGCATTCTAGTCTTACTGGCCACGTGTTTGACAACACTGGTGTAGACCACCTCCTCGCAACGCTGCTCCTCCGCCCCCTGCTACAAGTAGCAAATTAACCATTCCTTAATGTTTCACGAATCGCCATGTTCGTCGGTTCCAATGAAACAGTCAAATAGAAACAGTATTCGGGCACGGCCAGTTTTACATTGGTCTCTCCAGATGTAGATCTAAGCAGGGTATCAAGATTAAATGTACAGAAGGACGCAAATCAATTACGAGTATCGTGTACATTGAAGTTTTAGAACAAGCTTACAATAAATTTTCAGTTTCACTATTTCACGACTTCATTTGAAATCAAAAAAATGATTTCATTACACAATATCTTTATTTCGTTTTTCATTTGTCATTGAAAAATTGTTAACACTTAACGAGAGCAAAGGAGGCGAAAGTAGCAAGTAGGAGGCGGAGCCCCCCGGTAATATAAATAAATATTTCCTTTGATTAAGCTGATTATTATATTATAAAAAACGATTAAATTTATTTATATGTTTGTGCTATGTATATGAATTTTGTTTACTTGCATATTTGATAAAAATATTGAAAGAATAACAATGAACTTATTGTCTAGAACAGAAAAGTTTTTCAAAATAAAATCTATAACCTACGACATACCTTACAGCTTGTGTATAATGAATATTGATAATCTTGAAAATTTATGCAAAATTGTTACACTCAAACGGTTCAATAACATGCTGGAATGTGTTATTGGAAGAGAGAATAGGTTTCCATCAAACGTATGTATAAATGTTTTAGATGTAATATTTAGATTAATATTGTACGAAAACTAATCGATATGTTTCAATATTTTACCGATCAAATGTTTATTAGAACTTCAATTTAATTTTCCGTTTATTTGATTATCAGGTAGTTTCATTGATCAGTTTTCGGCACTGCATGTTGTCATTCTATAATTTTGGAAAATACACAACAAAATTATTAAATTGTATATGCGAATGTGAATCGGTCCAACAAACACATGCAGACCTTCGGTAATATCAAACTGCACACAGTTATTAATTTAATGATAAGTGTATTTTATTCAATAATGACCTATGCAGATCCTGTTTTGAATTGTACTGTAGACTAACAAATATTTTAACCGATACTGTTTGTTGACAGCGCGAAAGACAGATGAAATTCGTTTCATATACACTGGCCAGCTACGATAGATGAAATTCGTATCGTATACACTGGCCAACTGCGATTTTAAAGTAATTGTTGCTTTTGATACTGAATACTGATATTCGGGTCTTAAATATATGTATATATATATATATATATACATATATATATATATATATATATATATATATATATATATATATATATATACAACTAAAAGCGATTGAATCGTGACACGTTTGTGCTCGCTATCGAACGAATTGAACCGATTAACTTACAAAACTCGTAAATATCGGCGTCCATTAAGACAATTACTTTGCAGCATCAGGCGCCGCTCCTTATATATATATATATCGAAAAAAGAACTCTCCCACAGGTTGTCTTCGCTTATCGTTCTCACTATTGAATTATATTTTTATAAATCTGTTTTAATTAGATTGTAAGGTCAACTTTATCACATATAAACACGATTTATCGATCGGCAATAAAGTGAAATTGCTATTGCAAATCGGTTAATAAATATACGGCTGCAAATCGATCGATATCGTAAGAAAAATGGGTTATTTGAACGTACATACATACATTAATATATATAAAGTGTGTGTATATAATAAGTAGTTGTGCACATTTGATCTACAAAAAAAAATGAGATCTCGTATAGTCAGTTTAATAAAAAATAATTATACGTGTTTGAAACCTTGGTCTGTTTAAATAATGTCTTTAATATTTATTGTTGTTCAACAAATAAAATTATTTCCAGAGAGTATAATTTTTATTTTTATATCTGAAGATTTTTCGATTGAACGATGTCTATAAATAATTTTTATTTTGTCGACGGTTCTAAGTTTTCATGTCGAAAAATCGTTTTCCATATTATTAAAGTTGGAAGACTTAAGAATATATTTCCATAGAAATTTTCTTGAAATATCCATTCAAATGTTTAGCTATATTCCAGATTGGATTGGAATGTTTTATCGAACAGAAAACTAGCCATTCTCAGTTATTCAATTTTTCTGTTCGATTGAAACTAGAAAATTGAAACATTGATAGAGTTAATTACCTTCCAATATTTTCATGAAATTTATTCATCTATTTATAAAATGTACTTGAAAGTATATGAGGCTCTTAAGTGTTATGTTGATCTTTATCTGTTGAGACATAGATTACTTTATACAGTATTCTATTTTTTTTCCGTACAATTTTTTTTTATTGAGTATAATATGTTTTTATAAGAATTCATATCGCAGTTTGACGATTAAAACAAAATTTTAGTTCGATGTCAAACTACTTTGTGCAACGTTTAGGATACAGATGGAAGAATTAAATTAAATCTATCAGAGTACTGGATCTTCTAATTTATCGATTGGTTAAAATGGGCGGGTCGTTTAATAAGTATGGCAAGTTAAACACCGTTTTTTTTTAAAAAAAAATCGATTTGATTTCTCAACATAAGTTAAGTAGTTAACCAGGATGTCTCCTTGGGAATCCCAAAAAACAGTGGCCATCACCTTTACAGCTGACAAAACGATCTTCGCCTTCTTAGGCAGATTTTCATTAGTCGTTTTCCACTGGTTTGATCGCTGTTTCGACTCAGGTGTGTAGTGGTGCATCCATGTTTTCATCCACGGTGACGGATCGACGCAAAAAAGCCTTTTCGTTTTTTTTTCCATTTTTGCGTCAACTGTTACAATGCTCCTTCAAACACCTGTAGATCTTGAACAACGCGTCGTTTCTGGCTGAAATTTCGCCTCTGCTAGTTTGAAAAGTGACACTTGACAGCCGTGACGTTACCGACCGAATGGTGGCGACACTTCATAGAAATTTACCAAACGTATCAAACTACCCTCGTACAGTGACTACTGTAATCATTTTATAAGAATTTATAACAACTTTCCTAAGAGTAACGTTCATATTTTTTTATTTGATTGACAATTAATAACAGTATGCTTTATTTGTCTGGCCTTACCGTTTTAAATTAATTATATTATTGCAGACAGTCCAAATTGCGTTTATCAATGTAATTAAAAATAAGTTAATAAAATAATTAATACAATCACAATAAAAAAATAAAAAGATTATCCGTTTATATATATATATATATATATATATATTTATATGTATATATGTAGAATATTATTACATAATAGAATATAATTGATAACAAAAAAACAAAATTAATAATTAATAGCTTAATTATAATATTGAAAAAGCGATAGATGAAAACCTTTATAAGTGTTATCAAATCTGATGTTAGATATTTTTAATACATATATACATAATATATATAAATATATATATATATATATATATATATATATATATATATATAATGTATATATATATATATATATATATATATATATATATATATATATATATATATATATATATAATGTATATATATATATATATATATATATATATATATATATATATATATGTATATATATATATGAATGTCAAATGTATGTGTGTGTATTCAGCATATGTGAGTGTATAAAATAAAATATGAATGCTTACATACATTTATTAGTATATATATACATATAATTGAATACAAACAAGAACAGAAAGAAGAATCGCTTGGAAACAAACCGTCAAGGTTACATGTTTCACAGAAAAAGAGATATTTTAAATTGTTCAAGTTTTTTCCACGATCGGGTGAAACATCGTTTATTATATCGAATATTTTTATCGAATACGAAATGAAGTAGCGAACAAATCATGAACAAACCTGTAGAGCGAGCTCGTTTCTTTATTCGTCGCTGTAACACTGTTATTAAATCTTTTATAAATTACTGGCGTCGAGCGACGAATAAGAAGAAATTTGTTGTAATCCTTGAAGAGATGCAGCGCTGTTTCATAATTTCATTAAAACGGATAATTTCGATGTCGGCACGGTTCGTGAAAAAACACACACACACATTTTTTTATATATATCCATCGATGAATAATGGCGTAAAGATATACGACGTGGCATTTTTATTATGTGCAATTAATGATAAAAGATTACCACGGACTGTTTATGATCGGAAGGTGTGTTTAAATTATCGAATTGTGAATTTTTCTACTTGATATGTTGCGTTCATGCGCGTTAAACATATTCGTGTACACGTCTCTCTGTTTTCTTGTTTTTAAAAAATTAACATATTTAAAAACATTTTTTCAAAATATGTGCGTTTGTATAAAATGAAATTGTATAGATTATCACATTTTACAGTTGTTCACTAGATCACCGGGAATATAAAAAAATTAACTAAGATATGAACGACGAGCTACTTCTATTTTTCTATTTTGATGCCGATATGATTTTTGTAAAAATGTTTACAGAAACAATGAATTTAGTATAAGAAAAAAAATGAATTTAGTATTAGATAAATCTAGTTGAAAAATAGAGATTCGTGTACCTTCAATAAATTTCAAATTGCAAACTCCTGAAGCACTCATAGACCTCCATACTAGAACATTACCTCCGCCATGCTTGACAGTAGGACACAAAATTTTAGTTTTTCGGTTTTTTCCCTCATACCGTAATTCTTCCATCAGAGCCAGAAACAGTAAATTTCGACTCATCAGTGAACAGAACTGATTTCTAAAAGTATGGAGGCTTATTAACATGTGCATTTGCAAATTTTAATTTTAGTATTTTATTTTTCTTACTAATGTAAGGCTTTTTCTCGGGCACACGTTCTTTAAATCCTGCTTTATTTAATACATTTCTTACTGTTTCGGGTACAATTCCTATTTTTATATTCATTTTTTAGCATGTTTGTGGGCTCAGGTGCAGTTTTGTGATTTTCATGTATAGTTCTGAGAATAGCTCGTCTGTGTATATTTTATAATTTTTTTGGTCGACCAGAACGAGGTCTAGTTTCAGTTGTTTTTAGTTTTTTTATGTTTATTTACTATACATTGCACAGTGACATGTGCATTTTTGACATTTTTTTGCTATCTGCCTCAAAGATTGTCCTCCAGATCTTAAACTAATAATTAATTCACGAATTAATAAAGGTATTTCGATTTAAAGGCCAATATATTTCAATCACACTAAGCGAAACTAATTTGCAAACTGATTCCCTTTAGCACTCTAATAATCGAACAAGTACCAGTAAAATGGAGACTTCCCCGACGACAAATAAGTAAATCCCGTGGAATAATGCCGAGTGTATGGAAACTTTTTCGACCCTTTTTAGTAAGGTGGTGTTGTTTAACACAACAATAATTTTTAAATAAGATATAAATATGGTTGATTTCATGGTGGCTCATTAAAGTTACTATTTAGGTTACAATCAATCATAAAAAATTTAAAACATTTAAATAATTCAGAATAAAATAAGCGAAAATCTTTGTTATAGCTAACTGTATGGAGACTTTTTTGATCTAGTGTATATACATTATATATATATATATATATATATATATATATATAATGTATATAATTACTGTGTTTAATTGTTGGTTTCGAACGTGTCCGTATTTCGTATATATTTATGATTATCGCTCAAGGTAAACGGCGTAAGGTCACGGTTCGTTCAAAAATTTAAGAAAACACATACACAGCCTCGTTCGTCCACGTTTCTTTTTTTTTTGGCGGGAATTCAGTTCTCACCGTGCGATCAAATATAAAGTAATTAAATTACTGAATTGATCTTTGTTGTGTGTACGTTTTTTTTTGTCTCCTACATCTACATCATCAATTCACATTTTTTTTTCTACCATTCGTAAGTAATAACCATATTAATAAGTCAGTTATGTCAAGGTGAACTATTTTTAAGTACAAGGCTACCGTCCAGTAAAGCGGTTTTTCTTACGGATCGCCATCGGGAACGTTCAATGGGGCTCAACGTCTCGAATGTTTTTATGTTGGATATAAACGTTTATGTTTATTTGTACTTCGTTCTCTCCGTTAAGAAGAATTGAGTTTTGTCTGCAAATTAAAAAAGGAGTGGTATTGTTCAATGAAGATTTTAATTGGACAGATAGTTGATGCCGGAAAGTAATTTATTTATTTTTTGTTTGTGAAGATATATACTAAATAATGTATTGATAAATATCAAAAAAAAAATTTTTTTTTGATGTGTTTTTTTAATACACAGCGTCGTTAGTTTAAATATTGAGCTTAAGACATATTTTTTTCATTTTAGACAACAGTTGTCAAAACGTCGACTAAGTGATAACTTTGGTAGGTTTTTTTTTTAATTATTTAAATAAGAAGGACATTCTTGTTTAACTAATAAATTGATTACAGAGAATGTTTTACAAATAAGTTAAAATCTCTGTCCAGTGAATTTATTATAGTAAAAAGTGTCGTTTAAGTTGGAAATATTTTCAAGATTCTATTTTTTATCATCGTCTTCGTTCCTCGCATGGATATTATTTTTGTTTTCTCAGTAATAAAAGTTCATTATAAAACGACGGATTTTTAAATAGCTTTCTTATCCCTGCAATTATTTTTCTGTTTATCATTCGGAAACGAATTAATATTAGCCTTATGTATTAAAGACTTTTCAATTGTTTGATACTGTGAAGACCCGAGTATGAGTATTCGGTATCAGAAGTAAAAATTACTTTAAAATCGCAGCTGGCCAGTGCATACGATACAAATTTTTTCTATCGTAGCTGGCCAGTGTATGTTGACGAGTTTCATCTGTTTCTCGCGCTGTCAACAAACAGTATCGGTTAAAATATTTGTTAGTCTACAGTACAATTCAAAACAGGATCTGCATAGGTCATTATTGAATAAAATACACTTATCATTAAATTAATAAGTGTGTGCGGTTCGACATTACAGAGGGTCTGTATATGTTTTCTGCATCAACTCACACTTTACAGCCACTAATCTAAAGCGTTTAGAGTACTATAATACATGTAATACATATATATATATATATATATATATATATATATATATATATATATATATGTGTGTATGTGTGTGTGTGTGTGTGTTTGTGCGTGCGTGTATGTTTACATATATACATTTTTTATGAACAACATTTTTAAAATAATTGCTTATAGTGTATTATTCAGTTCTTTAAGATGACAATGAGATCATACTGTGATTTAAATGCTCAAAGTAGATAAGCAACAATGAATATATAAGTAAAATGAGATCAGATTGAATCAATTTCTTCCCATCTAAGGCCAAGGTGAACGGATTCGGTAACAAAATCATTCTATGAGTCAATATGGTCAACCTTGTGTGCGTTTCGTGTGATTAGTGCACGTGTGTGTGTGTATAGATCCATAGCTGATGGCGAATACCGATAAATTTATTGTAATTAATTTTTATTGCTATTGCGACAAAAACGCGTTATCGAAACTGGTTCATTGTCGGAAAATGGATCAAGTTTGAATTGTACGTGCAGACATTTGTGCCAAATTAACACCGCGCAGAATAAATAAATAAAACATAATATTTGTTTTCATTGACTGGGTAGGTCGGATCTCATTATTCGTAAAATCATTGCAACATTGAACTGAATAAAAAAAAACTGTTTTCAAAACTGATAGACAATGATCATACTTTTTTCACTTGTTTACTGTGAAATTCTTTTACGGTGTATCTGTTTAGGAATTTTGATAACTGCAAACTGGAAAGTATGAATTCTTCATTCATATTTGTAGTTAGAGCTTCAAGAATGTATCTGTATGTTTATGGATGTATAAATTATGATCTTTTATTATTAATGAATTAGTTTCTCACTGTGCAAACCACTTTCAATCGGAAATTTTTATTAAACAATCATCGATAGCTTTGATTGCTGTTTGTACGCACAGAAAATACAATTTTAAAATTGTATATATTAAGTTGGTACGAAAATAATTACGGTTTTGTATATGAATTTAAAGGTAAGAAACCGCAATTATTTTTCACCAACTTAACAAATACAATTTTAAAATTGTATTTATTAAGTTGGTAAGAATATAATTACTGTTTTGTATATAAATTTAAAGGTAATAAACCGCAATTATTTTTCTACCAACTTAATAAATAAAATTTTAAAATTGTATTTTCTCTGGCTCTTGAACGTTCAAAAATATATGGAAAGTGTTGTGCGTGCGGCTCTTATTAAGAAGTTGGCTCACCTCTGGTGTGTATTTTAAAATGAGAAGACAGCTGACAGAGAATAGAAACTGACAAGGATTCAAGAAATATAAAAAATGAGGAAAATGTCATTGGATAGCTGGGATAATGATACGAGTAGTATGGAGTTCTTTGGAGATATGTGGAATTAGATCGTTTAAATTGAAAAAAATCGAAGACTTCAGTGTGTGTGTGTATATATATATATATATATATATGTGCGTGTGTGTGTTTATTAATAATTGGGTTACTTAATTAAAAATCAATTTCATAAAATGTATGATCGTGTAATCATTCTGTATCACACCTCAATCTAACCTTCGATGATAACGACATGATTATTTTTGTTTTGTTTCAATTAAAATATGTAACAATAGGAACGCAGCAGAATAAATCAAATTCATTTGCAAAACCACGCGTTGAGTAACACGCCCTCACCACACACACACACATACGCAACTTATGACCGATATTGCGTAGTCATATGTAAATTATTTTATATATACATATAAGAAATATATGTTTTGATTGGCCTTCAAAATAAAATTACGTGGGTTCTACATTATACATACATAAATCATATATATATATATATATATATATATGTATATATATATATATATATGTGTATGTATGCGTGTGCGAATATATGTCTCTACATATAGCAAATTGTCATATTACCGAAAAATGTCTGTTTATCGAATAATTTAATTTTTAATTTATTTTATCAAGTAGGTTTCTGTTAACACATATGCATGTACAGAATTTTTTATCTCGGTAAACAAAAATGGAAAGTATTTTCTCATTTTTTGTGTGTTGCATCCATCTCAGTTGTCGAATAAACATGTTTTTTTTTTATTACATATCATACATATATGTATGTAAATATATATATATATATATATATATATATATATATATATATATATATATATATATATAGTGTGTCCAAAAATCTATATACAATTTATTTGTTAATAAATTTTCTGTTTATTTTCATAAATTTAAATTTATAACCTTACAACGAAGGAGAAAAGACAGTAAAATGTACATTGATACAAGTGTTCACATCATTTTCCATTTTCTCTCAGACGTTGTTGACATTGTCGAAAAAGTGAAATACATCTCAAATATCTCTTTGCATTGCTACAAATTCTGCATCAATATCTTGTCAGCAATTCAGCGATAACTGTTGATTTTATGGCATAAAATTTATTATTGAGATATCCACATAAGTAAGAATTCAATCGCATCAGATATGGAGAAAGTAGAAGACACTAAATATGTCTAATCCATCTGTTCAGGAAAGTTTAATACAGATAAGATATAACATCAGCATGAAAATGGGGAGGTGTCCTATCTCGTTGAAAATGAAACCCGTAGCTCACAGATACGTGAGATGATTGCTGCGTGAAACAAGTTGAGGTATGCGCTACCAGTAGCAGCATAAAAATGGTCCGAATGAACCGAAAGATGATAACTGGCATCACATTGTGATGGCATGACAGTGATGTATCACGTGACTATAACAAAAGATAACGGTAACCTGAGAATCGGCGCCAAACTTGATAAGAACCGCAATTATTTTCGCACCGACACAATATATTGATTTAAATACTATGTTTAATGTTTTACTGAAAAGCTGTTACGAATTGAAAGATGAAGAATTAAAAGAATGGCGTGCGGCTATATCAAACAGAAACAGAGATCTTCCTCTCTACGGTCGAAACTCCAGCGCTGTGTGCAATTTAATAAAACCGCCCCAGTTCCGTGTATCGTTCTGAGGCGACTCGACCGACTGTTAATACATATTTCAAAACCAAATTATAACGTATGAAAAATCTCGAAACGTTGAAACTGTATTTCCGTAAGATTGAACACACAATTAACATTCGGTCATTAAAATTAATGAAGCTTATCGACCAGTCGATCGCACGTGAAATTGTTCAGGTTTGAGTCGTTTATCGTCCATTATGTTTGTTATTTTTCTAAATATGAATTATCGCGCACTTAATACCGTGTCGTTTTCATTATAATTTGTAAATCGTTGCTCACGCGACGTCTACACACACATACAACGAACGTGTGTATACGATTAGAATTAAAATATGCGACGTTAGGAAAGAGAACGAGTGTCACGGACGGTTAATTAAAATTTTATGTGTGGCGGCGCTTTCGTTATTTACAGGCATAAGAGATTTATTTGTTAAGCGGTCGACTTAGCGGTGAACGTTTTCTATTTTGTAATTTTTTTGTTTTTTGTAACATTGTTTGGCGATTCCGAGCGGATGTATTTAATGTCAAGAATATAAAATGAAGGATGCTTTTGTGAAATATTCCAGTAGAAAATTTTTATTATCATTTAAGTCAATTGAAGAGAATTTTTAATCAATCCGTGTAATGATTTTCAGCAGGCATTTAGTATCCACTTTTAGATTTCATTCATTAATGTGGGGGCGATTCGAAAAGTTCGCGGGCTAACGTATAAGTGGCGGTGATATTTTCAATATTTGTGAAGTAAAATTAATAATAGAACCAAAGTCGATATTATCAAAATACAGACCGAAAAGTGTACTTTAAAATGATATTAACATGAATACGATGGAATGACGCTTTCATTGAAACAAATTAAGCCTGCAATTCAGAAAACAAGAACCGTAATTATTTTCCTACCAACCTAGTATTTCTATTTTTTTACTATTCTTGATGCGTACCTTTCTATTGTTCATAGGGTTGAAGATTAAATTATTTTTATACACAGGATATGTTCAATTTCTGTACATCAAGAGATTTAAAGTAAATTTAGGGATTTTTCTTAAAAAAAAATACAATAAAATCTTACATTATAGTATTTTCAGATCGCTAAGATCACTTTTGTAGAGATTTTATTACCTACTTTGAGATTATGAGGACGATTCATCGCATAAGAAACAATTAAAATCGATCAATAATTGATTGTTGAACAGTTTCGACGAGAAACATTTTTTTCAGTGTCGTTATTACGAAAATACAGACCGAAAAGTGCAATTTAAAATGATATTAACATGAACGCGACGGAATGACGCTTACATTGAAACAAATCGAGGCTGGAATTCAGAAAACGAAAACCGTAATTGTTTTCCTACCAACCTAATATACTACATATAATAGAAATGTCTATATCTGTTTTTGTATATGAGTTGCATTCGGTCTGTTTAGCCGTTCTCTTGCCGCGCGCGGTTCTGCTGCTTCACAGCAGAAATGTTCGATCTGCAATGAAAATAAAAAGTGCGAAAGAGATGTTTTGAAACATTAAAAAAATATCTTTTAAATGTTCGTCTTGCGTTTCTTAATTTCTGCATCGTTTCGTAACATCAGATAACTGGAAATTGTCAGTAATGGAAAGTGTGTGTACACTTTGACATTTATTTAAGTAAACTTGCAAACCAGTAATTAAAACACATTCGTCTTGACTTGCATATTCACCTTCAGGTGGTATGCAAATGTATCTCTCAGTGGGGATTTTTTTCGAAGAAATCTGATTTTCTAGATGAATAACTAATCGGTTTAAAACATCCTTGAGTAACATAAAAAGAGATCCTGTCGATCTGAACCGAATACCGTTTCCAGTCACGACGTTCACGTTTCAAACAGACTGTTTCCGATTTCGTACAGTGTGAGGTAATGGCAGCGTTGTTTTCGTTTCGTCTCCGTTTTTGAATTGTAATATTAACCCTTAACGGTCCAGAAGTATTTTAAGTTCACTTACCGCTCGGTCCAATCAGTTTTTTATACGAAGAAAAATTATCCGTTAAGGATTTTTATATCGGGTATTGAAGAAAAAAATTATTTTTGGTGAAAATACAGGTCACGAATGGAAATGAATTAACTGAAAGGAACCGACGTAGCACTTAACGTGTTAAATGAAAATATGACAACAATCGCAATGATGAAGATGATAAAATGATTTTTTTTGCCGCAATGCACGCGGCATTCGACCTAATAAGTAGTAAATGCCGCGTATATTGCGGGATTGGTCCGCTAAGGGTTAATAATGACGATGAAGCTGACAGCGTTAACCAGTTAAATGCTCTGTTTCATTTTGAGAATCTGCACTGGTGTGCTTAATTATTTCTAGGCGATGACGAGTACACTCGACGGAAACACAGTAAAAGCACTTGCTGTACGACTGAGTTCAATTATAAGAGAATGATAAATTTTTTTTGGTCGTTTCTTTGAACATTTTTTAATTTTATTGGCAAGTAATTCACAAATCGTATTCCGTTACTGTTTGTCGCCATTCGTTTTTTTTTTTAATCTTGAATGTTGTTTCAAATTCAGGCAACTTTCCAAATATTGCCCGGCATATAAATTAGTTTGCTCCACTATTATGTCCAGTAAGTCATAATCTAAAAACGTTTCCATATAGAACACACATTTTTCTCACGGATGGGGAATAATGAAATTTGGACCAAGATGAGCAGTAAATTTAAATGGTGCTCGCTCTCCACCTCTAATATTCCATTGTAGATTTGAATTTTTCTTTTCTTTATCGAGTTCATCACCTTCTTGATCCTAATCATTACTTTCATCAGAAGACGTTACAGGTGTTATCGCTCTTTTCCGTTTTCTTGGATGTAAAGACATATTCTCATCACTATCAGTAAAACTCATCTGGGAGAATAAACAAAACATTATTCACTTCACAAGTTTTTCTTTTACCCCATAATATCTTCACTAGACAGCAGACGTTAAATTCACGAAACAGAGAGAAAACTGCTTAGTAATATTTTTAAGTGTGTTAAAATTACAAATATATATATATATATATATATATATATATATATATATATATATATATATATATATATATATATTGTTAGCGTGCCTCGGAAAGGGTGCGTTAATACTAACACAAAATAGATAACAATTTATTTAGAAACTGTTCTAGTAAAACATTTAATTGTTGTATTATGTATCTTACCAGTTGTTAACACTGTCTCCTGCTATTTTTAATTAGTTCCTAGCATTGATAAAACTATGTTGTTAAGGTTGCTAGCCATGATTATTTTATCACGACAACAATTGAAATATAATTGTTGCGTCGACTCGTCTCGCATTTGTGTGACAGTCGATAGTCACTTGTCAACAGTCACTCGATATGTTCTCGGTTGTGTAGATGCTGGATATTTAATAAATTGTTTCATGCTAATGAATTTATTCAGTTACTATGTACGCCTGCAGTTCATCAACAGAAACTATGACAAATAACAACGGCGATGGATAATGCATTTGTATAAGCCAGAGGTTCATCACAGTCCGTGTCCGCACACACTACGTCCGTCGCTTGGTTCTCATTTATCTTCAACTATCAATGTTTATTAAAAACAACAGTGCGTTTCCACGGCAACACACGGATAAGGTATCTAGACGATAGACCATCTTTTCATGACGAGCACACTCGACACAAACGCTTAAGAGGTTAACAGTGTAACAAGAGAAAACGCGCGTCACTGACCCTGATATTTTCGACGATTATGATTTGCGAAGAATCATTAAGTACGACGAACGATTATGCAATGGCGTCAGCTATTTTACCACATACGTACACATTAATTGTTCAGCTTACTTCATCTCCGTTTTCGTGCATTGCGAGCTCGTGAAAATACCTATTAGATTTTTATTCTTTCTGTTATTATAACCACCGTTATTATGATCGGTACGAGTACTGTTCGCATGATCGTATAGTTTTTGTAATTCACCTGCTTCTTTTTTGTCGGAATTAAATATGCGTGCGCTAATTTTTAGGTCAATGGAATATGAGAACATTTTCAATGCTGTAGAGACACGATTGATAAATGCATATATATATATATGTACATAAATGCATTTATATATAAGTACAGATATTGAAGAGTGCAGCAATCACATCCATTTTTAAAATTCATAAGTATTTTTCGCACTAAAATTCTTCTGATGACATTGTATCAGGTCGGTAGGAAAATAATTTCAATGATAAATTTTAAAACGTTTGTCAACACGTCCCAATTACTTGTCGATTGTTGGTTTTACAAAATTCACAAGCGTCGAAAGTAGCCGTGTGCCGTTTGTTGCTGGCACGTACACGGCATCTAAGTCGTTTCGCCAGCTCTTGCTCGAAGTGTTGTCTATTTGAATTGTTGCTACGTGGAAATATAGTCAGGATTTAATGATTTGCGGGAAACAAACTCTAAAGGTACAGCTTTTAGAGTAAAACCCGAAGTGATGTAATGTAACCGCAGACCAAGCACTCCCTTCGTATGTTTTACTGTTTTAAAGCATAAAAATTGTGTTCAGAGCACAACGCGATTCGACATGCGATCATAAACTGACCAATTAGTGCTGTCGCAGATATGCGATGCCGGGCTCTCATAACAAACCTTTGTGTCGCACATATCTGACGGATGGTAGCGAACGTGTTAAACAGTGTTACATTAGTGCTGTTACTGCTTGTTTAACAATTAATGCATATTATTTTTTTTGTATTTAAAGCCTTACTTGAAATTTTACAAAAAAAAACATATATATATATATATATATAGACAACAGTAAGTAAAACTATAATTTTTTATAACAGTTGCCAATCTACTGTAGCTCAATTTTATAAATGAATAAATTTTCAAACCATCATACATCGTTTGTATTGCTTAGGATAGTAATTCATTTCAGAAAATGTTTAGTCTAATGATATCATCATAAAATTAAGACCTCTAGATAACATTTTCGCGATAGTTTTCCTCCTGGTGATTTATTTGGCTGGTGCGACTGGTTCGTGTCTCCGATTCATTTTCAGGTAGTTGTTGAACTGTTTATCGGAAATCTATCTGAGAATGGATCAAGAGGAGAGATGAATCGTCGCAGATAAAACGTACAAATAGTTCACCATAAGTACACCAACACTGGATCACAGCCAACCATTATAACATCTATATAGGCAATACTTTTAGGAAATAAATTTGAGAACTGAATCTGTCGCCTATTCGAGAACGTGTCTCAATAAACGATGCGTTTGTCGATCGTCCGCCAGTTCGAACGATAATATGCATTCATCATTCTGTTTCAAGTAACAATTTCTGTGCCAATAAATAATTTCAGTGAATGGTATTTTTTTACAGACGACACGCAGCCTTGGTTGCAGAAATCGTTCCTGAAATTCCAAAAAAAGACATGTAAATATAAACGCTATATACTTTCATATAGCTTCTGGAATAGCTTCTAAACAAATATAATAACAACGTAGATTGTTCAGCTTTGTTGCAGCATAGAGATTGATGGTATCTGATAAAAAAGTAGATTACGTAACTCGACACTAAACGTGTACAGTTGAAAAATGGTCCATGCGAGATGATTTATGCAAAAAAATTTTTATTTTTATCGACAGGTTATTAGCTACTGTTCTATGGAGAAAAAATTTTTTTTTTCAAAAAATACTCTGTTCATTTTTATTCAATGGATTCATTTTTTTTTAAAAAAAATATTTAAGAGTGAAAAAAATAGGACAATTTAAATATATTACCTATTATCTTTTATTTCAGATTTGGTTATTTTGAATTCGTGTCCATACTTTGATTTATTGTAGCTAAAACATGCCAGAGGAAATTATCTTGTTTTATTACCAGGTAACAAAATTTTAACATTAAATAAATTCAGTTACTAGATATTTAAATGACAAATTGTTTATTGTTAAAAGAATCGATTTTTTTTATATTAACACATTGAGCACAGCCTGTACAAAATGTGAGTAATTAAAAAATAAGAATACACCGATTGAGATTGATGAAAATTATAAGAATCTAGTACAAAATAAGATGCGTTTGTATTATTTCTTATAAAAAATAGAAAATAGTTCAAATAAAAAACAGCTAAGAATCACAATTATGTCACATGTAACAACATTTTACTGTTTCTTTTGTTTAATTCAACGTACATTTGACTTATTGGTTTATAAATAATACAGTTTTCTTTATTTTTATAATGTGTGGAAAATTTTATACAACATAAATATAAGCGTTACTTTATAAATCAAGGACAACTCGTTTGCTACAATATATTAGTATTTTTTCTCAGATTCAACACAAAATCAAACATAACTTCAAGTGATTCTTAATTTTATAATAAATAATTATTTTTTAAATGAAACGAATGATCAAATAATATCTTCTCATATTAACAAGTTTACTGAAAAAAAATATACTTTTTATAAATTATTGGATTTACATTAGACACACGATCATCGATAAATAAATTCTATTTTTTTCTTTTTGTTCTGTTGGGCTCGAATTAAAGTTCATAGCGTTTTAAAGGTGAAATCCAAACGTGAAAAAAAGGTGAAATTCATCTATTGGAAAACGTTACAAACTTCTGTTCCAACCGAATGTTATTTAGTTTAGTTATGTTAGTAAAATAGCTTCTTGTAAAAACAAATCGATAGCAACATTTTATCTAGAAAAAATAATAGAAAATCGATCTAAGTTCGTGTTTCCATGTTAAACTTGAAGAATCCAGCAAAAGCTTCATATGGGATTCCAAACGAATACAAGTCCACAATATCGTTTTCGGTACTGTGTCTAAAAAATCACTTCCCAAATGGATTCCTCTCCCACAAATCATACTTTTTTTTATTAAAAACATTGGGAATTTATTTGTGATGATAATTTCTGATTGTTTCTTATAAGCGTTTTGATGTCGACGTCATCACTATTAGGTACAGAAAAATTAAAAAATTAAAAAGAAAAAATTATATAGTAGTTAATTGTCGAAAATGTTCAATTAGTAAAAAATGTGTGATTTGTAGTAGAGAGAAAAATTAATTTATAATGATTCCAAATTGTTATTGCTATTTTAAATATTAAATATTCAATACAGTTCAAAAACTGAAACTTATATAATAAATTGTCGTTTATTGTAGGTAACGTGCCTGTATTTCTATTATATTTTTGTTAGAAGCGAGTGAATTCAGTTATGGATCAAACGTTACTCATTTTCTGTATAATCCTATAATTTGTAATTTTTTTAAATTAATAAGGCCGGACACTGTATTGTAATAGCTAAGTGCGAATTAAAATTTAAATCTGTTTTTTTTGGAAATAGTTTTTCGCTGTGTATGCAAATAAGGTGCTCAAAGTGTTAAAACTAAACTATAAATTGAAAGCAAATATGGTAGTTTCACATTTTGAAAACACACTTCCGATCGATCTTGAAATAAAGTAAATAATTGAAAAACAATCGAATCCCAGTACAGTCAAAACGCACTGCACTGGATTTAAAACTGCGATTCGACACCAATCACTTACAAAGGATCTCTCAGTTATTTATTTCCTAATAAATAGATAATCACTCTTTTTATAGACCCTGCGGACCATAAATTGCTCAGTGTTAATGGTACTCGAACGTTCCATTTTTATAAGAGACAAATTACAAATGTTACTCAATATTTTTTCCGCATAATAATTCAAACGATTCACTGTGTAGCGACGTTAATTAAGCGCAATAAAAAGTGATCGAATCTTAGAAAATGATTCGATTTTACATTCGAGTTACGTTAATCTGCTTGGAATGGATTTGGTATCGTATTTTTTTATAATTGTGTAATGGGCTTAGAGGTTTTGTGAATGCAAATGTATGTATGTACACGTTTATATATGTAATTAGATGTTGATGCAATGGAAAATAATAATAATAATAGTATAACACTCTTAACAACGTCGAATGAAAAAATAAAAGGAGATGTTTTTTTTTTAATCGTAACGTTTCGTCGTTTACTACATCTTAAAATCTGAGAACTATAACAGTTGATTGCTAGTTATTTCTGCAGTTTATATTTTTTTTTTCTTCAGACACTCACAAAGTAATGACGA
This sequence comes from Acanthacorydalis orientalis, assembly GCA_034766995.1. Taxonomy (NCBI): domain Eukaryota; kingdom Metazoa; phylum Arthropoda; class Insecta; order Megaloptera; family Corydalidae; genus Acanthacorydalis; species Acanthacorydalis orientalis. Next base: position 56,017,026 of record CM068315.1, on the reverse strand, counting down.
ATCGTCACGATTAAAAGCAAGCTTCTTTTTAATTTATTATTATAATGTGTATATATATATATATATATATATATATATATATATATATATATGTGTGTGTGTGTATGAAATATAGAATTAACAACCGCACAAAGTTTATTGCTTTTATGGAAACGGTGTCGTATTTTTTAGAGAGCTTTTATGTATAAATGTATATTTTATGATGTTTGTAAAAGAGTGTAGTCAACAAAATGTATGCTTTTAGTTCATCACATATATATATATATATATATATATATATATATATATATATATGTCATATATATATATATATTATATATATATATATATATATATATATATATATATATATATATATATATATATATATGAAAGATATCACAGTTGTAATTTTATTATTTGATATTAGCCATTTTGCAAATGAATTTTTTTCAAGGTTCTGTTTTAAAACAATAATAAAGTTTAAAATTTCTGTTAGACATAGATTTATTATATTTTCTGGATCTTTTTTGCTGTTCTATGCAGGCTTGTAGTCAATATCATTCATTTATATGTACTCACTTCTGAGTTTCACTCAACGCGGTACGAATTAATCGCGTTATAAGAGGGTTGACTGTATACTATTCCGATTGAAGTATTTTCTGAATTATAAAAATGTTAGAATCGGTCTAGAAATTTGTACAAAACATCAAAATAAGTAATAAGTAATTATTGAACATTTTGGTATCGAAAACTATGTGTTGTGGGGGATTTAATTTATTTGTGAAACACACCGATTTATATATATATATATATTTATTATCTTCAGACGGCTTCATGTTCGGCTTAATTTTAAATTATTAGAAACTGGTTTTCAAGTTTTCATTATCTGTTTATACTAGTAAATAAACAAATTACTTTGACCGTAATTATACATGCACAACACAAAATAAAAACACATTTTAAAAAATCAAATTGCTTTCCTAATATGTAGTATTTTTTTTTGATTTTTTTCAGTTTAGAGTTAAACAAGACATTGAATTTAATAAAGTTCTATTATTATTCTCATAAAATTGTTCTATTCGGTTGGTAGAAAAATAATTGCGGTTCACCTTCAAATTATTATTCACTTTTCTCTTTTGTATCGATTTTCCCAGCTGTTTTAAGTGGTCCAGAACTGTTGGATGACTGATACCTAACTTTTGTACAAACTCTCGAATTGTTGTGCGTTGTTCTGATTCAACTAGCGTTTTCAGTTAGTCGTTAAGAACTGAAGAAGGACGTCCTTCTTCATTTTAAAGGCTCTCGTGCCCCAGCACGAAATTTTTGGAACCACCATTGTACCGTACTTTCCTCAATAGTACCCATACCAAAAGCATCGTTTAGTTAACGAGCTGTTTCAGCTGCTTTACCACACGTTTTGAACTCATACAAAAATTGCTCTTATTTGCTTATTTTCCACCTTTAATTAAATTTAATTTTTTTTTTAATTCAATAGGTCTATTCGAAGCAAAATTAATAAAAAAACAAGTCGATAGTACCAGAATGCAGACTGAAAAATGCACTTTAAAATGATATTAACATGAACAGGATGAAATGACACTTTCATTGAACAAAAATTAAGTAAGAATTCAGAAAACAAAGACCGCAATTATTTTCCTACCAACTTAATGTTATCAATGATCAAACAATCTTTAAATTTCGGAGAACGAAGTTCATCTACTATTAATAGTCATGCTGAATTTTTCCATTATTTGTTCGTTTTTTTTTTCAATAAAATTAAAAATTTTTCATTACAATAATTATAACCGAGACATATTAATATGAACACGACGAAATGACACGTCCATTGATAAGAATTAAGGTTAGAATTCAAAAAACAAAAACCGTAACTATTTTCCTACCAGCCTAATATTTTATAAAATAATTGTTTTTTAAATTTAAAAAATTGAAAATAGACGAATCTTGACACAGTTCTGACAAAACTGTATTCTTTTTATATTTGAAAAAAGGCGAAATGTGAGCTTTTATGTGTGAGGTCGTGTGCGAATTTTCGAAATTTCCAATTTTTCAACATTCGCATGATTTTCGAACTTTTGTTTTTCTAAAAGATCCTTCTTCATGTATCTCGATAACATTTTCCAATGGAGCGTTTCGATATTTATCGAATCGTATTTAGCTGAGATAATAATGTGTTCTGGTCTAATAATCGAGAAAAGATGTGAATTTTATTGGAAAAAAATTCAAAAAAAAAATCGCACGAGAGAAATATGTTTTGTGCTGATATCGATGCGTGTTCGTCTCGTCGATTAATACGCATTATAACGGGAGGTAGCGGGCGAGCTGTTTATCGCGTTACGGTCGCCCTGTAACAGGTCTCTGTCGAACCCGCGTCATCGTTTATTCCCTGCAGCTGAAACCACTTTCTCTGTACTGATACAAGGTCGCAGCGCGCATACTTGTCCGGCGATACGACACCACCGCCGTCGATCACATATTATACCAAAATATATGTGTGTGTGTGTGTATGCACACGCACATTCACACTTGTATATGTATATGTATATATATATATAAATATACGGGTGGGTCGTTTGATAAGTTTGGTAAATTTGGCTTATGACTGGCGAAATCCAGGTAAAATTTGGAATCCCTCCTTAATTACCATAGTTGAAAACGATTTCAAAAATTTTAAAACTGCCTGCAGTCACAAGTAATCCAGACATTTTATTATTGTAGGGCGTGGTTTTTAAAGTTTTGGTTCCAGTGTATGTTAGGCTAAAAATGATGTCTACTCTTTTTTGTACAATTGAGTTTTTAATTTTCATGTATCCAGTGTCACTTGCCTGTCTGTGACGAATATTTCAACACCACATTTGTCAAAATTGGTCGAGCCTTTTTGCAGTTAGAGAGTAACTTTTTTCGTCGCTGACGAAATGACGTTTTACGGCCGCTATCTTGATTTTTTTGAAAAACCACACATCCGTTTTTAATCAAGAATTAAGAGATTTTACACATTTTTCTATTGAAATAAATGCCGAAAAAAACAAGTGTGTGTGCGCGCTCATGTACACACGTCAGAAGTGAAACTTCAGTATTTTTATGTAGATGTGGGGAAGTGAGGTTTGTTGTAAATCACAGGTTCAATAATATAAATAAGACGTTCTATAATTAAATAGGGAATTGCGCATTGCTATAAATTACATGTTTAGTAATATAAAGAAGACATAGTGAAAAACATAATTTTATTCTGATTCGATTCGTTCGTATTCTAAAAATGAGAGGAAATCGGTTTACGATAACTATATATGGATAATCTACGGAATTCCTCCTGTAGAGAGCTCATGGAGTTGCCGCTCGTCGACCATGATAAAATCTGGCTTACATTATTACGAGTAACAATGTAGTCCTCCTTGTGTACTTGTGACGCATGACAATGTTATGTACAGTAAGGGCTGGTTTCCATTAGTATAGTAAGCGGTAGAGTACTATGGTAGAGTGCGTACAATCCCGTTACTAGTATAATATAAACACTTTGAGATAGTGAAAGTAGAGTACTATAGATAGTAGCGAGTAGTGTAGAGTGGATAGGACACATGGAATAGTACACTCTACTCTCCTCTTCTCCCACCACAGTAGAGGTCTAAAGAAAAAGTAGGCTAGTATACTCTACCACTTACTAGCCTGCTTTTTCTCTAGACCTCTACTCTACCAGCACCTACAGTTTGGTCTGTCTACACAAAGCTAGTGGTTTGTTAGAGAAGAGTTTAGTTTCAAGTTTAAAACAACCAATCACCAGCCTCATTTAACACAACTTGTAAGTACACATTTCGCCTCCGACTACCCGACTCTACCGCAATGATTGTGGTAAATTTGCAGTGGAGAAAGCGGCTTGTAGAGTGTACTATTCCACATGTGCTGTCCACTCTACTCTAGTCGTTACTATCTTTACTACTCTACTTTCACTTGCCCCAAAGTGTTTACATTATGCTAGTAACGGGATAGTACGCACTCTACCTCCGTACTCTACCGCTTACTATCCTAATGTAAACCAGCCCTTACTACTGAGTGTCCGATTCCTCAGCGCAGTACCTCCTCTCTCTCGCACTCATTTACTCATATTCGGTCCATCTCTCTCGTTCCTCGACTATGTTCACAGTAACGTTTTTATTGACACGCCGTATGATTTTACCTCTCGCTAACGCGCCCATAGAAGTTTCACTTCAAAAACAACACACACACACAAAGCGGCTTTCAATGCAACGTCCCAATATATAAATCGCAGTGAACTCCAATCGTCGGTTCGGTCCTCTGGTCCCGATCTTCAGCACGGGAGATACTTTTCCGTTATAGAAATATAAACCCGGCCAACTATAACCGAAAGAACGTTTCTCATGCCACCTGTTCGCGACCGGCCGTTTTCGCTTTCAATGAAATGTCAACTGGAAATATTGTCACAACATTCACCTAACGAGCGACTGTACGAATCGACACGAAACATACACACACACACACACACACATGCACACGTACGTGTGTGCATGTAACATTTAATCGGTTACGCGAGACCGTTTTCCGTTTCTTTTCGTCATGCAGAAACGCTCCATTAATGTATTTACGAGTCTCGTGGCCCGAGATCCGACGCACAACGTGAGAGACAGTGCGATAACGCCGATGAACGTTTCACGTGTCCGCGTCTCTTTCTTGCAGATGATGGTGCGAACGGGCCCGTTCTCGTACCACCCGCGTCCTTCACGGTATTGTTGCCCCCTGCTTAATTTTATGTCCGTGACTCGAAGCGAATGCTATTGGCATTAAAGTTATCATATCAGTGTACGTTAAGGTATAAACAGGTGCAGACAATATGCGCTAATTGACGATTCGATCCGCGGACTCGGTGAATCTTTCATTTTGCGCGCACTGTTTTTGAGTTCTTCTTCGGTTTCAGTTGTCGCGAGTCGTCGGTCCGGTTGTGATTGTGCGCGTTCGGGTCGACCTGTGAATGATGTTATTGTGTTACATATAGAAGAACGTCCTCGATTCGATTTTTCGGTTAGATTTAAAAAAAAATATTTCACCGATTGTCAATTCCTTTTCGTCACATATCTATATATATATATATATATATATATATATATATATATATATATATATATATAATTTAAATTATATATTTACACTTTGTCACGTTCGATTTTACAAATTATTAATATTTTTTATATCATATGGCCTTTTTAAAATATATCAGACTGACCTTCAAACTATCTGAAAACAAAATTAATTTTTTCAATACTTAATTAGCGAACAATTCTATTTTATAAAACAGAATTTTTTTGTATCAAGTTTAATGTCTTTATAATTAATTTTCAATTATGTTGGAGAATTTTTTTGAGAGAAATAAGTTAAATTAGATTAGTATTATATTAATAGCGAAAATATATAAATAAAAGATTTTTTTTAAAAAAAAACAACCGACTGGGAGAGAATACTAATATTTTATTGAATGTCATTTTCATGCATCTACAAATTTATGAAATTTAATGAGAATATCTTCGGTGATTTATAATTTTTTAAATTATAGTAAAAAGTATTAAAATGATTTTATGTAAATCCTGTAAATCTTAAAACTATTTAAAAAAAATTTTAATATTTTTATTCAGTCATAAAATTAACATACGGTGGTTTAAATTGCCTGAAAAGTACTTTTTTATGTTAAATTCAATAAGGTCTTTGAATTATGTTCAAAAGATTTTTTAGAAATGAGATTAATTGATTAGTATTAGATTAATAGGGAAAATATGTAACTAAAAGATTTTTTTAAAAAAAAAACCAACCAACATTAGGATAGAATACTAATATTTGATTGAATGTCATTTTCATGCATCTGTAAATTTATGAAATTCAATGACAATGTCTTTGTAACTAATTACTAAGTTCGGTTATTTATTATTTTTTCAATTAGCTAAAGTAAAAAGTACTAAAATGATTTTATGCAAATCCTGTAAATCTTAAAACTATTTAAATTTCTTTTAATATTTTTATTCAATCATAAAATAAACATATGGTGGTTTAAATTGCCTGAAATATACTTTTTGTTATATTAAATTCAATAAGGTATTATAAACCGTACGCAACAATCTGTTGTTATAATTTTATTATTAATTAAATAATTTAATAAATAATTATCATCGTTTCGAGATCATTATTTTATGTTTTCAATCACCAATCGGATATTTTCTTATTAACTATTTGATTATTTATACACGGTACAAATATACATAAGATTGAATTATTTATAGATTCAGCATATTCAAACTAGTTTACTATAAAGTGATCAGATTTCAAGGAGATAAATTCGTAACACTCCCTTTGATACAAAACAATAATAACAAATTGAAATTAATGATTTTTTAACGATAATTTATAAGGAGACCCAATGAAGTATACGCTTTATTCCGCTCTTTTTATTCAGTAATTCAGACAAAAGTTGAGCGGTTTAATAAATTGTACACTTATCTATACGTTTCGGAAGAAGATATTTCCTTTATTAGAACTGGATCGATTTTAATAAATAATAAATGTTTTTGAAACATAAATTATTATTCAATTTGATAGGCAGCGTTTTAGGAAAAAAATACTTTTATAATTTATTCATATAAATTCTAAATCAGTGTCAATAAATGCTACTTTTAGTTTTGTGGAATTTAAAAACTAAAATGATTTTCACTCTAAACAATTTATTATGAAATTCATGCTAAATATACGGGATTTCTTATGATTGGATTTAGAGTACAAATACGAAGCTATCCTGCATAATCAAATTATAGAACTGCATATCAGGAACACCTGATTGCTATATATTAAGATCACACTTTTTTTCGAAATTTTTAAATGATTACTCAAGGTATGTTGATACAATTTGAACGATAACATAAACTAAATAAATATTCAATATTGTAGGTACTTTCGGAAATCAAATCAGTAATAAATACTTTTTAGTTAGAGATGTATTAAAAAAAATATGTATTTTTCTAAATAGGTAATTGAATAAAACTGAATAAGGAGATGGTATGGTTACTTTATATATCAATTTTCAATTCTGTGCACAAAAAATGAATAGAATCTAATTATAAAAATATTTTTGTGTCTACTGTAATGTCACATCCAATTAACAATTCATGTTTTATGTAAAACATTCTAATTTATTAATATATATATATATATATATATATATATATATACATACATAGTTATGTAAAACAATTTATATGGAGAATTATTGCAATACATTTCTTATGAGTAACTCTGTTTAAAAAAGTTATAAAGTAAAAGTAAAAAGTAGTAGTATTTATTTTTAAGAACGTTAGAAGTGCAAATTGGATTTTAAATTTGAATAACCTCAATATTAACAATATTGTTTAGGTATTTCAAGTAGAAGTTTATTTCTACGAATAAAAGTTATGTGTTGAAACACCAAACAACACGACAACAAACATATGATTAGAATTCAAAGAATTTATTTTACCAGAAAAGTAAATATCCGTTTTCAAAATGAAATATCTTTTTTTAATATATGTATGGAAATCTTTAGTTAAAGTGTACTGTGTCATGCTTCATAAGTCATTATTTTATAATAAATTAATCAATTGATTACCGTGTGTTTAAATGAGAAAATAAAAAAGTATATTGAATTAAGTATGTGGTTTTCAAATTAATTAACTAGTTTGAGTCGTTTTGTAAATATTTAATTGTGCGAAAAACAGTTTTCAGTATAAATATTTGAATTTGTAAATGGTCTAATAAGAAATTAATAATATACAGTATATAAAAAAATGTCAGTGTGTAGAAAAAAGTTGTTTTAAATGTAATTATGTAATAATATATATTTAAATGTGATTGTGGATCGTAAATTTTAATTTTTTCGTCATAACACCCAGTTAACAGTTTATTAAAATTGGCAATAATTTCATATATATATATATATATATATATATATATATTCATTACCTGTTTAACTACCAGACGGACTAGAAATTGTGGGTGCCATGTGAACGTTTTAGATGTACCAAAAAAAAGTTAAATGATTCGATTTCAAATTTTGGTAAAATATTAAATTTTACTGGAGAAAAACACCAGGATCTACCAGTTGATCGTTAATATGCTTTTACCTATAAATTTATTTTTCATTCATTTGAAATTTTTTGTAATTTTTTGAAAAAAAAATAGTACTAGTGATAGTTTTACTTGTCGCCTCTCTCTCACACAAACATACATACACACCTATGTATATATATATATATATATATACAGTGGCGCACTCAGAGAGGGAGCCAAGGGGCCTTTACATCCCCCAAAGTTCTTTTATACACAGAGAGATTAATGTAACCACGACTGAAGTAATTCAAGAGCTTTGTAAAAAGAGAAGGAAACTGGATTTTATTCTTTAAATATTTTTTTTATAATCACCTAATCAATTGTATTGAATTCACATTGAAATTTTTTATCCATTCAACTCCTCCCCAAATTAAATCCTGAGTGGGACACTGTGCGTGTGTGTATATATATATATATATATATATATATATATATATATATATATATATATATGTATACACACACACTTACCTTGTCAATCTAGATAATACTTTATCTATTATTTTATAATTAGATTAAAATAATACCTGTTGCCATATATTCTTAATGCTTTTTTTAATATATTCGAAATGTGTATATATATATATATATATATATATATATATATGTATATATATAATTATATGTTACGTTCCACATTTACAATTGTTTTCGTACAAACACATATTACACAATTCGACACGTATGCGATGAAAACCTCTAATCCAAATTATCCGACTACGATTTCATTACAACCGAACGTATACACTTTTTTGTTCTATTCTCTATTTGAAATTCCGACGAATAAATTTCCTTATTCCGCATCATTTGACTTTCTCTTTTCGTTCATACTAGAAAAAATCACATCCGACGTACATAAATTAATATCATTCGAGAATATATAAAAGTGCGTGGATATTACTGTACCGTTTGTGCACTTTAAATAGCCGAATAACACAGAACGTGCAGAATTATGCCGATGCATGGAAGCATGAAAACAAACAGAAGTTACTCATGTCGTTATCATTGTGGAGATAATTAATAGTGTTACAAAAAACTAAGATTTCTCTTGCGAATCGTAACGAATACCTGTAACATGTGTAGTAAATTTTTGATAAAATCTATAGAAATCGACAGTTCACACACACATACATACATATATATATATATATATATATATATATATATATATAAAAGCTGTTTCCAGAAATTCAGTTATTTATATATTTATATTTCGGTTCATATTTTGTTTGCATCAGATGGAAACATTTAATCAAAAAAAATATTTCCCTTTTTCTTAAAAAAATTCTTGTATATATAAAATGTATATTTGGTCTGTAATACTCCACTGCTAGCTAAATATATTAATTTATTTTTTTCCTGTTTGAGTGATTCGCTCTTTCTCTTAGAACCACATTTGCAATGTGCATTTATCGATAATTTCATCCTATATTCCGTATGTTTCTCTCGAACTGTCCTATATTCCTGTGCTCGCAATCTTTCATTTATGTTACCCACATGTTATATTTTCTTCTTATAATTCATCCATCCAATTTCCATTTCAAATTGTTTACTCGTCTTGTTATGACGGTTGTATCCGTTTGCTTTTATATACATTCTGTGTGTTTTCTTTACTGGCTTGTTATTTTCAATGTAACAGGTTTCTATCATTTTCTGTGCTGTTTAAAGACGGTGAAATGTTTTTGAATTTAGGACCGATATTTATATCTAGGGACCGGTAAAGTTATTAAGTTATGATTAAAAGTTATTAAAAGTAAATGATGAGTAAGAAATTCGAATATAGAAAAATGATGTAATTAAAGCAGTTATAGTTATTAAGAAGATTATAAAAAATCATTTCTTTTTACTAACAATTGAATGGGGTCAATCAGATCATCCTCACCCTCACACTTCTACTCCGGGCTGTATATCTGCGCTCGGCCGGGTCAAAAAAGGGTGAGGGTGTGGGTGAAAGTGATCTAATTTTAATTTTATAAATCAGGATATATATAGTTGAACTTTGCCTGCAACATATATATATATATATATATATATATATATGTATTTGTGTGTGTGAAATAACTCCAAGTAATTTGAAAAGTTTAAAAAGTCAGGCAAATATAAAATCCCCCGAAACGCTTCATATATTTCTCTCAAATCCGTCTTTAATAAGAAAAAAAAAACTGCAACAGCGTCTCTCCAGCGTATAAAATTCGTATCTGCATAGACAGACGTGTCAGTCGACGAAGGAGTCGGCATGATATTTGCATAAGACGTCGACGTATCAAGCGCATACGGAGTGTTACGTACGCGTAGATATGCTGCAAAGAAAATATTTTCAAAAACACACACACACACACACGTAGCCGGAGAGACACACATTTGTATTCTTTTCAGCTGTGCAAAATTACGACAGCGCGCAGTTCAGAAAGGTCACCGCCGATCATCATCATCATCGTAACGTCCCGTCCGATCGGTATTTAAACATTCTATATGTAAACATAATAACGTGGCCGTTGAAGTAGTGAAACGCTCTCTCTACGATCCGCACGTCTTGTGGATAAAACGCGCGCTTTCGTTGTGGTCTCTGTGTTCCGTTCGCCGCGTTTGTTTGTTTGTTTGTTTAATTTCGGTGCGAGAGAGACGTGACGACGGTCCGACGACGGCACAAAGATGAGGTGCCTCATCGTGTTTGTGTTTCTCGTAGAGGTGGCGCTGAGAGTTCAATTCGTCGAAGGATTGACGTCGCCGACATCGTTCCTCAATAAAGGCGTCAACTTAGGTATTTATTTATATGCATTTTGACAGTCGACGCGTACAGATGATTCGGAACTCTGCTCATTTCTCGCCGTTAACATACCGAAACGCCGTTAAACAGTATCAGCAAAAATCATTAAATTTAGATTATTTAATCACATGTCGATTTTTTTTAAACACAACACATAATGTTTGCATAAATTTGTTCCAATAAGCTCTCCGAAAATGTTCCAGACTAACTAAAAATAATCACAAGATGATAAAATACTCGAATGAATGAATGATTATCGACTACAATACTTTTAGATGTCAGTAACACTCAAAAGATAATAATTACTGTTCAAGTTAGATGTTGTTATAGAAAAGTGATTTATTGCATTGTTGTTAACACTGCGGACGTATCTTTTAAATTATTGACAATGAAAGCTTCTAAATTTTTAATTGATATTAGGTTGGTGCAAAAATAATTAATGCGGTTTTTATCGTTCTAAGTTTAGCACTGATTTTTCTAGTTATCGTTGTTGACTTTTGTTATAGTCATGTGATATATCATTGTAAACAATGAAAACAGCATTACTGATTTCAGATTGTCTGTTGTTTTCATTCTTTAGTATTGTTGGATGTAACCTCTTGGAGAAATAGCAAATTCGCGTGATTTTGTTGCATGAGTTTAAATCGGGACGTAAGGCAACAGAAATTGCTCGAAATATCAAAATTTGTTTTTGGCGAAGAGTCAGTTAGTGAAAGTGCAGCTTAACAAAAATTATCCAAAAAAGTTCGTTATGGAAACGAAAGCCTTAATAATGAGGGTCGCGGACGTCCTTCAGCTATAGACAATAATGATTTAAGAACCATTATTGAAGCGGAGCAACATAAAACAACTAGAGAGGTGGCAGAAGAATTCGGTGTTGATCGTTCAACAGTTGTTCGACATTTGAGCCTAATTGGAAAAACAAAAGAGCTGAATAAATGGGTGTCGTTCGAACTAAACGAACATGAAGCAATTTGGCGATACGAAGTCTGCTCTTCGTTTCTTTTTCTTTACAAAAATGATCCGTTTCTTGATCGCAATGTCACACGTGATGAAAAATGGATACTTTACAACAATCGGAAACGTTCATCACACTGACTAGATCGAGGAGAAGCACCAAAACAGTTTCCTAAACCGAATCTTCGTGAAAAAAGATTATGGTTACTGTTTGGTGGCTGGCAAGTGGAATCATTCACTGCAATTTCTTAAATCCTGGTGAAACAATAACAGAAGAGAAATATTTTCAGGAAATTGAAAAAATGCATGAGAAGTTGCATTGTTTATGGTCAATATTAGTCAGACGAAGAGGGCCTATTCTTCTTCATGACAACGCCTGAACACACGTCTCACAAATGACTTTAAAAAATTAAATGATTTCGGTTATGAAACCTTACCTCACCCTGTCTGTCACACAGATTATCATTTTTTTGAATATTTGATTTGCAATTTCCTACGAGAGAAAGTTTTCAAAGATCAAGCATCAGCTCAAAGCGCTTTCGATGCATTCATTAACTCCACGACTCGAGAATTCTATTTTGTAGGAATAAACAAACTTGTTTCCCGTTCGGAGAAATGTGCGCATGCCAATGGTCTTTATTTTGATTAATAAATATAATTTTTAACTGATATATGTGTCTTTATACTCAATAAGTAAAAACCACAATTTTTTTTGCACTGACCTAATAAAATAAAATCTTCTCACGTATCAATAAATAAGTATAATTTTTTAAAGTTCTTTTGGAAGTATTTATTATTATATCGAAAGATACGCAAAAAGTAAAGCAACTTTCCGTTAAACCATTTTTATCTTTGTATATATATATATATATATACATATATATGTATGTATATATATATATATATATATATATATATATATATCTTAGCTTATTATTTTAATTTACAATAAATATACCATTCAATCGAAACAGTGTCATTCTTTCATAGCAATTTCAAAAGGTAAATTACATTCTTTTCTTTTGAAAACAATCGACTATGACAATAAGCATATATTTTTGTCACATTTCAATCTGACACACCTAATTCTTCAAGCTGGTTTTATTACAAACACTCAAAAATTTTCTCTTTTAATTACTTTAATTACATACAATTACTAAGAAATTGTTCCACAAAGAATAAAATAAAATTTCGTGTCTAATAGAAAGTATATCGAATATAAAAATGATTTTAACATTCGATTCTTTGCTATTTTCAACAGATTTTTCAGTACAGCAAACGTACATGAGTACAGCAATTTAAATAATTGTAACGTTTAATAATTTTTGTTGTTAATCAAAGCGTAGATATGGCACCCTTGCAGAAACCGGTAGTACAGAACAAGCTCTAAAACAAGCTTGAACCGTCGTCTGTCAAATTACATAATGAATTTGCGGTTTAGAATGAAGTTAGTTACATTTCAAGACACGTATGTCGATTTATTAGAAAAAAAACTCAATTATTTTTTATCCAGCCCAATATTTATTCTAACCTATATATTTTTATTTTTTATCCTTAAGCAATGGACTAATTACATCAATGAATAATTATAAATTTAATGTTTTGTACCTGTCATCCTGTTAGTATTTAATTCTGGAGGTTTTCTTCTGGTCGTGAAACGCAGATTTTCAACTTATCTTATTGGAAGAGGACCTGTAGATGTCAATGAAGTTTATTTTGAAAAATCGCTCCATACAAGTTAAAATGAATAGTTTTTTTGAAAAGTAACTTAATTTTTTTTGACTTTTCTCCTATTCACAATCAAATATTATGATTAAAGTGATTTTAGATGTGAAATATTTTCTGGAAGTTTCTTGTGTTCAAGTATTTTACCAACACTTAAATTTAATTTTAATGATTGGCATTTTACAGCGTAGATTCATTTTTAAACGCTGTATATTCTTATTAAAAACTATTTCGTATTTTTATTTGCAAATATTTACAAGACGTTGAGAATTCCCCTCCTCTCAACAAAGGTTATGCAGTTCGTGCAAACAAGGAAGCGCGTCGCCACTCGTCCGGCTTAAGATCTGTTATATTATTTACTCATCTATCACGCTGAAGAATGCAATGTCTTTCGAATCACTCTCTTTCAAGTACGCATACGGTTTTATAACAGGTGCGTTACGTAATACCCATGACTTTTTCATAGCCGAAGGACTTCAGATTCACTTTCGCGTCCGACACGTAATATGTACATGTTTTTTTTTCCACTGTTGACTTTTGTATGATGTATTTCTCACCGTCAAGTGAAACGAAATTGATTGAAGAACGGATTTATACGTGTTTTTTTTTGTTCACTCGTCTACATCGGCGTTCATATTTTATAAGGTCATCGTCAGCTGGCATATATTTTTGTTTCTGTTCAACATATAATTTAAGAAATCAAAGATGCTCATTCCGAATCGACGTCTTGTTAATTGATTGGACGGCTGTCGTATTTTCATAATATTTAGAGGAGCTTCCTGAGTACGTTAATTATTTTTTAATGGTATTTATAAAATTACATATATACACACGTATATATATATATATACATTACCTTCATTTATATACAGCAGTGTAATATAGGACATCTTTCAGAATAAATATTTATCACTTTCGATCGTTAACTTGGAAATAGTTGACGTTGAATCGTTTTACATGAACTTTGAATATTTCTTCATATATTCATGATGACCTTAACATACTGGTTTTCTTGTTTGTTTGTTATTAAAATAACATGTACCTATTGTAAATCAACTACAAGATACAAAGTCAAAACCATAACGAACGGCTGATTCGTCAGGACTTGCATTTCTTAACACATTCGCTATTCGAATCGGCCAGTTTTCGTATAAAACTGTTCGAATTTTTATCATTTTCGCCACATCCTCAATCAGAAATAAGTGACTCTATACTGTTTCAGCAATTCAACAATGTTGTACGAATGATTGAAAAATATCCGTGTCGCAATTTACTATTTAAACCAGTGTGCCGGATTTTTTATTATCGAGTCGGTTCGTTATGCGAATTTGTGAAATTTTATATGTTATTTATTTATTTATTGTGAAAAAATTAATGTTTTGAAATGTGAATGAAACTTTAATTATAGTTTCAAAATCGCGATTAATTTTTTTAAACATTACTTTGATGCAGTATAGCTCATTAGATATTTGTTTTATTATAAAGAAGCAGCACTGGATTGTTGAATTTGGAATATGAATATAAATTGAATTATACATACATATATATATATATATATAATATATATATATATATATATATATATATATATAATTTTTCAATATTGAGTACCATGTTGGCCACTAGCTGACGGTAATAAATTATTTTCAAAAACTAAGCCTTATAAAAAGATTTTTTTAAGTTTCGAACCATATCACTATTATAATATTTATAATAAAATATGAAAATAATAAAGAGGCCGAAGTATATTTTTTTAATTCGGGTTTATTTTTTCAACTTAAAACTATATACGTGACAGATATCATTTTTGATAGCCATGGTCTGAGGGATGAAGATAATACGCTGCTATCATATTTGATATCCGTAGCCCACAGGCTGTCAGAAATAACAGCCATGGCAGTCAATGTGTCAACAGAGTTTTTGAATCTAGATCTCCAGCTAAAAATCATTTAGTAATTACACTTATTAAACAAAACACCATCCGTTATAGAATTAAATTCATTTGAATTCTTTGTCCCTTCGTCATCAATCACATTTCAAGTATGCACGAATTTCAAAAATGTCGCATTTATGCGTTATATTGTTTCGATTATCTCCCTTGTTGTAAATTATATTCCAACTTGATAAGATCAAAAGCGGAAATTTCGAAAATAAACGATAAGAAATACGAAATTTACAACCGACTATTAAATAAAATTATAATTATTTTTGATTACATCTAGATATGATTTTAATTAGCTACCGGAAAAAATAACGATAATAAATTTTCTGTGTACGAGGCAGAGAAAAAATATATGTAATTTAAATTTAACGACCGTTAAAAGGTGCTATATTTACAAATGTTTCTCTCTCTTTATCTCTCTCTCTCTATATATATGTATATATATATGTATGTATGTATATATATATGAATAGGCTTTGCACTAAAAATTACATAACTTCAAAGAACGCTCTACTTGAAATATCTCAATTAACTGTTACTAAAATATTACACATAAACGTTAAATTCCCTTATCGTATTGTTGTCAGACACGCAATTCAGATATTTATATGTTTGGCGTACACTTAGAAGTACGGTGTAGTGAAATACGAGAGAAAAAAACGAGCACATTTTTTTTTTTGGTAAGAAAGTGTATTTTCGTGTCGCATTCACGTCCCGAAATATAATTTATAGAAAGTCTGCGACATGGATAGGACTGCTTGCGCACAAACAGCGACATTAAAGAGAAATAATTATCAAATAAGTTATTTAATCATTCGAAAACGGATCTGATTAATTGTGATCATTGTACGAGCGCTGTTAGCGATTTTCATAACGACAAAGTACCGTAATCGTTTGCGAAACATACCGTTCAGTCATATTCCGTTTACTGGTGTTATATATATACATTTTTTAATTAATTATCGACGTCCTATTGCTCACTGCTTTCGAGTGAAGGACTCGACGTTAATCGACGAAGCTCGGAAATGAAACGATGTACTGTTAACAGCAAACGCGCTGCATAGTCTTTAAGCTCGGTCAATGTCTAAAAAACATCCATTGGGGCCGAACTGAAAAGAATGAGCTGTTTTCATAAATCATCGCATCAAATATTAATTTAATAAAATATAATAAAAACTAATACATCGTTGCTTTCCTAGAATTACATTGTATTGATTGTTTTTCATTTATTTATTAACTACATAACATTTATATAGGGGAGACCGGGGCTAATTGAACCGTTTTTTTAAAAAAATCGTTTTCCGTTAACGAAATAAATGCGTTTCTCAAAATAAACTATGCTATTGGCAAAGCTCAAACCCTTATTTACAAAAATGTGTAGGCAGTTTTAATGTTCATTTTGTATTTTCCTCATTATTAAGGAGAAAGTGAAGACGTGCAAAATTTTTAAATGTCAATTTCCGGGGCTAAGTAAATTCCTATATTAAAAATCGGTTAAAAATCAAAATAAAGCGTTTTTATCGTGAAAAATATTAAATACGTTTTAATTAGCCTTTTTTCCATGCTCTACATGTATTGTATGAAAGTTTTTTTCTAAATCAAGGCATGAAAAAGATATTCGGAATCGGATAACTGTAACCTACTGTTCTTTTTCGGTCGTTCTCTCTTCCTGGAAGCCACTGCTGGTATGGGTTTCGAAATGAATTTCGTAGGAGCCCTTTTTTTTCTTTGTTTATCCCTCTTCTATTCCGTTAGCAGTTCTTTCATATCAGGTGAGTCCGTGAGAATGGCTCTCGTTCGCCGCTTACGTTCTTTCCGATTCTGCTTTCTCGGACCGGTCTTCGGGTACGCTCAGATACTCTTGAGCGTCGATTTAAAATCCGTTGGTTTTTCGAAAGAAGGACGAGACGTTCCAATAGTCGCGGGAACAGACTCGGCGATGCCTGGTTCAGCTGTGGCGGACTCAGTTGTGTTAGACTATAATTTAGGCAAATTGTAACTACCCCTTAATGCAATTAATTACCATTTACTGAAATTAATCAACAGAAAAAAATAGTCGCATTGAAAGGATTGAGGGCATTTCATAATTTTTTTTTATTGGCTACATGCTGTAATCATTTATATTATAAGATATCTCATGTGGTTAAAACATTTTTTTGTATCACTTCTTGAATTTTCTAACAAACTCCACAATAAAAAAGAAAAAGTAGTTGAAATATTGCGGCACGTGTAACAGCCAGATATTTCATTGTTTAGCATTCTTATGAATTCCGATGAATTATTTTGAATTTTACAAGCACACATTATTAGTTTTTAAATAGAATAAAATGTTTATATGTAAATTAAAATAATACTACCAACCAGTGTACGGCTTGTTTTCTAGTAGTAATTTGTTACCGTCACCGTTCGCCTGCTTGGTATTGTGTTAAGAAATTATAAATAATTCAACTAATGCGTCCTAAAAATATTCACAAATAATTCAATTAACACGCTCCTTGTAAATGCATCGTTGTCTCATTTTACAATTTTAAAACTGTATTTTGTTGTAACGCACATTGATTAAAAAACATACATTTATTTCCATATATTTATATTTTTATACACTATGCTTCAAGAAGTTTTATAATTTTATTTATATATTTTTATACATTTTAAATCGTGTAAAGTGATACGCACAGTTTATTATTTTCCTGCATTTTCATTCACGCAAAGACAATAAATCATCAGTGAGTCATTCGAAATTTGGCGGAAATACTAGTGAATCATAATCAGTTATTGTATTTATTTAACCTGCATTCAGAAAATATTTAATGTTTTTTTTTAGGTTAGTTAACAATTGAATTTTCGTATTAAAAAAATATATATTCGAATTTGTTTTAAGTATATTCTGTTGGAAATTTCCAATTGTTTTTATATATTTTTTATCGCATTATAAATTATTTGAAAAAAAACTACTTAATTCAAATAACAAAACTTACAGTTGGATTTTTTACTTGCATAATTTAATTAATACTTTTAGATTTATAAATGAAGACAAATTTATTAATTCAAGCCCTATATATATATATATATATATATATATATATATATATATATATATATATATATATATATATGTTTTCTTTCAATTAACTTGTAAATTGTCTGAATCTTATTGTAGTTTATAAAAATAATAAATTAGTTTTCAGAAATCAAAAAAAAAAAATTATAAATACATTTTCTGTAAAGAACGGTCTGTAGATTTTGATTATTTAGTAACCAGAGATACGACCAAGAGATTCAGCATGTAAATATTTGAATAAATTTTTGTATATTTGCGTGTGTGTATGTTTTTTGAACGTATGTATATAATATTTTCTTATCTTCTAGATTGTCCGAATTGCGTCGACGACACATCTCTCACGCCGAACAGGTGGACGATGCCGTTGCATAAACTTGGAGACAAGAGATATTATCTAGGGATTTTTTTTAGAGTGAGTTGTTCTAAAAATATACGATTTGTTTATTTGAAAGCATTCAGATTAAATGTTGTATTTATTAAGGGTTTCTTTTTATAAACAAAAACGACGAGAAATATATTCAGTTGTATTTTATTGAATAATTGAGTTATATTAGATTATTTTAAATCAATGTATTTGAAAAAGTATTCATACAAAACCTCGGTTAATCTCTTCTCAAATTATTTTTATGACATTTTATTCAACAATTATTAAATTAATCAGAAATAATTTAAAAAAGTGAAATAAAAAAGTGATCAAGAACATGTTATTTAAAATCACAAAATTGTCATTTTAAAATATTATAAAATAAAAGAATGATATATATATATATATATATATATATATATATATATATATATATATATATATACACATATAAATAGAAGAAAGAAACAGTAATGTTGTTTAAATTGATATATTGTGTAATTAATATGTTTTAAAAGTTATTATTATTTTAATATTCCGTCTTTTAATGTTAATTTTGATTCTGATTTTATTAAACAAATGTGAATAACATTAAAATATGGTTCAAAGTTAAACGATTTCATTATTAATAAGCAATACACAAAATGTAGTAAATATTTTATAAGAAAAGGAATTATTTTTCAGTTTTTTTTAACTTACTATGGGGCTTTTCTCTCTACTCGCTACCCTCCCGCTCTCCTGGGGAGGGGGGAGCTCCCTGCTCGCTTACGTTTGCTCTCTACTAACAAATAACAAATACACAAATTATAGGCATAAAATAATCTGGGTAATGTAAATCGTAAAATTTTTAATGGAAATGCAGTGCTAGACTCAATTCGGGGTTACATGTAGTATGATATTGTTGTAATGACTTGAAATATAGTTTATATAATCATGTATGGACTTAGTTGTAAATAAGTTTCGGTCCAGTTATACATTGTGACTTATTACTTAATGTGACTCAAAGTAGGTATACAAAAAATCTTTCTCTACTTAGACACAGCGTGTACAAAATTAAACGCAAGAAAAGAATCAATACCGAATTTTATAATATACACTTTATTTAATAACCAATTTGCATGTCAGCGGTTTATCAATTTGATTTGAAATTACTTACGGCACCTGTCGCTGCAGACTTAATTGTTGATTATTAGTTAAAATATGAACTTGACACAACGCTGTTTTCCATTTATGTGAAACTTATATTCTTAATAAGATCTGATTTTTGTGTTCAAGAAAAAAATAAAGGTTAGATTTTTTGCCTCAGGCATGCAGACCACATATTTGAGCAAATTAATGTGTTTAATTTTTCTGATTACTTTTTTGCGTAATTTATTTGAACATACCAATGGAAAACTGACTAGTTATCTCGACGAATTTAGGACACGCATTATGAGTTTTTAGTTACCGCTCTGTGAAACTAATTAAATATTTTATTGAGTACGTATTAACAGACAATATTAATAACTGTTGATTTTTGCCACACCTACAAAATATGTCACTATAAATATTTATATATATATATATATATATAATCTTTGTTGTTTCATTAATTACAATCATTTACCGTTGCATATGAATTTATAATTCGTTATTTTATTTATTCATTCTTTTATTTTTGCGAATATGACCTTCGTTCTAAGCACAACTTCCGTCACGTCAATGTATACCAGAAACTGAGCTGGTGACAACTGTAAAAAAACAAGTATCACTGTTTAAATGAAACGAAACGTTAAAAAATCGTCGACACAAAAAAAACTTGACTAATAGAGAAACGCCTTGTTTGTCTAAAAATGACTTTATTTTTTTGATTTGACGGAAATATAAATATAATGAGTTCGGCCATAAAAATTTTACTAATGAGTTCTATTCATAAAGTTTTCAATTTTTTTCCCATACTGATTATGTTTGCCAATAGTTTGAGTGTATTTTAAACGTTATAAATGACACATACCACTGATTGACGGATACTTTTATTGTAGGAGTGTTAAACTGTTCTCCTGTGATCTGCATTCTTCTTAATTCTATTTAATAAACTATTAAAAAATACACTATTATTGAAACACATTTATTTATTTAAATATTAGACTAATACACAAATAACAATCACTGAATATAAAATATCTACACCCATTTCCAACTAACAACCGTTGCTATGTACGTTCGAATGTTTTGGTCACAGGCACCTATGCTTTACACTCTTTCGTATACTCATCTTGTACATACAATTTTATACACACTTGATTATACATACATACATACTCGAACAGAGTTATATTATCTAATTATTTATTTATTATATTTTCTTCTTATTGCGGTGTACTTAGTTTCGATATCATGTTGATTTCTCCTCTTACACTAATGTTGTATGTATACTTGATATATATATATATATAACTTATACGATTTTCAAATACATAAAAATGAAAATATGGAAATTAAAAAAATTGTTACATTCTCCAAATTAAATAAAAAAAAATGTACATTTTAAATGAATAATTGTTTGATTAACCATAAAACTTGCCTATAGATTAAATATTATATTTTTTTATTCTGTTATCGAAAAAAATAACTTAAACGCTTCATTTTTTATAGGCTAATTGGTTTAGAGCGAATCAATATTGTAGATTCCATGGAATGCATTTAGCAAGCATTTCGTCACAAGAAGAGAACGATAGACTGGAGAAACATATACGAGATTTTGGTAAGATACATTTTGATTTCAAAACGAATTTCAAAACATTCTCTTAAAAAGTGATTCATTTAATGGCGAAGTTGGAAAAATGAAACAGATAATAATATTTTGAAGAAATTGGATATTTAGTAAAAAAGGAAAAGTTTTTTTCGTCAGTAATTTGAAATGAAAAAAAAAAATACTTAGAAATTTGTACTGTCATTTACATGTTTAAAAAAGTCTTATTGATTGTATTGCACAACCTTTTTGTATACTCTTTTCACTGAAATAATAATTTAAGCGATGAAAAAATATTTTTTGATGAAAAATTAGTTTTTCATTCGAGAAATTACAAATATTATTCAAACTCGTACATGATTTGAGCAAAATCTTTGATTCATAGCCAATAAATGGTTGTTTTTACCCTATAGAGGGTTACTTTCAGGTCGATCGTCATTAATCACAATAACTCCTAATAAACTATTAGATTGGTGCGAAAATAATTGCGTTTTTGATCATTTTAAGTTTGGCACCGATTTTTCTAGTTACCGAATTTTTTTTGTTATAGTCTTGTGATACATCATTTAAAACAATGAAATTAGTACTACTGATTTCAACTTATGTCTATTGTTTTTATTCGTTAGTATTGGTTGATATAATCTCTTAGATTAGTCATGGAAAAAGCAAATTTTGTTGTATATGTTTAAATTGCGACGTAAAGCAACAGGAACTGCTCGAAATATCAAACTTGTTTTTGAAAAAGAGTCATTTAGTGAACGTACAGCTCAACACTGGTTCCAAAAATTTTTTAATGGAAACGAAAGGATGATGAGATGGTCTTGGATGCCCTTCGGCTATAGACAATAATGATTTAAGAACCATGATTGAAACGAACCCACGTAAAACAACTCTAGAAGTGTCAGAAGAACACAATTTTGATCATTCAACAGTTGTTCGACATTTGAGCCTAATTGGAAAAACAAAAAAGCTGGATAAATGGGCGCCGTATGAACTAAACGAACATCAAGCAATTCGGCGAAACGAAGTCTGCTCTGCGCTTCTTTTGCGCAACAAAAATTATTCTTTTCTTGATCGCATTGCCACATGTGATGAAAAGTGGATTCTCTACAACAATCGGAAACGTTCATCATAGTGACTAGTCTGAGTAGAAGCACGAAAACAGTTTTCTAAATCGAATCTTCATGGAGAGAAGATAATGATCACTGTTTAGTGGTCGACAAGTGGCATCATTCATTACAAGTGCTTAAACCCTGGTGAAACAATAATAGCAGACAAATATTGTCAAGGAAATTGAAAAAAATGCATGAGAAGTTGCATAGTTTACGGCGAGCAGTCAATTGAAGAGGATCGATTCTTCTTCATGACAACGTCCGAACTCACGTCTCACAAATGACTTGAAAAAAATGAAACGAACTGTGTTATGAAACCTTATCTCACCCACATTATTCTGCAGACCTGTCTCCGACAGATTATAATTTTTTTAAATATTCGAGTAATTTCCTACAAGAGAAGGTTTTCAAAGATCAAGCATCAGTCCAAAGCACTTTCGATGAGTTCGTTAATTACAGGACTCCAGAATTCTATCTTGTAGGAATAAACAAACTCGATTGTCAATGGGAGAAACGTGTGCAGGTCAACGGTCTTTATTTTCATTAATAAATATAATTTTTAGCTAATATATACTTCTTTGTACTCGATACCTAAAAAACCGCAATTATTGTTTCACCAATCTGATATTAAGTTTTTTCAGTTTCAAATTTCTCATTTTCGGCCTTCTCTCTATTCACTATTTTGATTGAAAATATCTATCGAATTTTCACTCAAATACATCACTTCCACCTCTCTTCAACTTTTATTAATATTTCTATCGCTCGAAAGGCACTCGCCGTTTCCCCCCACAACTACAGAACCGTACTAACACTCCTCAGATTTCATATAACATTCGTCCCGCACGAACGTAATCGACGCCGCGTGTCACTGGCACGCGCCGTCGGTCGCATAACGTTTAACGAAAAACAAACATGTGTTTCTCTCCCAACAAGTAGGTCTCGGAAACGAGCACTTCTGGACGTCGGGCACGGATTTAGCGGAGGAGGGTTCGTTCTTCTGGATGGCCAACGGTCGACCGATCACGTTCACGAACTGGAACACGGGCGAGCCGAACAATTTCCGTTACGAGAACGGCGAGGAGGAGAACTGCCTCGAACTGTGGAACAGGGACGGCAAAGGGCTCAAGTGGAACGATTCGCCGTGCTCGTTCGAAACGTTTTTCGTGTGCGAAGTGCAATGATCGACGGAACGAGGTCACTCTGTTCGTTGACGTGCATGTGCTTACGACTCTCAGGGACTACTTTATTCTAAAAAGTATGCAACAGAGGGACGTGTCGTTAGTTTCAACTCGTGTATTGTTTAATAAACAACAAAAAAACTTTATATATATATATATATATATATATATATACATTTTTCTATACGCAACTGTTTTTAGTTTTTAATAAAAGGCCAGACTGTCAGCAATACATTCCATGTGCAGGATTTTAATCTTGTGTAATTCGTATATGAAAGAGAGAAGAATATCGTGAATAAAAGATAATTGAAACATATAGACAGTTACAGGCAATTCAGTATAAACAAACTTATTATTTACATTTTGTTTCCTATGAAATTCCGTACTGTTTACTATCATGTAAACAGAGCTGTTTCAGAATATTTTTCTCTTTAATCCCTTAAGCGTTTTGTTTTATTTTGAGAATGTGCACTGGTGTGCTTAATTACTTCTAGGCGATGACGAGTATACTCGACGAATACACAGTAAATGCACTTGCCGTACGATTGAGTACAATTATAACAAAAGTATATTTTTTTTGGTCGTCTCTTTATTTTTTTTTTTAATTCTATTGGTAAGTAATTCATGAATCGCATCCATTTTTTTAAATCTTGAATGTTGTTTCAAATTCAGACGACTTTCCAAATATTACTCAGCATATAAATTAGTTTGCTCCACTATTATGTTGAGTAAGTCATAATCTAACAAATTTTTCCATATAGAATTTACATTTTGGTTTTCGAACAACACTACATTTGAACGAAGATGCCGATACCTTCAGAGCGCAGAAATATCATAACTAGTTATAAAAATGAACAATATTTAATTATTGAATATTTTCATAAACATGTTTGTTATGTATGGAGAGTGATTTATCTATGAAAGTGAATCAACTTCATTCTCAAGATTTTTTTTACTGTAAATAATGTCATATAAAATATTATGAAATTATTTCGTATACATATATATATATATATATATATATATATATATATATATATATATATATGTGTATATGTATATGTATGTATGGATTTCAAAAGGCACTGGTGAGAACATTCAGAACGACGACCAATCTTCCAATCGTTAATTTATTCAAAATTCAACAGATACCACTGTCTATAGTAAAACATTGAACTTTAAAAAGTACATAGAATACCAAATAAAATATCGAATATCCAGTCTCTTTTCTATATACGAGGTTACCGGACAGATTCGTCCTGTACAAAAATATCGAAGTATAATTTTTAAGTGTGTATAAATATGTATGCGTTTCTTTTTTTTTTAAAAAAAAATATAAAAAATAACAATAACTGTTTTTATACTGTATATATTATGTTTACTTCTATATAAATGTAAGATTCGTGTATAAGAAAGTAATGTGTTTTTATATAATTTAAGAAGCAGAAACTAAGAATATATTTTTTTAAAAACGCAACCTTAATGTAAAAACGAACGATTTGATGTCGTGTCGAATCACGAACCTGAATATTAATATTCGTAAGTAAGGGGTTCCTCTTTCGATGAATTCATTTTCCATGAATGGAAATCGATTCGTTGCAAGAAGACTTGATTTCACCAAAAAATATGACATTACAACAACGAATACGTTTTATGAACGAATGTCGGATTTAAATATGCGTTTGGTAAAAACGTTTTTATAATTTTTACACGTATTCATTTTATTTTTGATGAAAACTGAAATTCAATATCAGAGATATGTTTGTACTGAACCGTTTACATCGAACTCCTTTACACAGTAACATTTTGTTTTAACGGCGTCCGTTTTTTTTTTTTTGTTTTACATTTAAATGTATAACTAAGTTCTCTTGATTTTTAGCAATCTCCAGTATGTTAATTTATGTTTATTAAATATTCTATAAGAAGTATAATGCAAGTGACCTACAAATAACAGCAATATACAAGGCTGTATCGACATATGATTGGCAGATTTAAGATGTGAAAATATTTCCAAATTAACATTTAGTGTGAACTGTATTTCTAGAATTTAAAATATATTTAATTTTTCAAGCAACGACATTATTGATCTCTTTAATAGTTTACATCAGTGGCGTCAGACTCATATATGAACACGGGCTACCAAATTCAGTTTGAGAGGGTCTGCGGGTACCAGACAAAAAAAGTTCATTGAAAAAAATCGACGAGCGAAAAAAAATCTACATTTATTTTTTCTTTAATGAATTTATAAAAATTCAAAAAAAAATATATAAATGTTAGGTATTGTTATCAAATGTTATAACAAAATTTTAAACTAGGGAAATTGAAAAAAATAATATTTTTTACTAGAAACTTGACATCTTTTGTCAAAAACCCGTTTTATCTCAATATCGGGTGTTTTTTTTTTTTTTTGTTTTTGTGATAATGATATTTTTACTATAGATGTTAAATGTTCATTTGTCAATCTTGATCATCTGTGTGAAGTCTTATTTGTCAACCCTTTCCGGTCGAATGTCGGCATACAAGCGGCATGACATTTCTACTTACTAGGTCGAATGTCGCCACTAAAACGACACAAAATAATTTCGTTTTCTGTACCGTACAAAAACAACCACATTTTTATTCTCGAATAATTATTATTATTATTCTCCAGCAAAATCTAAAATTCCATCAAACCTATATTTTATATTTAACTCTTCAGCACATAATTTCACTTCATACAAAAAATATATTCGACCCAGTGAGAAATACAGTTGAAAAAGTTCTTGATCCGCAAAGGATTAAAAGGGAAAATAATTGTTCACACACTGGCAAGTACAAATAAAAATCTGGAATACCAACTTCATTACACTTTCCTTTTAGCACCGTGTCGCATTGAATTTCAATCATTTCCATTTAGATGTCACTTTTTATTATTATTTTAATAAAATCAACATCAAACTTTGAACCGCGGGCCGCGTGTTCGACACCACTAGTTCACATATTCAACTCGAATGATTTTCATAAAACTGTTTCAATAATTTCGATCATTAAATAATCATATTATAAAATAATCTCTTATTTTAATGATCGGCTTTCTTGTTCCATTATTTCACCGGACAACACAATCTTTTTTAATGTATATTTTTTTTATTTTCATAAATGAACCACTTTCCATAGACCATTGATATATTTTTTTTATCAAAATGTTGAATAATTGAATATTATCTATTCGGTCATCGCTTATGTTCATTTCAACGACGATGCCGATACCTTCAGAGCGCAGAAATATCATAACTAGTTACAAAATTGAACAATATTTAATTATTGAATATTTTCATAAACATGTTTGTTATGTATGGACAGTGAATCATCTATGAAAGCGAATTAATCCACAATGCCAAAAACTATAATTGTAGTAAACACTATTTACAATTATAAGTAACTGTAAAATATTTTCCGCCCACTTTTAATGTGAAAAAATTACTTGCAATATTTTTAACATCGAAAAATAAAAATCATCAGCAATTTTTTTCTGATCTCGAATCGGGAAGACTTCTATTTTTAGGTACATAGAGATCTTCTTGTCAGAGATCTTCTAAACAATCTGTTCTCAACTAGATTAAGTGTTCACTTTAATTTTCTTCCTCGATGATACGAATGACAGGTTTTATAAATTCGGATGATTTATTTTTGTACCAGCTTCGTTAGTTGTTTTAACAATATTATTTTGAAAATACAGAACTATCTGCAATTTATATGTATCTCGAATTTCAGCACTCATTATTTTTTAGTGTCACTCAAATTTATACTGTATAGTATTCTTAACATATTATATTTTCTTCAAGAATTTATGTCATTATATTTATATATATATATATACACTCACTCTCTCTCTCACACTCAATGTATATTTTCTGTTGTCAGATTAAAAATGAAAAAATACTAGAACATAAAAATAAATACCAGTTAATTATAACTGAATAATTTTAGAGTTCAACTGGAATTGCTGCCAAAAAACAAAAAATATATATATCAAATGTGTATAAGTAAGAATTATATATATATATATATATATATATATATATATATATATATATATATATATATACTTACACACACACACACAACTCCTTAGAAATATAATGAAATATACTAAACTAAATATACATATTTCATCCGATAAGTGTAAACATATACAATTTTTCTTGCACAGATTAGAAATCGTGTTCAAACAACATGTTCGATACTGAATGAAAAAATTCATTGTTAAATCAAATAAGCCAACATTCATGCGAATATATATATATATACACATGTTTGTGGATGTGTGCTCTTGTGAATATTTTTTTCAGTTTTCATACATAAATCCAATGTACAAATAAAATCCAACATCAAAACAAATATAATTGTCGAATTAAGTATAAAATAATATTTAACAATGAAACCGTTACAGATTAAGTAAACGAATCGCAAAATAGTATAAAGTATCACAGGCTGGCAATAATACAAATCGGAACTTGCCGTTATGTAAACTTATAAATAGTATTCGACCTGGCCACATTTTAAATGTGTGTACACCACTGAAGAAGAAAAAAAATACTACTTGGCAAACGTTTCGTCGCATTATTATCACAAATGAACAATGTAACATGTAAATACAACGTGCAGCGGGAGTTTGGCGAATCAGTGCACCAACTGGTTTTAGTGAATTATTATTATTAATTATTTTTCATATATACATATACATATATATATATATATATATATATATATATATATATATATATATATATATATATATATTATACATAATTTTAATCGACTTAACCAAAAATTGTACGTATGAATTTAAGCACATTTGTTATTCTAGGATTGTAGCGAATTATTATTATTTTTTTAATATATTATTATGTATTGTTAAGTATGTACTAACATTTGTCATTTTGTAAATAAATTGTTTTAAGATCAACCACTCACTTTTTTTTTGTTTTTCAGTCGCTGCTATCTTGATTATGATGTGTTATTAATAGATGTCCACATCATGTTAACACTTCAACTGTTTGACAGTATAAATAATACATATTTATAGCAATACAGAAAGTGGTTCTTTTTTAATTCAAGTCGATGTTTTTGGCGCCCGTACGACTGATATACATTTAATTTTCAAATAACGCGAGCTGATTTTAAAATTCGACGTGAAAAAATCGACAATCGAAAATGACTACACGAAGATCATCAAAAATAAACAATTCATTTGTTTTATTCTAAATCAATTCATTTGCATAAACATATCGTGCGGTTATTAAGATCATATCTTTTTATATTTTTAATAATGGCCTGATCATATATTATTATATCCGTTTTGATTTCTTCTTCTTATTTTTATTAAGGTAGGAGCACACTCCTGTCCCATGGCGTCTCAACGGAGCTCGGCGGATGAGGATTGTCAGCTCTATGTCCATCTGTTCAGGTAATTCTTTCCCGAAGGTCGTCTATTTTCCCCCATCCCAAAAAAAAAAACAAAACGATTCGATTAAAAGTATTCAATAAATCATTATTGATTATTTTCGATTATCGCTGTTGTGAATTTCTATGGTAAAGCGTTCATCCTTAGAAGGCCAAGGTACAGGAGAATCTTTTTATTTTTGTGTACGTTGGTTCTCTGATGATGACATCTTCTCCATCGCATTGCTCATAAGCGACAACTGAAAACAATCAATAACGATTTATTGATAATTTTTGATCGAACCGTTTTGGTGTGTTTTGTAGGCCGTGAAAAAATGAATTCACTTGTGAGACATACGTTTTGTTTAAATAAAAATAAAGAAATGCTGAAAATTCTCTGAAAATATTTCGATAGAGCGTGCAATATTTTAAGAATGACTTAGTGGCAATGTCATTAACGCCAGAGGAAAGTTTTATGCTCTATAAATTTATATTAACTATGAATGTTTTCTCCAGTTCAGTCATTATATCATTTCGAAGTTTTCTTTCTGATACAATTAGCGATGATAACGTTACACGAGCCTTGCATAGAAACCCCGTCCGTTTATAAAAACCGACACCAGTTTCAAGTTTTCTAATCCGCACAGAACACACACTTGTGTATCAGACTACAATTCAACCTGTGCGCAATTAATTGCCGATCGATCAATCAGTTATGGATATTCGAACAGAGAAGAACGATAAATTATGATGTGAAAGTATGAAAATTGTATCGCCGCTTCTGTTTCGATGTACGAAGGCGGTATCAGTTCGATTTCAACTTTTTTATTGTGACGTTTCGGTTCGACCTTCACTTCGAGTCAAGGTTAACATTCCGTTTCCAATTCCGAAACAAATTATTAATAGCCAGACAATGATTTTGATTTATTTTACGCACAAGTGCAAGTTTTCCGTTTTATTCATGTTTCGTGTTTTTTTTTTCAATCATTTTTGTATGTACAGTTGCTGACTGTCGTATTCGTACACAAGAATTGATACAAGAGACAAGAAAATGTTGGTAAATAATGATTGAATAGCATGAATGGTGTTGCAGTCTACAGTATAGACTGATGTTGCATACATATATATATATATATATATATATATATATATATATATATAAAGAGAGAGAGAGACAGATAATTCCGTAATTTATACTTTTTTAAGGATTTTATATTAATTTAGAAAACAAATGTTTTCACAAAACGGGTGAAACACTGGCCAAATTGATTTTCATAAATAAATTATTTTTTCTCATCCGAAAAAAAAAACACCAAAACGATTCGATTAAAAATATTCAATAAATCATCATGGATTAATTTTTGATTGTCACATTTGTGAATTTCGATGCTAAATCCTTTATCGTTACAATGCCAAGATACAGGAAGATGTTTCTGTATTTTTCTAAGAAAAAAAATAACAATTTTTGTATTCACAATAAAATCGGTGCAATAAGGTAAAATTATACGCAAGTTCTGCGACATTCATTCGTACATTTAAGTATTCGTTTGAAAACTGTAAAAGTGATCACACTAAAACATAGAATTTCATATTAGCAGAGCTTGTTAAATTGATATCTCTAGTATAATAACTTTTTTGATTGTTTTGTGGTATGCGAAAGAGATATCAAAAATCATGGGACGAAAAGGATTCGAAACAATCATAGAAACATGAAAATTACTAGTATCTTACATGAAAGCGGTACATCTCTAAGGGAAATTAGTAAATTGGTTTAAAAAAGTCATTCCGCCGTGCAGTAAATCATAAAAATAAGTACAAAAGCGAAAGCAGTGTTGAAAATAAACCTAGAATTATATGGAGAAAAATTCTAAGTGATCGGGATGAGCGTGAAATTTTGAAGGAAGTAAGAGAGAATCGTTTCATTAGTGCTTCAAAACTTTCCGCTGCTATTGGAAATACAATTGTAAAAAACATTACCGTATGTACGATAAGTAGAGACTTAAGTATATATGACTACAAGAATAGACTAGATAGAAGAAAACGCTTAATCAGCAGCATTGATAGAAAGAAGCGTTTGGAATTCGCTAAAAGACACGTAAACAAGGCGTAACAGGATAATTACCCGCTGGACAAAACCACCCGGACATTGATCTTCCGTCAATAACCCGCTGGACAATATCTCCCGTGTAAAACAGCCCCGGACATTAAACCTCCGTGTGAAAAAATCCCCGGGCGTTAACCACTCGTGTGAAAAAACCTCGGACAGTAACCCCTTGTATAAAAATAAAAATTCTTTAAAAAACATTTCATGGACACAACAAACAATGGATACAAAAATTTATTTGTGTATGTATTCATGTGTATTATAGACCAAAATAAAACAGAAATATGATAAAAATAAGTCTTATTTTTGGCTATAATATATATGCATACACAAATATATATATATATATATATATATATATATATATATATATATATATATATATATATATATAAGTATATTATAGACAAAAATGAGACTATACAGTATTTGATATTTGTATTTATTCAGTTGTATTATAGATTAATGAAATAGTGAAAAAAAACAAATTTTAATGAATTATTTAATCCTTTTTATTAATAAATTACTATATATATATATATATATATATAAATGAATCTGAAATCATTAATATAATGTGATATTTTGTTTAAAATATCTATAGATCACTCTTATATATGTCAAACTGAACTAGATATAAATAACATTGACAGGAATAACACACAAGGTGAACGTCCGTTTCGTTCACAAGTCATATGTAAATAGTGAAACTGTGATTGAACATTGAACATTTAATTTTCTTAAATATTAATGTATATTAGTGAATCAATTAATAATAAGGTCACGGAATCTGTTCTATATGTTTGTATTAGATATGTATATAATATATATATATATACATCCAATTAAATATACAAATATACTGTTTTCAGTCTAAACTTCATAGTAAGTCATAGTTTTTTTTTATAATTTTTTATTGATTGCGTATTGTTTATATATACCTGTAGAGAAATTTCATAAATGTTATATAATTGATGTATTTTTAATTTTAAGAACGTTCTTTTAGGCGTTAATTAAATATCATTATTTCAACTGATGTGAAAGTTAGTAAATTCTTATGTGAATTGAAATAATTGAATCGAGTAAACATATTGTTTATGTAAGCATCTTCAAATAAGAATAAAATAGGTTTGAGAACTTGCTCTCCCTCGTTTTCTTTCTATATGATTTGTTAATTGTCATAAACGATTAAGATTTCGTTTAATGTAAAACGATATTAAATTGCATCATTCGAATTAAATCATTGTACTTTTGGTATGTTCGCCGAATGAAAACAAATTCTAATTTATAATCTGAATATAAAAATGTTCAGATTAATGATTCGGGCTCAGATTTTAAAATATTTTTTTTGATTCGTACGAATTTCTTTTGATATAACGTACAATTTCATCAGCTTTGGGCCTGAATAAATGATAAGGATTACTATCACAAATGGATCAAACTTAAATTTAATTTTAACTGTAGCAGTTGCCGCAAAAATGAAAAAAACGAGCAGCTTACTATTCTCAAATTTGAAAATTCGGCTCGGTAGGAAGAAATTCTTATCGAATGAGGATGCCATCGCCGTTGTCTATTTCCTAGACTCGCTGGACCAAGTTTATAGCCCTCAATGGAGACTATGTTGAGAATTAAAATCGAGTTTGTCCAAAAAACGGTGTTTAACTTGTTTTTTTATCATATTTATCAAACAATCCATATATATATATATATATATATATATATATATATATATATATATATATATATATATATATATATAGTTTTAAATGTTAATTATTCAAATATTTTCATAATATTAAATTATGTAATAATAAAAGCTAAAGTGAAAAAAACCCTGAATAGAAGTGTACATCATATCTTGATCACCTCTTTGATAACCTCTGCGATACATGGTTGAACATTTTATGTTTTATAAAAAAAGTGAAAAAGAATCATTGTATATTTTATTTATCCTCAGAGGAAAATATCAGAGCCAGAACTGGGAACGCGGCAGCTCAATCAGCGGTACATTCTTTGCGGTTTAATATTTCATCTTCGTGATTTTTTACTCTCTGTGTTTTTTTATATGCCTCGCTTTCATTTATTTCTATTGATTAAAAAGTATCAGATTATCTTTTTAATTTTAGCTCGGACTGAATTAGAGATTAGCGTCCGTCGTAGGCGTACAAAATTTTCATTCGAATAGCCTCGCAAATTGTAAACAGTGAACTGTTATTACATTCGAGCGGCGATTGTGACAGCCGCGCGAATCACTGTACGTGCGACTTGAAATTAATGGACGTGTTGAGCGAACGATCGCGCGAAGAATAAGTATAGATGGCGAGATGATTTTATACGAGACGATGAAACGGAAACGTAATTATTTGCCACGTTTCAATTCGTCGAGATGCGGATCAGAGCCGTTCGACGCCATGCGGTTTTATATTTCAGATGTCTCGTTGTCTCAAACATGGAGTGGGTGAATATGTTTTTGGTGCATACACTTTTTTAATTATCAGATGGGGAACTGAATGTATACACTGGATCGAAAAAGTCTCCATGCACTTGTTATAATTTTAGTTTTCTGTTTGTAGAAACCATAATAATGTATTTATTATGGTAATATGCGGATCACATATAACACAACAGTAAAACATATAAACAAGTCACAATAACAAAATTCGGTATTTGAAACCCAAAAAAGTCTCCATACACTTAATAGGCGCAGTAATTATTTGAATTGTATTAGTGTTTTTGAAACATTAGTAAGTTGTTGGACGACCCTTTGCATTTATCACCATGAAAAAATGTAATAATAAATAATAATAAGTCACTAATTAAATTATCAATTAATAATTAATAATTTAATAATAAATAATAATAATTTAATATTAAATTAATAATTGAAATTAACAATTAATAATCAATAATTAATAATGTAATAATAAATAATAATTAATTATTAATTTAAATTAACAATTAATAATTATTAATTAATAATTAATAATTTAATAATAAATAATATAACAATAAATATATAATTTCCAAACAGAAATATAAATTAGTTCTTCGATGGTTTTTAGTTTATAAGTTAGCTTTATGTTCACTTCAAAGATTAATTTGAAATTTTATCACAGCAACAAATATTAAATGATTAATGTAAACTACAAATATCTAATATATATATATAAGTAGCCAGTTATTTATTTGACAAAAATATATTTTCTTCAAGAAATCATCATGAATTAAACATATTCAGACGAGTTAAAATTTTTTTCATTTTATTCAGTTCGTACTTTTTCTATCTTTATTTTTCAGTTAACTTCCTCCTTTATATATAACATAAATATTTCTGATTATGTTCTACTTAAAGTAGTTTTTTTTTTGTAATTTTCTCTCCTGTTTTTCATTTTAATTGTTATTTATAAATCATTCATCACCACTAACTCCGATTTCTGCCATTTTCAGGTACCCGTCGTAACTTGTAAAACAGTTACAGTATGCCCGAAGATAATACAAGTCATAAAAATGGTCGCGGTTACGAATGTAACGTGTGACCAATTGTTGAAAAACCGAAGCTAACAGGTAAAACGTACGAATTCATAAATTTTTCAGTTGAAGACGTGTGGCGGTAATACATTTAATTTATTTATTTTTAAAGAGAACGAGGTGATTATGATAAGTCATATGAATATTTATTGATCGAATGAGAGGAGAGTGTATCGACCATGACGATTAGTGCTTGCACTAATCAGTTTGGAAACTGAAAATTAATAGTAATACAAATTGTCATCAGTCTGTGTAAACATTTTTTAGCAATGGAACATAGCAGACCAATTTATAAAAAATAACGTAGAAATAAAAATGTTCTCAAACCTGACGGTATTTTAAAATTTACTAACACTATATATATATGTATGTATATATATATATATATATATATATATATATATATATATATATATATAAATCGAAACTTCAAACAATTTATTCTAACGATACAATGTTCTGCTGGGGTGACGTCAACGCTGTTCCAGAAATATGTATAAAAGAACCGTACAGGAAAAATGAGGTTGGATACAATACACTCATTAAGTATAAAACCGTTTGCGTTCTATTTTGCACCAGTTTATTATATGTGTGCGGAACGCTCGGATATATCGCATGAATTATCATTGTTTTCCTTCCTTGCATACACACACACACACACACATATATATATACACATACATGTGTCATTTGAATTTCTCTTGTTATTTATAATTACGGTATATTCAAATTTCGACGATCGTGCACACTGTGTAAAAAATAAATTCTGGTGGAATATTTAAAATTGAAACGTTGTAGTTACTTAGTCTTTAAGTAGGTTTATGAAGAGTGACAATCCATTGCTAGATTTCGAAAAATTTCTAATTCTAAAATACATTTATTTAAATTTTTGATCATGAGCCTACTTCGAAGAAACTGTAACAAAACAACCGCCACATGTTTTTGTCATAACGAAAATTGAATTATGATGCGATTTTTATTTCTATAAAATAAATTATGGTACTTTAAAGTATTACTCGAGCAATTATTGAATATTGTGCTATAAGAGGATCTCAGTTAATTTATTTTTTTGTAAAAAGAGAACGTTTCTGTATCTTCTCTCGGTGAAAAATGATTTTACTGTAAACATGCACGCTGGTGAAATACATAAAAATCGATTTATGTGCATTTTAAATAAATGAACGATTTTTAGTATAAGGTATATTAGTCATTTGTGAAATCGAACAGGATGTAATTATAGAATCATCTTAATACTATGAGAAAAGTAGTAAGGTGTATTTTGATGAAAAATTGTGTTCTCTATCAATATTAAACGTGCCAAGTCACGAATAATGTAGTGTGTCTCTATTGATTGATAAGCAGCTGTAGCCAAAAAGAAATGTTAATTCAAAAACTATCGACGCTATTATTCCTAATGAAATAGGGTATTGTGTTAAGAGAAACCTTTTTTATGTTTCCAGATTTCTTATCATTTATCACATCAAAGAAAATGTATATTTTTTTACTTTTAATACATAGAATAAATTATCTTCAGAAAACAAAAAATTATTAGAATAGAATAAATAAATATCTTTGTGCTGAAACAAAAATCGAATGAGATACTGTATTGAATTATTTTATAGTTTTCTTTATCTTATATAGAATCGAATATCATTTTTCAAATTTAAATTATTAACGGATGCAGTGCACTTTAAAATAGAATTTATATGCAACGAGTGAAGAAAACAAAATGAAATAATATACAAGAAAGCATTAAAAATAATTCAGCGCGCACCGGATCGAGACAACTGTGAATCATTTGAAGATGATGAATAGTACTTATAATAACTGAAGTGAATAACAATAAAAGAAAATAACAAATACGAACGCATTTCAGTGCACAGGGGTTAGCTGACTGTGGATCGCGAGTTCTTAATTTAGACGCTGTCGCGAACTGAGCAGCAGGTGTGCCGATGGTGTATGTCCGTCCGTCCGTACAACTTATTTATTCGCTTGTGTGTGCGTGCGTGTGTGTGTGCACCGAATCCCGTTCTCGTATCAGGACATAATATTTGCGGTCGACACACGGACAAGTATGTCGTGCATGCCTGCGAATATTTTCGACGTGAGTGAGACACCCGGCCGCCGGCAGCGACCGACGCGGGACAACGTTCTGTGGCGCCGCCGTGCGACGTTGTTGTCGTCGCAGTCGCCGCATGCCTCGCACTGCAGCGACCGTTGCCACGTGGGTCAGGATTTTCGCACGTGTTACGTTTATTAGTTCAGACAGAAGGGACGTTTTCACGCACGCACGCTGTTCCTTTATTGATATCCAACATTTCTATTTATTTTTTTTTTAAATTCACAGTTCCGTATTTCTAAATTTAGTCATACTAACTCTGAATATATATATATATATATATATATATATATATATATATATATATATATATATATATATATATATATATATATATATATATATATATATATATATGTTGTAGGCAAAGTCCGACTTTGACTAGTCAGTATATGATGATTATAAAATTAAAATTATAAAATGAAAATTAGATCATCTTAAAACACATCTTCATCCTCACCTACATCCACATCCTTCTATCTTCCACCTCCACTTCGGGTTGTATACCTGTGCTCGGCCGGGTCAAAAAATGTGAGGGTGAGGATGAAGGACAGAGTGAAGGCGTGGATGAAGGTGATATAATTTTGATTTTATAAATCAGGATATTAACTAATGAAATTCGGACTTAGACTAGTCAATATATATCCTGATTTATAAAATTAGAATTAGATCAATTTCACCCACATCTTCATTCTCACTCTCACACCTTTATTCTGGGCTGTATACCTGCGCTCGGCCGAGTCAAAAAAGGATGAGGATGAGGGTGAAATTGATGTAATTCTAATTTTATAAATTCAATTTTATAATTTTAATTTTATAATCATATATTGACGAGTCGAAGTCGGAGTTTGCCGGTAATATATATATATATATATATATATATATATATATATATATATATATATATATATATATATTAAGTTGGTGTAAAAATAATTGTAGTTTTTATATTTTCAAGTTTGGCGCCGATTTTTCTATTTACCGTTATCTTTTGTTATAGTTATCGAGTACAAATAACCCATAACCTCGTGTATAAAGTAATTTTTCATGCGAATATTTTTATTCGCTAACAATCTATGTACATAGTAATAATAGTTAACTTAAAAAAAAGTCAAAAAACAAGATATAGTGTGTTTGTGTTTATTTGTGTTTTTTTGAGTGTGTGTATTTGT
The DNA here is from genome assembly GCA_034766995.1 of Acanthacorydalis orientalis. NCBI lineage: Eukaryota > Metazoa > Arthropoda > Insecta > Megaloptera > Corydalidae > Acanthacorydalis > Acanthacorydalis orientalis. Next base: position 55,978,709 of record CM068315.1, on the reverse strand, counting down.
GTATGTGTGTGTTCATTCATATGTTTTATTTATATTATTATAAATCTGTATTATGTTCGTTTTATACCTTGTCGATTTTATTTAATTTCTGCGAAAAGTTTCGTATTTGATCAATACATTCGTGCTAAATAAGAAAACAAAGTTAATTTTTTCCTACCGATATAAAATCAAAATGAATATTCGCTATCAATAGCGGTATATCGGAACTTGTGAAGTGAAGAACATCGGGTTGTGTAGATAAGTAAACAATAATTTGAAACTCAAACAACGCGATTCGATTACATTAAGTATGCAGGCTACGGATGCTCTAGCAACACGAGCATCCGTAGAAGGCCGCATGCACAGAAAGAGTCCTATTTCGGAAACGGCGCGTCGCGACGTGACCCTGGCCACGTTTTCTCCAAAAAACCACGCTCGGTGTAATTAATTAGATCGCAGGCTCGTGCACGCGTTACAGTGACGCTGCCCACAATTAAATCGTCAGTGATGCGAATGTATCCTCCTGCTCGGTCGTAACGCGAACCACTGTACGCGCACGAAATGTCAAATATTATCACCTTTTTCTGCGTTTAAATCCCCCGAAGTTAACTTATATTCCACATACACGGATGAAGGTATGAATAATTGACAAGTCTGCCTCTGGAGATAGTCGAGATAGCAAGTGAGTGTGACAGAGAGATGTATGTACTCTGTACAGAAAAGGCCATCGGAATATGTATATACACCAATCCACTTATATATATATATATATATATATATATATATATATATATATATATATATATATATATATATATATATGTATACGTGTGCTATATTGAATGTAAAGATTGAAGCGGCTTGAAGGAAGGTCGTGGCTTTAAAAAATTTAAGATTCGACGGAATAGATATAAAGGGATTGCAGATAACATTTATAAAACTAGTAATGTTGTATTTCACGATCGATGTGTGCATACATGTGTTTTTGATATCAATTCAACTGTCTGAACAATTATTCGAAAGCAAGAAGGTGTATATATATATATATATATATATATATATATATATATATATATATATATATATATATATATATATATGATTGATTCAATTTAAAGACATGAGATTAATTTTTACACCTAATATATATGTATATGGTTCTAAGACAATTATCTCCTGGACAGTACCTCGAACAGTAACCCCCCGGACAATAATCCCCGTATTTTAATTTAGAATATTTTCATATAAATAAAGTTTTATGATTTTTTCCGGGTAAAACGGGGTTCCGGGTTTTCAAATGAACTTTATATAATTACATATATATATATATATATATATGTATATGGATCTAGGACAATTACTTCCTGTACACTCCCCGGACAGTAACCCCCCGTCAATAATCCCCATATTTTAATCTAGAATATTTTCATGTAAATAAAGATTTATGACGATTTTTCGGGTATTTTTTGATTGAAATTTATGTAATTACTATATATATATATATATTAGGTGTAAAAAATAATTTGTCTGTCAAATGACTTTAAATTGAATCAATCATTAATATATATAGATATATATATATATATGGTTCTAGGCCATTTACTCCCTGAACACCGCCCAGGATAGTAACCCCCCATCAATAACCCCTCAGACAATAATCACCGTCTTTTAATTTAGAATATTTTCATGTAAATAAAGTTTTATAACGTTTTTCCGGGTTTTTTTTGATAGAACTTTATATAATTACATATATATATATATATATATATATATATATATATATATATATATATATATGTATATATGTATATATAAACATCCATATGAAAATTGTTATAATATAATATATATTATTGAAAAATTTATGTGTTTTTACATTCTAAAAATATTCTTTTTGTATGCTTAACAGTGATGTATTTTCTTTGTTTCTATAATTTTTAATTTAACTTACTACTTTTTAATATATATATATATATATATATATATATATATATATATATATATATATATATATATATATATTTAAATAAAAATTCATACATCTAAATCGCCGGTCTCTATATCCTTGTAATTACAGCGAGAACTAGAAAACATGAAGACACTAAAAAAGTGGCGGATGTAAAGATACCGGTAGAGTATTCACAATTCATGGAGTTGGTTCTGTGCGGCTCTTTTACGATTGAGAACTAGTCTAAAAGCGTTCTCCACTTCAGTTTTACAGCGAGCAACGTGCATTTACCCGTCCGTCAGCTCTCATCCCTAAATGTGTGTACAATCGCTATATGCTTTTTGTGTTTGTCACACAATCCATATACATGTAATTCGCAAGGGAGTAATGTTTCGACGAAGATTTAAGACAGAAACGAAACAGGTGATGTGCGTTTCTATTTTATAAATGTAATAAATTATTGTTATTATTTATTCACATATCAAACGGTCGATATGGAAGATTCATTTGTATTCATTATTAATTATGTTATATTCGAACTGTTTTTTTTTATATTTAAAATGAAGTGTATAATAAGGAATATTTAGTAATAATTATATTTTTGTTATATATATATATATATATATATATATATATATATGTATGTATATGATAAAAATCATATAACAATTTATCATACATCATGATAAATTATTTTTTTCTATCTGTATGATAAAAATAAAAAGTAATCACGAATTCTTAGAATAAAATCTCTTATGTGTTTCAACACTGTCCGGTCTTTTAATTTAAAAATTTCTTACAATCTATCAAAAATCATAGAAATAGGGAACGAGTGTGTATAAAATCTGGTATATTTTGTATTTAGAATAAGAGAAAATATCATTAAGTAAGAATACCGGATTTTGCAAATAAGAGTATAAAGAATAGTCATACTGAATTTGAGTTTGGTGTTTGTAAAAAATCCAATTTGAAAAATAAATAAGTTAACTAATGCATTTTTTTCGGTTCTTATCAAGATTGTAATAACTCAATACTCTGTTCGCATGTTTGATATGCTTTAAATTTTTATTGTCTTGTTTGCTTTCAATTTTTTATTTAATTTTGAGAATAAAGTTAAATGATGTACATGGTTACATAGTTACAATTATTTAACTAATTATATTATGTATTAATCTTGATTTAACAAACCTGAGTACAAAGAATACATAAATAATAATATATTTTTTTAAAAATTAATGATCTACTATTGCTTTTATTTATTTGTTACATAGTTGACAAAGATTTATTTTATAATAAAAAAAATAATCGATTATAACAATTTGTATATGTACTGGAAAGTAAATTTTACTCGGAAAGTCGCCAAAATACAACCGATGCCACTTAAAAAAACATTAAATAAAATAAACAAATTGTAATGGGGTACATAAAAAAATAAAATCACATGTTTCGACGGAACATATTGTTAAACCGGAAGCATTTACGCGACGAAACAACCCCTTTTAGTTTCAAACAACCCCTTTTTGCTGTCAAACTATCCCTGCAACAATTACAGAGTTAACAAGTTCCGCAATAATCGCACAGTGGCAGCGAGATACGCACAAATCAAGTACAATAGTTCTACAGACATGCTATTTTATAAAGGCGTGCAGATTATTCTTAATCTGTTCCATATCTCTGCGGTGTTGTAGCGCAGGATAATACTTGTTATGTGCGCTACCGTTGTGTGTAATTGCGCCAATGTTACATTGTAATATACACAGGCTAAAAGACTTTCTCGCACGGTTTCTATATGGATTTTATCTCGTGTAGATATATAAATCGATAGATATATAGATCGATAAAACGGAATATTGTTGTAAATTTCAATGTTTGATTTATGTAGAATGTCTAGAAATAGAAACGATAAAGCAAACTTTCAAATACCACGAAATTTTTTTAAGAACGAATCTGTTGTATTTTTAGTACAAATATATATTATTGTATCAATTTTTCAGAAAAGGGTTGGTTTTAAAGCAAGGTATCAGCGGTTGTTACAATATTTCGAAAGGGAGCCAAAAGTAATATAAATAATAATCGTCCAGCTGTTTTGATAATTTATATATATATATATATATATATATATATATATATTGTTAGCGTGCGTGGGAAAAGGGTGAGCTGATACTAACACAAAATAGATAACAATTTATTTAGAAACTTACAAATAACAACTGCCATGAATAATGCATCTGTACAAGCCAGAAATTCATCATAATCCGCGTCCACACACTACGTCAGTTGCTTGGTTCTAATTTATCTTAAAAACTATCGGTGTTTATTAAAAACAACAACAGAGCGTTTCCATGGCAACACACGGATAAGGAATCTAGACGATCGGCTTCAGGTGTCGTCTGTCAATATATATATATATATATATATATATATATATATATATATATATATATATATATATACAGAGTTATAGCATGCATAATGAGTAACTACTTTATTAAAAAAACGTTGTAATTGTAATTATGTTTTATGTATATATATATATATATATATATATATATATATATATATATATATATATATATATATATATATTGTTAGCGTGCGTGGGAAAGGGATGAGTTGATACTAACACAAAATAGATAATAATTTATTTAGAAACTTACAAATAACAACTCCCAGGAATAATGCATCTGTACAAGCCAGAGGTTCATCACAAATCGCGTCCGCACACACTACGTCCGTTGCTTGATTCTAATTTATCTTAAAAACTATCGGTGTTTATTAAAAACAAAAACAGTGCGTTTCCATGGCAACACACGGATAATGAATCTAGACGATCGGCTTCAGGCGTCGTCTATCAATATATATATATATACAATTATAGCATATATAATGAGTAACTGCTTTATAAAAAAAAACGTTGTAATTATAATTATGTTTTATATATATATATATATATATATATATATATTCAATTATAGCATATATAATGAGTAATTACTTTATTAAAAAAACGTTGTAATTTTAATTATGTTTTATATATATAAAGAACAGCACTATTCCAAAGTCTGTTGTGAATCTTTACATGCTAATTCAGTTCAAAATTTATCCAATTTCACAGATAAAGGTTGTTAAATAGATTTTTTCAAATATGTAAAAAAAATCGGATATCTTTTTCGGAAATAAGTTTTACTCGATTTATTTGGAATTAAAGTAGTTTGATGAATCGAACCATATTTTTGAAACAGAATTCAGTGAAAAAAATAACGATTTTTGAGATCGAATGTTAGTTCAGTTAAAAGTACCATAAGGGGCATTGTAACTGCTCTATTTTTATTGATATTATTCATTACCGACCTTTCCGGTGTTATTAAGTGAAATATAACATTACTTAGAGATATATTTTATTGGGGTTCAATATCTACAAGAAAATATAAATGGTATTTTCAAGTGAGTGAAAAGTAATAGCAGACAATAAAGTCATCAAAGAATGTGTTCATACTTTTTATATATGAAGAGAACTAAACAATTCTACTTTATAGAAAGATTGGAGATAAAACAAATTGTATTTTATTGGTAAGTCATTCACGATGTTTAGTGAATCATAATCTAAACATTTGTCCATATAGAACAGACATTTGGTTTCTTACGAATGGGGAATTATGAAATTTGGGCCAGGACGAGCAGTAAATTTAAATTGTGCTCGCTCTCCACCTCAAATATTCTATTGTACATTTGAATTTTTATTTTCTTTATCAGGTTCATTATCTTCTTCATCCTAATCACTACTTTCATCAGAAGAGGTTGAAATTACTGATATTATTTTCTGTAACCTTGTATATAAGACCGCATCTTCATTATCTTCTTCAACCTCATCACTGTTTTCATCAGAAGACGTTACAGGTGTCATCGCTCTTTTCCGTTTCCTTGGATGTCAAGATATATTTTTTTATATATTTTTATCAGTAGAACTCATCTGGGAGGATAATTAAAAACATTATTCACTTTACAAGTTTTTCTATTACACCCTATGATACCTTCTCTAGATAACAGACGTATAATTCGCGAAACAAAGAGAAAACTGCCTACAAATATTCTAAAATATTTTAAAATTACAAATATATACATTTTTTTTACCAAAACTTTGCAATAAATAGCGGAAGCGATTTTTTCCCTACATGACGAGTATACTCGACATTAAACAAAACTAAACGCCATCTTTTCACGACGAGCACACCCGACATAAATGCTTAAGGGTTCAAGCAACAACGTGCACGTCTCGAACGTCGAATGAGCGCGCGATTTGAACGAACGATTGACACGCATTTGTTCTGAAAACGTATCAGAGGATGTCTCCCTAACTCGACCGATTCTCCACACATGAAACGATAACAATAGTTGTTAACTGTTTGTGTATCTGAAAGATTTATGGTGTATCGTTATATAACTATACAAAATAACTACAATTTATTTAATATTATATCATTTTACATGTAAATAATAGGACCAGTGATTGAGGAGATTAGTTAACTAGTTCGTAAGTTGTTTATTGACTTGTATCGACTAGAGAGTACTTTCTAATACAAACTGTAAATTTGTAGTCGTCTATACTATATAGATGAGTGAGAATGTGTGTTTCATATATATATATATATATATATATATATATATATATATATATATATATATATATAGGGGAGAACGGGGCTAAGTGAACCTTTGCTTTTTGACCCAGATAAAAACGTTCTATCGACTCGTCTTTAGTACTGTGGGTTACTATTAATGTCTCCACGTGACCAGCGGAGTTTAGTAGAGTTCGATGTAACGGTTCCGGTTTTATCGCGCTTTGAGTGTTTAAGCAGTGCAGAAGTGAATTTTTGTTCTCTTGGAAATTTTTAATTATTTACAACTGTTTGTTGTAAACAATTCTGAATGTAAGTGATTATGAAATTTTAAGGCCTCCCGAATATATTGCCGTTACTTTTTTGTCACATTTAGGATGTTAATATATTTTTTTACAATTAAAGTTCAAATATGCCACCGGAGCAAAATGAAAATTATCTTAATTTTGCTCCGATTTTTTTTAACTTATTTTTTTCTATAAGTTGAGTATCTGGAGCACTGCGACGATATGAACTTCGACCTCCGCGGACTTTAGCGTATGAGTACGCTATGAAAATGAATTCTGTAGCTCCAGTATCTTCGAAAGAATGTGTATACAATTTGTTGATGCATAGTGTATAAAAATGTAAATATATGAAAATAAATGTATGTTTTTATAATAAATGTGTGTTACAAGAAAATACAGTTTTCAAATTGTAAAATAAGACAACGATGCATTTACAAGGAGCGTGTTAATTGAATTATTTGTGAATATTTTTAGGACGCATTAGTTGAATTATTTATAATTTGTTAACACAATACCAAGTCGGCGAACGGTGATGGTAACAAATTACTACTAGAAAAGAATCCGTACACTAGTTGTAGTATTATTTTGATTTACATATAAACATTTTATTCTATTTAAAAACTAATAATGTGTGCTTGTAAAATTCAAAATAATTCATCGGAATTCATAAGAATACTAAACAATGAAATGTCTGGCAGTTACACGGCGAACAAGACAAGGCCGTTCTCACGGACTCACCTGATATGAAAGAACTGCTAACGGAATAGAAGAGGGATAAACAAAGAAAAAAAGGGCTCATACGAAAGTATTTTCGAAACCCATACCGGCAGCGGCTTCCAGGAAGAGAGAACGACCGAAAAAAACAGTATGTTACATTTATCCAATTCTGAATACCTTTTTCATGCCTTGATTTAGAAAAAAAGTTTCATACAACACATGTAGACTATCAAAAAGGGCTAATTAAAATGTATTTAATATTTTTCACGATAAAAACGCTTTATTTTGATTTTTAACCGATTTTTAATATAACGGTTCACTTAGCCCCGGAAATTTTGACATGGCAAGTTTTACACGTCTTCACTTTCTCTTAAATAATGAGGAAAATACAAAATTAATATTAATACTGCCTACACATTTTTGGAGTTAAGGGTTTGACCTTTGCCAATAGCGTAGTTTATTTTGAGAAACGCATTTATTTCGTTAATGAAAAACGTTTTTCTTTTTAAAAACGGTTCACTTCGCCCCAGTCTCCCCTATGTGTGTGTGTGTGTTTGTGCGCGCGCGGAGATGTGATAAATCGATAGACGATAGTAGCGACGCGCTATGGCGTACGGTAGCACGCGAAATTAGAAGCGTCGTCGCGTTCGACCGGCTATGGGTGTGTGACAGGTCCGACGACGATAAGAATAGCGAGGCGAAGGTGCAAATCCTACACGTATATATATATGTATATATATACACACATATACACACACACACGTACACTCTGATAAATCTACTGAAAAAGGCGGCGCGTGCAGAAGAACTCGAACGGCGTCGGTCGGTGTGTGTGTGTGCGTGCACGCGTGTCGTGTAGTTCTTAATCGCAGCGCGGTTTCGTCGGACCGAAAAAACCATGTGTGTGCCGACGGTCGAGTGCAGCGGCTCGTCAACAACGTGGCGGTTGCATTCGGCGACGAGCGGCGACGGCGCCAGCGACGTCGGCTCCAGCGTCGCACGGAACAAATATTGAAAATACGCGCGCGCGCGCCTCTGTACGTGTGTGCGTGCGTGCGAGCGAACGCAGCTCACCGTACACGCACCATACGTGCGTCTCACTCCCGTGTGTGTGTTGTGTGTGTGTGCGAGTGTGTGCGTGCGTGCCATAACGTTGTCATTACGACGGTGTTTGTCTACGAGTGCCGCCGGTTCTGCTGTTCTAACCGTGTACGTGCAATGTTTTAACGGATATCTGCATTAAGGGTTCGCCCGCCTGCCTACCAGCCAGCGAGCCAGCCAGCCAGTCGGCCTGCCTGTCAACCCGCCCGTTTGCCTGCCTGGGGTTTTTCGGCGATCCTCTGTCTGGCCGATCGTCCTTTTTCCTCTACACACTCGATTTTATAAACGTGTCCCCGTGCTAATCAATTCCGCGATATTTTTTTTCTGACTGGAAACAAGGAAACGGCGATAAACAAACAGTGTTAGAGGAATTATCGTGCAGAAACTTTCGTGCAGGAAGATGCATCCAGTGTAGGAGATACGAAACAGCTCCGTCGATAGTAACGTCGAAACTAGTGAACATTCGTATCGGGATCAAACGATTTTTCCTGACAGCTCTTGAATTTGTGTGGAGTACACGAAGTAGGTCGAAGTTCGGTTGTTTTTTTTTTTTTGAAAACGATCATGCCTCTCGTACAGTTTAGTTTGATACGAAACTGTTTCGGTGGGATGATGTGAATTGTAACTAGTGACGAGGACGGAATTTAAAATTTTCACAAGTGAACAGTGACGGGAGAAATTGTAAGAATTGCTTTCTTGGTGGCGGTTGCGTGCCTTGAAACGATTTTCGTTTTTTTTATTGTTGTATTATTCAAAGGCTTGACGTTGGTTCGATTTTATCTCATTCGAAAAAGAACAAATACGAATGAACTAATGAGTTGTAAACACTGCTAATGAATAGATTATTTTTATTTGCATAAATTTTAACATAAACCATTATTTGTTGAAAATTATTAGATAGATTAATTAAAAATACAAAACTTTAACACTAGTTTAGAAAAAATAATTAATGAGAAAATACACTTAAATTTTATTTATACACACACACATATATATATATATATATATATATATATATATATATATATATATATATATATTTTAAGTTATATATGTATATAAAAAGTTATATATCATATATATCATATATATATATATATATATATATATATATATATATATATATGTATATATATATATATATATATATATAAATTTCGAGTGCATTTTCTCATTAGTGTTTTTTTCTAAACTATTGTTAAAGTTTTGTATTTTCAACCTTTTCGCCACTAACGGACCTATGTCCCATAAAATTTTAAAAAATTACTAACTGAAATTGAATAGATTACTTAGGTAACTCATTTGATCATAAAACGAAACACAAGTTTTAAAATCATAATTTTCAATAAATAATGGTTTATGTTAAAATTTATGTACATAAAAATAATCTATTCATAGCAGTGTTTACTACAACTCATTAGTGTATTTGTATTTGTTCTTTTTTGAATGAAATAAAATCGAACCGACATCAAACCATTGAATAAAATAACAATAAAAAACTAACAACACTCGGCAATTCGACAGCTTGCACAAAAATTAGGCGTTAGTCATCCAACAGTTCTGAATTATTTGAATAGCTAGGAAAATCAAAAAAATCTGTAAATGTATATCAATTTGAAGGTCATAAACCGCAATTATTTTTCTACCAAACTAATATATATATACATGATTAAATAGTTTCGTATAATATCTAATAATTTCATTATTATCGGATAGTTTTTTATATTTTTAATACTTCAGAATAGCCTTCTACGTTTTCTTATATTCAAACAAACTATTCGATTTTTCTGTTTAGTTTCAAAAAAATATTTTTATTAATAAGCGTTACTTCTTAAATCTTTTGAAATCATTTTATTTCGAATATATATATATATATATATATATATATATATATATATATATGTGTGTGTTTAATTAGTCTTTTTCGGTACATTAATTATATTTTATTCAGTATATATATATTTTTTTTTAAAAAAAATATTGGTTCTTACATATTTCTTTTTGAATCTATAGTTTTTATCAAATTGGTATAACAAAATAATTATAGATTATAATAGTTTTATCGATATAAATGACTATATATATATATATATATATATATATATATATATATATATATATATATATATATATATGTGTGTGTGTGTGTGTGTGTGTTTAATTAGTCCTTTTCGGTACATCACTTATATTTTATTCAGTATATATATATATATATATTTAAATATTGGTCCTTACTTTCTTCTGTTTGAATCTATAGTTTTTATCAAATTGGTGTAATAAAGTAATTATAGGTCATTATAGTTGTATAGATATAAATCACTGTATATAAATATATATATAAAGTTTCATTAGTCTTTTTCGGAATATTATTTATATTTTATTCAGTATATATATTTTTTTTTTTAAAAAAAATATTATTTCTTACATATTTTGTTTTGAATCTATAGTTTTTATCAAATTGGTGTAACAAAATAATTATAGATCATTATAGTTGTATAGATATAAATCACTGCACATGTATATATATATATATATATATATATATATATATCTAATAATTGTTCGTGTACAAAATAATTTATTCAGCCATGTGATGTCAACATTGAAGCACCAAATTTAATATTAAAATAATTTAAATTATAAGAAAAAAATCGACTTCTAACAGACAGTTACATAGTTGTATATTGTTAGTTCAATTGAAAAAGAGAGACATTTTTTACACGCATGTACATATTTACATATTTAATTAGTGAAAGTGAATTTTAATCAAACCGCAATTAATCAAAAATAAGTAAATAAAGAGAACCGTAGTACAATTTTTTGTAATGTTATTGAGAATCAAACAAACTGATCCGCGAACCTACTTATAAGTGTAATAGGATATATTAAAGTATATAAATTTAAATAGTTTTTAATAACCGGGATTAAACAGGGTTCCTAAAACAACAACAACAACAACAAAAACAAAACAAAGTGAATACGTCGTGTGACACTGCAAAAGAGATCGGATCTCACACACTTATCTGCATAACGAAATCGTATAGAAGTGAATATAAACGTGGATAAATAAATTATAATATTAAATATTGGTTGTGCACGTCGTTAGATGAAATCCGTATTGGTCGACGCGACCGAAGAGAAAATGAAAAGTGTGTGTCGGCGGTGCGCGCGTTCGTTGATCCTGTGATGTGTTTGTTATTATCCTATCGTGAAGAATCAATTCAAAGAGGTGATAATGTTACGTCCGATGAACAATAATTTGATTGTTATTTACAGTGACAGATTGTGCTTGTTATTTTCGTATTTTTGTCAAACGCAGTAAGTACCGACCTCATTATTTGTTGCTCTGTTTTCAGGATTTTCGTTTATTTAAAGTCACGTTATTCATTTGTTTTATTTGATGGAGGATGTACGAATTCGTTCCATTATTTGTCGATTTTCATACATTATCGACTGTTTTCGTGAAGACATTGAATTTCGAAAAAAATCTTTGAATGGATTACTACAAATGACTAATGATAGAATTGACAAGTACACCGGATCCTCGATTTACACGGTAGATCGGTTCTCCGAAAGTATCGTGTGGATCGAACCCGTGCCCTTCGGGTCCGCATCTCGTATTAAAAATAAGTGATATGTTTTACGAATCCGCAATGAAGCAAAATTATTTATTTTCAATAAAAACTAGAGAATATATTCTACACATTGTTGTGATACGCGCAGGTTATCTAGGAAAGTAGACTAGGGTTACTCACCAATCACTAAAGTATATTTAAAACATTAAAACAATAAAATACAGATATATTATTATACTTGTGTCAACTACGAGAGAGTGCATCTAGAAAGTAAGAGAGAAAGTATATATATATATATATATATATTAGCATGTGTGGAATGACCGGTTCTATGCTGCTATCTACTGCTCTATATATAAACATAAATTCAAAATGTTAAATTGTCTATTTCTCACACACATTAATTCGGAAAACATTAAAAATGAATAAAAAAGTGTTTATTTTGTATCTTCACTTGTTAATTTCCTCTTCGCTTCTCTGATTCATTTCCCAAAGGCATGGCAGGAACAATTCGAATAAAATCCGTTATCAAACATTGTTTCAAATCTTTATTCGACTCTTTATAAAATTCCTGATACTGAGTTAAACAATTAAACGAGTCCCTTTCAAAGTTTTAACTTCTTTCCATGTTTGGGTCATTCTCATTGAAAAAAAATATTTCAGTTCTGTAGCCAGTGCATTTCTTTTACCTATACTGTTTACAGTAAGTGATCGCTTTCAGATTCACTGGATATGGAATCAATGATCATTTCTACCAATTCATTTCCATTTAATTCGTCATCTTCGAATTGATACCGTAACTTCAGTTCAGAACAAAGAATGAGTAGTTGAGAGTGACGAATGAGAATTTTCAAATTAAAATTAGATCACCTTCACCCACACCTTTACTCTCTCCCTCTCTTTTTTTTGACCCGACCAAGGGCAGGTATGCAGCCCTGAATAGAGGTTCTACTTCAGACTTTGACTGACGGCGGCCGGCTAAAGCCGAACTTTGTCTACGATAGATACAAAAATGTATTATAATATTTATATATTTTATAATCATATTATTAACATGTTAATTCCAGTTTTTAAAATTAATTACTGTACCACAAAATCAAAGGTATGGAAAAAACCTGCCTTTATTCAAAAGGGCCAGTGTCAAGTATTAATGCATAATTAATCATATTAAACTACATTGCCTGTAAAAGATTTCAAAATTTCAAATGAATTGACTTTCTCTCTGTCTATTCTAAAATGTGTATATTAGGTGTTAAGACCCGAGTATCAGAAGTAAAAATTACTTTAAAACCGAAGCTGGCCAGTGCATACGATACGAATTTCATATATCGTAGCAGGCCAGTGTATATTGACGAGTTTCATTTGTCTCTCGCGCTGTCAACAAACAGTATCGGTTAAAATATTTGTTAGTCTACAGTACAATTGAAAATAGGATCTGCATCGATCATTATTAAATAAAATACACTAATCATTAAATTAATAATAAGTGCGCAGTTTGATATTACAGAAGGTCTGCATATGTTTGCTGCACCAACTCAAACTTACATTAGATTTTAGTATAATTTTAAATAATAATGTAAAACTACATTTTCTGTCAAAGATTTCATTATTTTAAAAGTGATTTTTTTTCTCCCTCTCTCTATCTCAAAATGTCCATATTAGGTGTTAGCATAATTTTAAATTCGTATCCATATTTTGTTGTGTCGAAAAATTTTTTGTTACAATTTTTATTTTGACAAATTTACTTTAAAATATTTATTTTGTCAAATAAGTTTTTGTATCCATTGTTTGTTGTGTCGATGAAATTTTTTCTAAAGAGTGTTTATTCTTATACGGGGGATTAATGTCTAGGGTTTTTTTTAGACAGAGGGTTAATGTCCTGGTGAGGGTGTAGCTGGTAATTATCCTGTTACGCTAATTTATATGCTGAGCATTATTTGGAAAGTCATTTGAATTTGAAACAAGATTCAAGATTAAAAAAACTGGATGCTAACAAACAGTAATGGAATACGATTTGTGAATTATTTACCAATAAAATTAAAAATTTTTCAGAGAAACGATCAAAAAAAATTATCATTCTGTTATAATTCAACTCAATCTTACAGCAAGTACATTTACTGCGCTTTCGGCGAGTATACTTACCTACCTAGAAATAATTAACCACGCCAGTGCACATTATCAAAATGAAACAGAACGCTTAAGGGGTTAAGTGAAAAAAAATTAAGATTCATATTTTCAAGCACTTTTAAAACCTATTGTTAATATATTGACGAACGATACAAATTATACCGAAATGTAGATATTTATATATTGTAGAATTTGTGTGTGTGCAACCTTTTACCGTAAATCATGTTCAGTATGAAATGTCACGTTTTGTTAATATAAAGTGACATCATTAGAGCAGGGTTCGATTTATCAACCCGTTAGACTCTAGTTTGACGAGCCTGTTACAGCTCAATGACGGTTTGTGCCGCATAGTCACAATAAACCCTGTAATGAGACATAAGTGAAATCGACTGACTGATCGTCGTTCGATGACGGCGAGAACGACACAGGGAACACAGACAATGACTCTTCGATACAAACAAGTGCTGTTAGTCATCATTAGCTCATGTTGATTATACTTGTATATGTATCTATATATATATATACATACATGCGTGTGTATGCACATAAGAAAGGGTTGTATACGATAGCAACCGCCTAGAACACGGTAGGGCGAAGCTATTATTATTTAACGCATGTTTCATTTCCGCGCAATTCAGCGAAGTTGATAATGTTGAAATTAAATTAGTCTACCCCTCGTGGGCGCACGACGAAAGGGCGTTTTAATAAACGTCGGTTAATAACTTATAGAGTTGGAAAGAAAAATAAGGGCGACATGCAATGTTCTGATGTCAAATATTGATTTAGTAATGGAGTGAAACGATTTTAATTATATATGTATATATATATATATATGTATATATATACATTTATATTAAGCTTAGTCCACATCTAGTCTTGCAAATGTGTTCATCAAGTTCAGGTATGAGAAAATAAATTACTAATTGGCTCAATTTTCATCGTTCGTCTAAGAGTGATGTTTTTTTCCAATTCCAATAACTTTATGTTATTATGTTAGTTGATGCATACATGTTTCTAATTCTTGCAATTTTTTAATATATTTCTTCTTAAAATACCACGTTTAATTCTCTATTTCTTTTTTGAAGTCTCTCAGCGCTCTTAATTACTTTGAATATATGATTAGGTAGCCAAAGGTTAAGAAGATGACATATTTTCGAACTGGTTTCAAATAGTTTTTCTTTTTAAAATATTTTTTTGTTGATATAAAAAAATTAAGGTAAAGATTAATACTTACTCAAAGAACTGATTTTTCGTGCTTCTCGAAGAGAATAATAAATGTTTGTTTATATAAATTTATTTTCTATACATGAAATTGTACTGAATTGAACAGAATCGTATTGACATTTTTTTTTAAAAAAGGTACTTAGTTTTAAAACGCAGTTTTTTTAAAAATAAGGTTTAGTTCTTGTACGAATTGGAACGATTGATTTATTGATAATTGATTTTTAATTTTATTACTTTCTCAATCAAGATGATGATTTTCTATTGAGAAAGTAACTGAAATCCTAATAAAAAAGTTTTGTCTTGAATCGGCTCTATGAAATAACTAAAATTAATTTAAAATATGTTTATCAGATTTTTACATTTCGAAATTTATAATATATTTTCAAGCATTTTATGATTTTCACAAAATGAATATTCATTTATAATAGCAACAAAAATATATATTAAAGTGTAAAAAAATTTTTTTGAAAGCAATCTTATTTTTTAAATAATAAAAACCCACATTTCTCGTCACTTTGTCAGCAACGTGGGCGCCTGCAGCCATCTTCAGAATGTGGTGTATAAGGAAACTTTCACAATGGATAGGTTTTTAGCTTAATTCATTCGTTGTTTGGTATTTTTTATGTTGAAATTATTATGTTTCTTTAAAAACCAATAAACAGTTTTTTCTTTCTGTGTTTCTTTCAATTTTGACTGGCTGTATACTAGTTAAAAATATTATCATTTACCATTTTCTTGTATTACTGTTATAATTACAATATATATAAAATGATTACATTATTTTTTATGATACTAATTAGACATTTTTGCAGGTGTGATTTGGGAAGCAGGCACGAAACCTGCCGATCCACAGGGTCCGACCCAGGATGAATGAGCTGCAAGCTACACTTGAATTTTCTGTGGAGCTATACAAGTTCTACAATGTTGATTTGTTTCAAAGAGGGTTTGTGTTCAGATTTTTCTTGAAATATGTTTCAAACAGTTGTACTTATTTTTATATTTGAGTAGCAGTACAGATTTCAGAATTATAAATTTTAAAATTTATTAATGATAATCAATATTTCCAAATTCCATGTTTTCATATATTTTTCGTATAAACTTTTTCAATTTTATAAAAATGGTTGCATTTAAATATTTAAATAACTCAACATTAATAGAAAAACATTAACAAACTTTAACTTTAAAAAAAATATAGATACAAAATAAGTTTTTTTTTGAGTATTATTTATTTTTATATTAACACAAATTGACTTATGATGAATAGTGACAGTCATCATTTGACAATTCTAAACTTCTGACGAATTTTTAGATTCCGGTGCTCATTATTATATCTTTATATTTTTCTTTAAACAGAAACACATCACTTGTCAAATTGTACATGTGTATGTGTAGTTGCAACTGCAGCGTCATGGTAACGAGACGTTGCTTAGTTACACAAACAAGTGCATCTTTTGTTAATAATAAATAAACAGTATTAGTTTTAGTTTGTCACTTGGCATTTTTATTTTGAGTTCTGGAATACATTTACATAATCAGAATATTTTACTCGTTCCTTTTAGTAAAACATCACTATAGTTTTTCCCTTCAATTATTTGCTATATATATATATATATAAAATTCATTTAATGTTCAGCGGGTCCAAGTGTTAAATATTTTCTTCATATAAGATTACAGACTTTGAAAAATGGTATATAAATATACAGTGATCCAATAAATACATCGTATTGAAGAAAAAAGGACATAGCTATTTTTTTTATTTTAAGGTTATATCAGATCCGTTGCGCGTTACGCGTTTCGCCCAAATTACGTGTCCAAATCGAAGCTAGCGTCCCGGAACCCGGTCGTGGACTTGGTTCCGCTTCATTGGTCGGTGACGGATACGGTTCGTGTCGACCTTTTCAAATCCTTTATCGGAACGAAGAAATATCACTCAGGGATGTGCTCTTCTTCCGAGCACATATGCTCGTTGACAGTCGAAGACTTAAGGTGAATATTCTTCGAAACATTTCAGTCAAATATTATAAGAATCAGAAAAGAAATTTGTGTATTTAATTTGTAACTGTTTGTGTTTATGCAGTGTTTTTCAATATTTATTTTACTCTTCATTATTATTTTATAAATTTGTTTCATTTTTTTGTAAAATTAAGTATCGTATATCTTGGTGTATAAGGAGATCTATGTATAAGGCCGATGGTTGGTTATTGGAGCTTCAGGACGCTTCGACAGCTAAGGTCATTAGCTTCCGAAGATGAGGTCGAAATTTTAAGATGGAATTTATACTTTTATCATGTATTGGTCGTTAAGATCGTTATAAGACGATCCTAAATTGAACACCTCTTTCACATGTCTATAATACGAGTTTATGTCCGAATTCAAAATTAGGGGAGTTACATTTTTCGATTTCAAATTTCAAAAATTAAATTCGGGGAAACACCTTGTTTTGATATACTGTGTATTAAAACATTGTGTGCATTTAATTTCCATATAAGCACAGTAAATTCTTTGTTATTTTGAAAGTTCTGTTTTTTTATTGGACGTATGAGACGACCCCCTATTTTTTGAAAAAAAATGTGTTTTAATGGTCGCCTTATATTCAGAGATATACGGTACTAAAATTTAATGTTATATAAGTTTAAATATCACTATTTAATGTTATACGATTACAATTCGTTCCTTTAATGTTTGTAACAAGTTTTCAAAAAATATTCCCAAACATTGATCAATTTTCAATTTTTAAAATGATGAATAATGAAGCGAAGTACGTTATTTGTGTAAAACTGCTATAAACGTACACAAAAAGCTATTTCACTGTATAAAATTTACATTTTCTTTTTATGAAACATTCCATATTGATTTATTTTTTACAAGCTTAATTTTTTATGCACATCCTTCCGTACTTCGTACCATGAAGTACGTGTCAGTATAAAAAGAATTAATATATATACATATATATATATATAATTCGAGTGCGATATATCTAATCATGAATCATAATGAAAACATTTTCAGGAATCGCTCGAACGTCCCGACTTCTCTATAATATTGGAACTCTGGTTCGCCGAACAGACACCGATTGGATGTGAAACGTTGATAAGTCAGTCGTCCGGCGGTATGGCTCTGGTTTCGACCAGGACCTTACAATTAAATTTTAGTCCAGTTCGAGGTCTTCATTATCATTTACCCGTACTATTCGATTATTTTCATCTTTCGGCCATTTCTCTCACGATTCACGCTAATTTGGTCGCACTACACCAACCGTATATCAAGTAAGTTGTCCTCGACATTTGAGACAACATATATTTTCACCATCATAATCATATATATATATATATATATATATATATATACACACTCTCTTTTTAGTATGATATTGAAGTGTATATTTGTTTATTCTTACATTCTTTGATATTGAATCAAAACCGATATTATTATCAAAACTGTTATTTTTACTTTATTTTACGGTAGACAGAATTGAGAGATTTTTTTTAATAAATGGCATTAAATCTCAAGGCATGAAATTAATAAAATATGAACACTATTATTACATATTGTTATGTTTGCTGATATTGATTGAAAAAGAAATATTTGTAATGATCGATTAGTTTCTTTCCATCGATTGAAATCGATAAAAATTCAATAAAATTACAGTTCAATGTACTGATCTTTGAAACTTTTGAATTCAAATATAGCATCTGATTATTTCCACAACAATCACTGAAATTATTATATCATTGATATTAGGTACTTGATTTTTATGATATGAAGTCAATGGCGAAAAGTAACTTTCTCTGTAATATAAATTAACCAATACAATTATTATGTTGATTAATGTTGTGATAATTACTATTATTTACTTTATTGCGATTTGTACAGTATTTGATGAGTGATTTACAGTATGGCCTACAGACTGTATCATAAAATATCTCATACTTTATATATATATATATATATATATATATATATATATATATAAACAGTGGCGCACTCAGGGGAGAGCAAAAGGCACTGGCATATCCCAAAAAGAAGGGATAAAAAATTAGAAAACAGAACACAGATAGAAAAATAGAGCTAAAACACTAGAAAACAAAACTAAATAATCAAATGAAAATGCTACTGTTGTATATATATATATATATATATATATATATATATATATATATATATATATATATATATATATATATATATGTATGTATGTATGTTGTAGGTAAAGTCCGACTTTGACTAATCAATATATATCCTGATTTATAAAATTAAAATTAGATCTACTTCACCCACACCTTCATCCTTGCCTTCATCCTCAACCTTACTCTCACCCACACACCTCTACTCCGGGCTGTATACCTGCGCTCGGCCTAGTCAAAAAAGGGTGAAGGCGAGGGTAAGAGTGAGAGTGAAGATGTGAGTGAAAGTGTGGGTAAAGTAATCTAATTTTCATTTTATAAATCAGGATATATATTGAATAGTCAAAATCGGACTTTACCGGCAACATGTACACAAAAGAGATTAATGTAACCATGACTGAAGTAATTCAGGAGCTCTGTAAAAAGAAAAAAAACTGGATTTTATTCTTTAAATATTTTTTTATAATCACCTGATGAATTTTATTGAATTCACATTAAAATTTTTTTCATCAGCACAGTGCGAAACTCTAATTGGCTATCAATCGAATATTGTCTAGCATTGATATTTCATTTCTGTCATTTCACTTTCGAAGTTTTAATTTTAAGTTTGTCACATTTTTCATCGTTTAGTATTTTTGTTTGATCAATATTTGTATCACCATCATTAGAGAAGCATTTATAGGTAGTTAAAAATCTCTTTAAGAACGTTTGTGTTATTCATTTCAAATTAAGGCTAAATTTTCAACTTTATCGACAAACACACGTGATAAATGAGCGATGGCTACCCTTAAATTCGTTTTTGTTTATTTATTTTTAAAAATAATTAAATATTTCCTTCTAGTTTAGTCTGTCGTTTTTGGTGATATTGTATACATTGTATTTATCGACTCCACGTTTATCATAAATATAATTGCTCAATTAACTTTCATTCGAAAATTATCAGCTTAATAAATAAGTAATGATAAAATATTGATTTTCGATATTACAGTACATCTTTTATTAATATAACTCGAATTTTAAAAAAATAACAATTATTCGAAATTGTTAATTCCATCACTGGGATAAAAACCGCACCATCTTCATAACTTTCTGTTCTAACTCGTTTGATATTAAACGTGGCGTTGTGTACATTTCTGTATTGATATGTTTGTAAAATAAAAATAAATCATTTTTAAAATAAATTAAATGATAAAACCAACGTTTCCCAAACATCTTCATGAAGAAATTTACAAGAGAATTCTTAAAACTATTTCGAATAGTTAGATTTAAATTGAATGAAGGTGAACTTATTTTAAACATGAAATTCGTTACCTCTTCTCTGAATTCTGATCTTTTATCTGTTTGTATTATCACTGTTTGGGAAACACTGGACTAAACAAAGGAAATAATACACTAGTAATGTTTGCAATGCCTAACTTTATATATATTTTTGCTGCTCAGGAAAAGTATAATGCATTATGTTCAGAGTTGGTAAGTAACATTTCCTTAACCCAAATAGCATCTCGGATGAATGTGTTTCCAAATTTGAATTTTGTACCGATCTTGGACTTCATTTTCACATGATATGTTGATACATGTACGTGTTAATCAAAACAAATTGGTGTTACGCGGTGGATAATTTTATATCTAGTAATTAATTAATTGTGTATGTAATAAAATAAACTTCAAAATTGCGTTTCTCATAAAATGTAAACGAATATTTTGATTTAGGGGTACATATTTTTATGATAATTTTAAACGGTCATCAAATTTTATTAAAATATTTTTTTATATTTAAAAAATTTTAATTTGTAATCAAAATGTATAATTTATATATATATATATATATATATATATATATATATATATATATATATATATATATATATATATATAATGATATAGGAGTTTATTTCAGACTGGAGAGATGTATTTTCATTTTTTTAAAAATAAAATTGAATATTAATAATGTTTTGCACTTATTTAACATAAGTGATGAATTGATTAAAGTTGAACTTTTTAAAAGTATAGAGGAATTGGGCGGATTTTTTTAATAATATAATCATTGGCGTATTTTATAATTATGAATTTAAAGTGTTATTTTCACTTTCAACTTTATAGAAACGAGAAATGTATAACTGTCATAAGATCGAATTGTATCAATGTATGTTAGGTAAATCTGATAGAAAAAAAATTGAAAAAAACACCAAACGAAAAATGTAATGCACGATGTCTGATTATTTAAATCCGGTCTTTTTTATATCCAACATGTACATGTTTTCAGCACACCGAGAAGTGCAAAACCTTGGCTCGGCAGTGGGAAGTTCAGTTTTCGTACACCGCAACAAGCACAAATTCATTCTTCGCTCGAAGCTGTGTTCTTCGGTGGCGGAAATAGTGCCAAATGTGGCGGTGGTACATCGGCGACGAAATTGGCGCAAGCGCGACTCATTCATCAAGTAATGTATATATTTTTTTATCTGATTGTCTGTAAAAAATATCATTAAATGTAGACGGATTGTGTTTCGAATCGATATCAATGTTTTAACAGCGAGTCACAATCATTGAAATCAATTTAATCGGTATAAAATATTTATTTGGCGTTCTGAACTATTTTTCCTCTCCTCCGTATAAAAAATAATAATCTCAATCTATTTAAGATTTTATTAAAGTATTTTTCGGATTTTTATAAAAGGGAGATCGGTGTTTTTTTTAAAAAAAAAATATGTTTCTTTACACTTTCTTGACACTTGTATTGCACTTGTTTATATTCATTATTTTTTAATTTAAAAAAATATTTCACATAGCACTTTTTTATGTTATCGATACTCACTATTTCAAGTAGCACAGCATTATTCACCACTCCCCTATCTATTCCCAATGCGCTTTTTAAACAAAATAACTTTATAACTATTTAATTTTTTATCGATTCCATACGGGCTCCAAATCTCAGAGCTATATGTCGAGATTGGTTGGATCATACTTTCACAAATCCTGTTAACCACCTTTACTGGTATATCTTTGTGCCTGTATATGAATTTTTTGATTCCGCTTATAGCTTGCTCAATTTTCCTACGCATAATTTTCTAATGGTCATCTTATTTCCCATTACTGCTCATGTACACACCTCAGTATTTATAAGTGCTAACAATTTCTATTTCTTTTCCTAGCACAGCATTATTCACCGCTCCCCTATCTATTCCCAATATGCTTTTTAATATATATATATATATATATATATATATATATATATATATATATATGATATAAATGGTATTTACGATAAAACAGGTTCTCACATTTGCATACTGACATTTACAACTCTCATTCGCTCACTGACATTTACTAACAAACATTTAAGTATAGATTATTATAAATACATTCAACTTGCATGAAAGCTTGTGCACGCATACATACTCGTACATAGATACTTTGATTTTTAAACAAAAGATTAACAGCATACACACAGTTCTTAGTTTGGTAGTGATATATAAATGTGTCCTATATTTATAAATGACGACATATATCTTGATAACTTTGCTGTACTCACCGCGATTTTAAATATTAATTTAGTTTCTGTGAACATATTTTTGAGAAACACTCTGATTCATGCTGACTTTTTCAATTTGATTGAAATTGATTTTAGATATTCTCATTTAACACTGTGATTTTTCACAATATTTATTTTGATATCTCAAATTGATAGCAATTAGGAAATGTGTATTTATGAATGATTTATTTTAGGATTTAACCCTTTGAGTCCCATTGTAAATTTTCACATATTTACAAAAAGTGCTAGGCAATTTTAATCAAAAATACATGGCTATAGAAAAATTATGTTCCGGTCAATTTTCAGTTAAAGTTAATGAAATTTTTACACAATTCTAATAACATATTAGACTCCCTTTCATAAATGTTTGGAGGAGCTGTATATCACTCATTGGCACTCGAAAGGTTAAATAATGTTTTGTATACAGAAGTTAATAAGTTTTTTTTCAGAAATAAAGAAACATATTCTCTATTATTTTAAATTTAAGGCGGTGTGTGCTGTGTTATTGGAATCTTACGAAGCTCTGCGGAATGCTTTTCAAGAATCTCTTTCGTTATTGCCTCAATGGCAGCAAACACAACTCGGGCACCATGGTGATGTATCGCAGAGATTACGAAAGCTGGGAGATTTAACGAAGGTAAATCATTTCGTTCACTTCATTGATCACTAAGTTGCGCTAGACCTTCTTATGCTGATGAAAAGTCGTATATTTTTGTGTTAAATAAAAAACGAAATTTCTGTAGCATTTGGATGTCGATGAAGATTTCGCCGCACGCGCCAACAGTGATATAGCTCAGCTGTGCGCTGAGAATATCGTCCAGTGGCAACATTTTCTTGCCGCCGTCTGTTGTAAACCGGCCGTGCATCAACATCTCGCGAAGAAACACCACACACTGCGTGTAAAACGTTTCGCCGAAGCGTTCTTCGTTCTCGACAATCCGCGCCACTCGGCCGCCGGTTGTTACGACGCCAACTATCAAAATTACCTGGCGATTTCGGAACTAGCTCGCAGATCTAGATACTTAACATTGCTGCCGTCGTTGCCTGTACATTGCACCGCACTCGACGGCGACGTGAACACAATACCGATTATTTTCGAAGATCAGTATCAGGATACTGTAGAGTTTGCGAGAAGGAGGTCCGCCGGAAGGAAATCTGGAAGCGGTAAGAATATATACACACCTCTCTTTCACAAAGACTAACACTATTTCTACGGCTATTCTGTGTATACCTGTTTCGACCAAAAGGTGTCTTTCGACATCTTTGGTAGAAATAGTGTTAATAAACGAGTGTATTGTATCTAGATCCGTTCCTATCGTCCGGTATTTCCGAACCGAGTCTACTCTCGCAGGACGATTGCTCGTGCGGCATTTCGGCGATTCTCGAGGCGCGTTCGAACTCACGCGCCGAAATGGCGAACGTGTGCGAGTCTAAGCTGATGCACTGCGGGAATATGGTACAAGCGTCGCTGACGATCGCACCGAACACCGCTTCGCACCTACAAACGTCGACGCTTCCGGCGAGGCACAGCAAGTCGCTGGACCAGCTCCGCATCAACATGAACTCCGTATCGAACGCATCGACGCTGCCGAGATCTGTGCTTGCGACGACCGACATTCATAAGATGAAGAACCGCGACGCGACGATCACTCCACACAACCATGACACGAAATACACGAACGACCATCACAAACGGAACGACGGTAGTGGATTCGATCAGCACAAGAACGACGGTTTCAGTACGTTCGGCGGCGACAGTAACAGGCAGGGCAGAGGTGGAAATCATTCGACGAAAGTCGCGTACGGCGAGGGCGGAAAGCATCGAGACGGACAGAGAGACAAAAACAGTGGACATTATTATAATGATTTCAAGCCGGAGAGCAGATACGGACAGGAGAATCAGAAGGTGTACGAAGTCAACTATCAAAGTGCGACGAGACACAGCAACGGCAGTGAATATAATCGCGAGATTAACGACATGTATCATAAGAAATACCAGTTCAACGAGCACCGCGTCGATCTGTACGGAAAGACCGGTTTGAATTTAGGTGACTACGATAAAGACGTTAAAAATTATAGCGGTGGTTTTCAGAACTCCACACTCCCGCGTCCGATTCTGCCGCCGCGCAATTCGTATCCGCCGAGGTCAATGAATCGTTCCGGTACCGGTCAGTACCATGCATCGTCCGCGCCGAACCCACAGATCGTACACAGTGCGCCGAAACGACACATTCCACGTTCCAATTCCACGCAGATATTTCCGCGCAGCGTCACCGAGTTCGAGGTGCTGTTCCACCAGAATCAGGGTTCGATCCGGCACGCGCCGCAGAGCACCAAGGATCTGCGCACGTGCTCGGACGCGTACCGCGTGTCGGACGTGTCGCCGCGCGGGCATCTGAACGCTTCGAACGGATACAGGGAGATGAGGAAAGGATATAAGGATACGTTGCGGAAGAGCGCTAACAATATCCTCGACATGAAGCAGACGCACGAGAACAGTTATTACGTTGTCGACGAACCACTACACCAGTACCAGTTCGGTGCACCGAAAACGTCCAGTAGTAGACATAAGTCGAACGAGAAGGCGAGACAGCCACGCTCGACAGGCTCGAGTAGCTCCTCGACTGAAAGTGATTCGATACCGTCCGGTGGTTATAAGCGGCTGGAAGGGTCCGCGAGCGTGCCTCTACAGCTGGGCAGAACCGGCGAGTTCTTGAGGCACGCGAGGAGCGCCGCGTCCGTCTTAGACGAAATGTTCATGAACTCGACGGCGTCGACGAGCGAGTCGCTGCCGAATCTAGCGCCGCCGCCGCCGGCGTTCGAGTCGTCCCCGCCGCCCAACAGAGACGCGCGCTCGTCGAGCGGTTCGGGCTCGACGTCGAGCCTGACTAGCGAGCAGAGTGGATGGGTGTCGTCGCGACGGAGCTCCGAGCCGTCGAGTCCGGACGTGCCGTCGAACGTTTCGAGAAAGCCGATGCGATACGACGTCCCGGCCTACTCGAAAAAGCGCGAGACGAGAAGCTCGTCGGAGTGTAAAGGAAAATCGAAGTACGGTAATCGGAACGAGAATCGAAAATTCAACACGCTTCTGAACGGCAACGAGGGCAGGACGAACAGGAACGCGTTGAACGGCGAGAAGCTGCGCGAGAAGCTGCAGAAGCTCGCCGCAGAGAACAGCCTGAAGAACAGCATACTCGGCTCGAAGTTGAACGGCGGCGCCGGTTCCGACCGACACGGAAACGGACCGAGAAAATCGTCGAAGACGAATCGAAAATCTAGCATAAACCGTAGCGATAACAGTAAATTAAGTGATCGATCGAACGGAGATCAAAAGAAGTCAATTTTAGTATCCGATAAGGAGTTTATACTAGACGTTTATAAGTCACATTTTCTACAGCAGAACAACGACGATGGAAGCGAACCGCCGTCTAGGAATAGTTGTAGCACACGGCCGATTAGTAATAATAGCAATAGTTTAGATCCCGATCGATCGTTAACGAGCCCCCTCTCGATCGAAACGAACACGCTGCACCCGTACATCAGAAAGGAATGTCCGGACGTGGCACTGGAGAGTGAACTTCTGGACGAGCTGAAGGCGGTCGCCGCCGCCGCCGACGACGACGACTCCACCTCGCTGAAATGCGACGATCTCGTCGATCATCCGTACGAAGAGTTACGTCTTCCGCCCCCGCAACAGTTTCGTGACGTGCCGCCGCCGCCGGAACCGTTCCGCGATCCGCCGCCAGCACCGCCTCTGCCTGTCGATAATCTCTTATACCACGTGTACGAATCGGTCAAATGTAAAGAGAAGAAGAAGCACACCACGAGCGAAATGATGAAATCGCAGTCGACGAGCGAGCTGGCCGATAAACTAGGTACGTACTGTGGAAAGATCGTATGAAAAGTGAGCGACCGAACGGCAAGAAAAAAAAACATAACGATTGTCGAGCGACGTCGGCGATCGTTTTTTCAGTCCGAGTCGTACCGTTTTTTTTTCTTTGTAGCGTCCATCGAGTCGGACGAACCGCCAGTGCACCGTAAACTGCTGGCCGACGAAGCCGAACAGGCGTTCATGAAGGCGCGCAACGAATTCAAACGGCAAATCAACTTTTCGGGTAACCTGTATTCGGACTTCAGAACGTTTGCCTCGAGCCTGCCGTATTTCCATATCAGTGACGAGTACAGAATGTTCTCGCCGGAAGGTCTCCACTTGATTATCTGTGTTCACGGCCTCGACGGTAACTCGGCCGATCTTAGATTAGTAAAAACATACCTGGAACTTGGTCTTCCCGGCGCGCACCTAGAATTCTTAATGTCGGAACGCAACCAGGGAGACACGTTTAGCGATTTCGATACGATGACCGACAGGTAAGAAATGATGTTCACCGCGTCTGTTATTAATTCTCATTGTACTTGTACGATAGGTTATGCTTTGTTATGTTATTGGGACGTTGCACTGAAAGCCGCTGTTTCTTTTTGAACATTTATTTCAACAACAAAATGTGCGAGTACATTAATCAAAGTATTTGCCCAAATCAAAGTATGCGGCTTTCAATGAAACATCCTATTATTTATAAGTTTATATGCAATCGTTCGATTCCTCCTCTTCTATTTGTAGACTGGTAAATGAAATCCTCTATCAGATCGAGTCGTGTAACTTGAATCCGACAAGAATCAGTTTCGTCGGACATTCGCTCGGCAATATAATAATTCGTTCAGCGTTGACGCGTCCGCAGATGAAGCCACTTTTGTCGAGACTGCATACGTTTCTATCGTTGTCGGGACCACACCTAGGCACTTTATACAACAGTAGTGGATTAGTTAACATGGGTAATTAATGCTGATTTAGACGATTAAGGCGTTAATTAAACGTTATTGACGCTCACAACGCTAATCGCGTACAACTTTAAATAAAATACGAGAATATAAAATTTTTGATTCCAACAGTTTCATGTCCTGCTTTCCAATAAAAAAATACACGAAAATGCAAAAAGAGAAATAAAATAAATTCGATAGTATGTGACAGAATTCTCGAATCTAATTACTTTCGAAATGACTATATAATGAAACATATAGTTCGAGAGATTTCGATTTTGTTATTATGCTTAATTTATTATTGATTTTAATTGTACTTTTAAATTTCTTACCTGAAATCATTTTTATTTCTTACACTTGAAAGCAGTTCTTAATCGAATTGGTAGTGTGATGTGTATTTAGCTTGACACATTGACTGCCCAGACAATTTTGAAAATATTCACCAAGAGGCCAAAGTATATATTTCTTTTAATTCGTGTTTATTTTTTGAACATAAAACTTTATACGTGATAGATATCACGTTTTATAGCCATGGTCTGAGGGATGAAGATACGCTGCTATCATATTTGATATCCGTAACCGGCAGGCTATCAGAAATAACAGCCATGGCAGTCAATGTGTCAACAGAGTTTTTGAATCCAGATTTCTAGCTAAAAATCATTAAGTAATTACACTTATTAAAAAACACCATCCGTCATAGAATTAAATTCATTTTAATTCTTTATTCCTTCGTTATCAATCACATTTAAAGTATGCACGAATTTCAAAAATGTCGCATTTATGCGTTATATTGTTTTGATTATCTCTCTTGTTGCAAATTATATTCCAACTTGATAAGATCAAAAGCGGAAATTTCGAAAATAAATGATAAGAAATATGAAATTTACAACAGACTATTAAAAAAATTATAATTGTTTTTGATTACATCTAGATATGCTTTTAATTAGCTACCGGAAAAAATATTAATAATAATTTTTTTGTGTACGAGACAAAGAAAAAATATATGTAATTTAAATTCAACGACCGTTAAAAGGTGCCATGTTACAAATGTTTCTCTCTCTCTCTCTCTTTCTCGAGTTTGAAACGACTGGTTTCGGTGCTTCGACATTTTGATATTCTCAAGTTGACTCTCAATAATAAACATGAGGACAACTCAAGAGTTTTAATATATCTGAAGATAACACCACCCAAACTAGTCGTAGGAAATTAATATTATCTGTTTAATGAAATCAATACAGCCATTAATGTTACAAATATTTCTGATTGATATGATATTAAGATGTTGCCCTATTTTCAGGAATGTGGTTCATGCAAAAATGGAAGAAATCGGGATCTTTATTACAATTATGTTTGCGTGACGCCGCCGACGTAAGGCAAACATTTCTCTATAGGTTAAGTCAGCGTAGCACACTTCATTACTTTAAGAACGTATTACTTTGCGGTTCCAGTCAAGACAGGTACGGAATGCGTCCGAGGACTCCTCGACGACTCTGAGAACATGAACACATCCAACATTCTGTATTCTGTTGCAGATATGTGCCGTTACATTCGGCCCGTATCGAACTATGCAAAGCCGCCGTTCGGGACGGTTCGATTCTCGGTTGTGCGTATCGAGAGATGGTCCATAATATCGTGTCACCGATGTTGGCGAGACGCGACCTCACGCTCGTGCGGTACGACGTGCAGCACGCGTTGCCGCACACGGCGAACGCGCTTATCGGCCGAGCCGCCCACATCGCCGTGCTCGATTCAGAGCTTTTCATTGAAAAGTTCCTGGTCGTCGCGGGTCTCAAATATTTTCGATGATACGAGACACATTACTCGATGTTATTCTCGGTTATTTGGCCTTAAAAGAAACGTAAATATATTTGATCATTCTTCTCAGACTTTTTTTTCAATTGTTACATCGGTCTATGTTACACATAGTTAATCGTTCAATTTATTAATCGAGTATGTAAGGGCGGATGAGGGGGGTGTTTGTTACGAAAATTGGTCGACAATTAAACTCTTGCGAATATCAAATGGTGTCCTTTTATTACACTGTAACTTATTTCCTGCGGCAGGTGTTTATAATAAATTGAATTTTCATAAGATCTAGATATATTCCTATATATATATATATACATGACCAGTGGCGTTATGTCATTATTTTAAACATCATTTCTAATCAAAAACTTCATAGTATTAAATTTTCCTTCGTAGATACAAACATTATGCGAAATTAAACATATATTTTTAGTAAAAAAAATGATTGAATATTGAAAAATAAATCGAATAGAGGCATTAGTTTCGTGTACCTTATTAGAGTCTAAAGCATAATAAGTCAGAAAAACACAAATTGTTAATTTCAAAAAAGACTGTTTAAGATACTGAAAATATTAAATTTGTTTTCTACATGACAACATTTTTATTAAACGCATTCTTAATTAATTCATTGACATAAGAAATGAACATATGTTCATTTTAAATGTTTTATCATTTTTATATACAATTTGACTTCTGCTTTTTTTATATATTTATATGACGTTTTTGGATAGAAATAGTTGAAATATTGATGTTAAAATCTATGTATATATGTATATGATTCTAACAATTCGCAAGAAATTAATTGACGTCAATATCTTTTAACTTATTTTTTTTAATTTATTATATTATATTTATATAAATCAGATTGCATTAATTATATTATATATTAATATTTTTAATTTGCACATTATATATATATATATATATATATATATATATAATACAATGCAAATTTTAAAATAAAAGGCTGTTGAAAATATCTAAAAAATATTTTTGAAATTGCGACCAAGTTAATAATTACAGTAATCTGAAACATACGGTATCTATAATATAAAAATATATACACATTCTTAAACTCGGCTTAGAAATGAGTGTATCTTTAAAAAAATAATTTTAATTGATCTATGTGATCTGAGAATAAATAAAAACAAAAACTATTATAAAATGAAAACCTTGAAAGAGTTTTTCTTTGTGAAATATCAGTGTGCCGTGGAATACTGTTTGAGAATCACTGTATTCGTATAATATTTTTTTCTAAAAAATACGTTATATAATAACCGGACAGTTGAATTTAAAATAATATTCGCTTGTTTTTATAATGTAGTATATTTTTAATATTTTGTGGTTGAAATTTTCTACAATAACGAGAATACCTGATGAACAATTGCTTTCATTTGCATCAGTAATGATTAAGTCAATTAGACTAATTGATGTTTCACATGCTCTACAGGGAGTTTGCTTTACAGAATTGGGCCCCATCATAAATTATAGATTCTCCGAACTGTATTCAAGGTAAAATTCGTATGTTTCAATTAGATCATATAAACCGGCAGCATGATAATTTTTTTTATGAAAAACAGAGACAGTCTATTTCGATCGCTGTTCACATTTCAAAAATATTTTTTAAAGTCGTAAACACACACCGTCGTTTCGTATATTTAGTTCAATCAGAGCGGAAAAGAAAAACTAAAGAAAAAAAAACACAATAACCGTATTTGAAAATTGGAATTTTCAGCGTTACTACCGTAAAATCGAAATATAGACTTTAACCAGACTGAAACATTTCAGATTTATACTATTATGTCTTATGATTCACGATGTTATCAGCGATTCTAGATTGTTGTGCTTCTTTTCTTCGTTTATTTCGAATTATCAACGAAAAATGAACTTGTAGATGTATTTTCTTTTCGATAATACAATGTTAGATAAAATGTTTTCTCGAGTAGCCTATCACGATGTCATTCGATTGATCATGTATTCGATCATCTCAATTTGAGTCTAATTAAGCGAACAGACATTTGATTTCGTTATTTTAACGAGTACGTTACAAAATAATCTGTGCCATTCATGCCAGGCCTGGAAAATTTTCACTTTTTGTTGCGCACAATACGAATATGGAGTTTTCTTATCAAAACAACAGTATTAATCAAACAGTAATTAACTGAAATACTCATTCTATTGAAATATATTTTATAATGTATGTACCCATATATATATATATATATATATATATATATATATATATATATATATATATATATATATATATATATATATATATATATATATATATAGAAAGAGAGAGAACATTTCAGAAAAATATAGTTATAGGAATGACATTTACAAATTTCGAATTCTAAGTATATATTCTTTAATATTTTATTATAAATATGTATTTAAATATTTGATTGACTTGTATTAAATTAATCTTGTTAATACATCAATTCGGGGCAATATATAGGACGATTCAATTTAAGTCTCCACATGGAAGTATTAAAAGTGAGTGCAGGCGTTAAGAAAAGTCATGTTATTTTTTATTTAGTATTTCAGTTCAATTCAATATTAAAATACAATTGGACTGAAATACTGAATGGGGAATGACATGTTTTTTGTATATTATTTTCGTGCGGAAGCCTAAGTTGAATCAGCTTAAATATGAGAGAACAATTTTAAAAATTAGTGAGTCTATGTTTTTTTTGAAATGTCCTTTCACGAGGTCTATAGAAAGAATCGATCGACGTATTCGATCGTTAGGTACTATTCTCTGGCTACGCTACTGCCGCACAGTTATAAATATATCTGAAGCACTTTTCGTTTATCGAAGTACTTGAGAATCGAACAAACAAATAATAATACCAAGTAGAGGACTTTAGAAACGATTGTTTATAAAGATTACTGTTTTTCAATTGTATAAAGAAAAGAGTAAATGAAAACACCAATGTAATTAATTAGTTAATAAATTGTTAATGACTAAATTATTTAAAATATTTAACCAGTGGCTCTCTATTGCTATATATTTTAGTATTGCATTACTTTTCCCTATTTCATATATATATATATATATATATATATATATATATATATATATATATATATATATATATATATATATATATATATATATGTATATATATATATATGTATGTATTAGATTTCAGATAAAACGCACTTCTGAGAATTGTTAGAAATGTTTGTTAATTTTTTTTATTAGTTCAGACTTGTTAATTTTTAAAGAGAGTAAATTCTACAAAACTCAGCGATATATTTTTATTATTTTATGGTATACGTTTATTGTGAAATATATGTATGTATTTTCGTACGGTCGAATTGATTGAATGTAATTTCAATTTTCTTAACGCTGTGAGCATCACACTGGGTCACTCGAATGCAGAAAAAGTCTTCTAAATACTATACTGGTACAAAATAATAAATTCTTCTCAGTCAGTGTGCCCAGTTTTTATTTTAATTCATATGTAAAGGTATTATTTTTTTATTATATATATATATATATATATATATATATATATATATATATATATATATATATATAAGTGGTTGTAATTCATAAAGGTGTACGTCATTTTTTTATGGTTTTGAGGGCAAATGTTTTTTTATACTTTTTCTAAATAGAGATACTTATATGAAATCCTTTTCTAATGTAAAAACAATTGAAGTCTATGTAAGTTTTATTTAATTCGTTTGCTTTGAAAAGGGGATAAACCTACGCACTGTTAGCAAAACTTAAAAT
Source organism: Acanthacorydalis orientalis (assembly GCA_034766995.1). Classification (NCBI taxonomy): domain Eukaryota; kingdom Metazoa; phylum Arthropoda; class Insecta; order Megaloptera; family Corydalidae; genus Acanthacorydalis; species Acanthacorydalis orientalis. The sequence goes on along the minus strand of CM068315.1, from coordinate 55,945,113 downwards.
TTTGAAAATTATACTTAAGACTGAATTATCTTCCGTTATCCAAACTCCAACGATCCGGATATTTCAGCTGCCTATGCTCAATCCATGATTTCCTATTGGATTCATAACTCTTGCAGATTAGCTTTTCGTATCATAGTCTTACACATTGTTAAGGCGGTATCCAATTTAACATTATTTTTGAAAATCTTTTACTGTCCATTATTAATTACACATCTGTGTACATTTCGTAACAAGAATAAAAAAATAAGTTCGACGTCTGTTCTATAGCCATTTTAAGTGCACGTTTTGAATTTATCATTTAAAAGTTTGTATATACGAATCGAATTAAAAAGTGAAAAATTCTTCAATACGATTTCAGAATTTACTAAAAAACTATATACATGTTTCAGTGAATATTTTATACAAACTGGATTATATGTTCATGTCAGTTAGATAAATAATTAAACTAGAAGTATTACTTTACAGTTAATGCAGAAACATCTTAATATGAATATACTGAAGATACTTTTAAATTAAAGTGGAACAAAATTAAACGATTTAAAAAAATATATCTAGAATCAGATTTAACAAACATTTCTAACTGGTCATTATGACTTCATAACTATTTTGTTCATATGTGTATATATATATATATATATATATATATATATATATATATATATATATATATATATATATCATAAAATGCAAGAACCTAATTTCCTCTGTGATAAAAATAAAAGTAGCATTCATAAGTCCCATATTTTGTATTAATTAGTATTATTTTAACAGAAAAAAAACAACCTCAGAAATAAATCTTGATCATGAATTTGTTATATACAATAAAATTATGTAAATATAGTTTATATATATATATATATATATATATTGAGTAACGAATACATAAATATGTAGCAATATAATCGTTGCTATACTTTCTTAGAAAATTAGAATAACTGAAAGTGATGTCGCCAAACAGAAGTTAGCTGAAAATCCGTATCGAATATTTCTCTGAGATAAAATTTCATTTTTAAACGAATCAATGATCTGTAAATATGAACAGTTAATAATTACCGAAATGGTGTAGTAATCACAAGGTATAAACAATAAATATTGTCCATATGAAATTTTTTTAGTAAAATATTTCCTTCGAATTGAAAATGTCACAAACTAAAATATTATTTAATAATAAAAAAATGTATTTCGGGATGAAAATTATTGAAATTAAAATTATAGTTAAAATTTTAGATCAAGATTTCAACAATCGAAATGTTTTTTTATTTATTAACTAGATAATCAATAATACGAAGCTATTTTATAATACTCGCTTGTTTATGTAATAAAAATAATTGTTAAGTATTCAAAATGTCTTAAAAAACGGCCTAGTTTATTGTATACTAATTAAAAACTTCTTATTTTTTTTGAATAGTTGCAATATATATTTACATGCATAAAAACAGAAAATGTGTTTCAAATGTGTTTATGTGTTAAATATTATTTCAGTTTGAACTGAATTGTAGAAGAGAAAAGATTATAGTTTATTTGATTTAAAAAATCAATTTTCAATAAATATAATTTAGTGTGTGAATGTATATAAATATGTATATATATACAGAAGACTATTTAAGCCTTAATCTCAGTATTAATCTTCGATACGGTTCTGTTCAGTTTCAACTTTTTAAATGGGTCCTGCTTTATGTGTTCATTAAATTAGTGAAACTTTTTTTAGATGTATTAATGAAATATTATCTTCGTCATTTTAGAATGACGCCGTTTTGTTATCCGTTCAAGATCGTAAATTATTATAATTATTAAAAACAATGCAGTCATTGTTGAAAACACTGTCCGGACGCCATTTTATAGAGGAAGTAGTATTTTCATGTTACTTGTTTAAGTTCTAGGTTATTAGGTGCGATTTTATGTGTCTTAAGCCGATTCGGTACATCAAATCAAACATAACATGTAAATATCACTAACAATATAATATGAAATGCATTTATATTTACGAATCTGTTAAAACTGACAAACTGTAAATTGAATCTTAATATATACCACTTATTACATCTCAAACATCTCGTATAAATTTGTTTTATAAATACTTACAACAGAAATCATAAATGTTTTCGAGGTAAGAAACTAGAAATTCGGATTCTATATGTTGTTTTTCACTCGCGGTCATTTATTTCTCGCCTAATAGATAAATCTTTATAATTAGAGACTTTAGTATCATGTTATCCACATATTTAGAAATTATATATTGTTAATTTTCGAAATTTTAGTACAACGTATAAAGGTATTTAATTAATTGATAGACTGATAATATTTTCGTGATATTTATTATAAAACATAGTGACGACTAATGAATGAATGCCAATCTGGATTTCTGATAACATTTTACTATTAAAATAAAATAGTCCAGTCATATTTGCTCAGTTAATAATCTATTTCAGATTGTAAAGATTGTATAATTAAATAAATATAATACTTTAATATGCCAATGTGGTTATTTATTTATTTAAGTTTCATATTCAATAATAATAATTATATATATATATATATATATATATATATATATATATATATATATATATATATATATTGGGTTGGCCAATAAGTAATGTCGGATTTCTCGGTCAATTTTTTTTATTAATATAGAAAACTTTTTTGAATAATGTATTGACTATTATGATCAATGACTTTTTTACATCTTACAGGCAGTTTCATGATATCATCCTCCCAGAATTTGTTATCTCTTTCAGCAAAAAATCTCGAAACATGCATTTCACAGGCTTCTAAAGAATCAAAATTTTTCACATGAAGGGAATTTCGCAAAGAACGAAATAAAGGGAAATCTGATGGTGCTAAGTCCGGTGAATATGGTGGATGAATAAGAAAATCTCTCCGTTTTCGCCTAGTATGTAGAGATACGCGTTATCTTCGTGGAAAACTACTCCTTTTCTATTTGTAAGTACTGGTCGTTTTTCCTTAATGTTCTTCTTCAGCCTATTCAATTATGAACAGTATTTATATGAATTAATGCGTTGATTAAGCGGCAGGAACAAATAAAAACAGTACGCCTTTGGGACTCTGTATGTGATATTTTCTTACATATTATACTCCGTATATTATATTTAAACACGGTGTTTTTTTTTTTTTTTTTTTTTTATTATAGAAGACAATACAACTCTTTATTTTATTGTAAAAATATATATTGTGTTTTTTTTAAAAAAAGTCTAAGTAGTATGCTAATATAGTAATTTTCTTAAAAAAATATTATTTAAAATACTTATTACTTATTGATTTGCTGTTAAAGCTATATATTTGAAAAATTTTATTCATATTTTTTTATATTAAAATATTACTAGGGATGCACTTAATTCAACGTAAAAGATTACCTGTTTGTTATGTGCCAAAATATTATTTATTTTTTGGAATAGTTATATTTTTAATTTAACTGTGTTATTAAAATAATTTTAAATGTATGAGTCACGACGAATGAATGCCAAAATGCTAAAAGAGCTTTTATGAAAAGTGTCGGACATGAAGTCTATGATTTTTGATACATTTAGGTTGCACAATGAGAGGTGGTTGTAAAGTTTGCTGAATAAATCCATGGAAGATGATCGGACTGGAGACTCCAGATAGATTATACTCTTACTGGGTGCATATATATATATATATATATATATATATATATATATATATATGTATGTATGTATGTATGTCTGTATATGTATACAGAGAAAGAAAGAACGATTGAAGGAGAGAGCTAGTGTATAATTACGTAAAAATAATCTATGAAAAAATATTGAGTACCGCTAATATAACACGATTAATGTTTAATAGCACTGTATTATTAAAAAAAATTAACATATTAGATCATTGCTTTATTGAGAACATGTGAACTTATCATGTTAATCATTTAAAGTGACGATTATGAATTATTTCCTCAACTATTCAAAGCCGCATCCTGTTTATGTACTGAGTAAGGTTTCGTTGAACCGATAAAAAAATGGTTGAAAGGGAATTCGACCGTTTGATTTTTATATAAGCAGTTCAAACATTTTTTCGATTGTGCCATAAAACGTCAATTCAAAATAAAACAGTTGAAAATAGAATTTCGTTTTCGCATTCTATTCTTTTTGTTATTGCGTGTGCAAGTAATTAACAATTCTGACAATCGCAATTTTCGGTGCATGCTAGTTAATTTCATCGATTGTAACCGAAATGAAGTGATGTAATTAATTTATAGTTCGATTACGATGCACGGAGTAAACCGTTTTAATTATAATTTAATTTATATTTAGCGCTCCCCCTCGCTTATTCAATATTCATACGTTTACTGGTCCGACCACATTCAGGGATATTTGTGTTCATTTAATAATGTTTTGGTGCTATGTTTAGTAGGCGTAATAAGATTAATCTCTAGTTATGCGGTTATGAACAATAGTACCCGCCGTAAATCGAATAATAAATGTGATACGATGCTGTTTCACACATGACGAACGAATTGTGTTCTTCCTATCTGTTAGAATCGAATCGAAGTCGTCTGTGAGTATTCTTTTTGTTACTTGATTACATTTGTTTCGTGGTTATGTGTTGATTCATCGTTTTGACAGTTTAGGGGGGCGTGGACATGGGGAAACTTCTTAGTCTTTTGGCACGTGACGATTCGACATGCTGTGCCCCGCAAAGGTATGAGGTTTTTCTCGATTTCGAAAATGCGGCACCCACAGATACCGAGAGAGATGTGTATGAAGATGTACAACGAGTACTCAAAGAATCTGAATCCGTCCTCGAAGAAATACAAAATTATAAGGTTTTACGTTTTTCTTAAACTTTTATATTTATAACGTATAATTGTACATCAACCGGGAACTTTTTTTATATTGTTTATTGCGAAATTCTTGCTCCCCTGCCTTTAAATCACTTGTTACATTGAAATCAATCAATTTAGTAAAAAAATTAGATTGTATGAAGTGCATTTTAACAAAAGCCCATAAACTGAACTATTATCATATTTCCATATTCTCTTACTTCCATTGAAATACAATGTTGTGATTCGTAAAGTACATGTAATAATGAAATTACATTATTTTATTAAAATTTCTTCACTATACAAAATGTAATTAGTTTCAAACAATTTGTTACGCTATTTTACGCTGTTATTTTTTTACATACCAGAAACATTTTTAGGGTGCTGGTAAAGAAATAAGAGAAGCTATAGCGATGCCTGTACCTGAAGTGCAGTTAAAGGCATGGAATGCTGTATCACCACTCGTTATCAAGTTAAGAAAATGTTACGAATTTTCAAGAGAACTAGAACGTATCGTTCCGAGACTTCTTGGTAAATTATGTGGTGGTAGTATGAGTCCAACACAACATTTAGAGACTCAACAGGCATTAGTTAAACAACTAGCTGAAATATTAGAATTTGTTTTGAAGTTTGATGAATATAAGGTATTTAATATGTACATCTATATATATATATATATACGTATGTTAATATTTTCTTACGATTAATATTAATTTTGACCTTGTAGATGAAAACACCAGCCATCCAGAATGATTTTAGTTATTATCGCAGGACTGTTTCAAGACAGCAGATCAGTGGAACTAGTCAAAATGCTGGTACAATCAGTTCTGAATTGGCAAATCGAATGTCGCTGTTTTATGCGCATGCCACACCCATGCTTAAGGTGTTGAGTGAGGCAACATCGACATTTGTTGATGAAAATTCAGATATACCGGTAGAAAACACCACAGAAACACTTGGAACTATGGCAAAAGTATGTCTCCGAATGCTAGAGAACCCGTAAGTATTCCGAACATCTGTAGTGAGCACTGATTTTTTTTTGTAAAATGAAATATATGAAAAAACAATCTTAAAATGTATATATTAAAAAAGTAATTTATGGTTAATATGTATTTTTATAGAAAACTAGTAAGTCAGTTCGAGCATGAAGAAACTTACCATCTCGTTCTTCGAGTAATGGTCGGTCTCGTAATACTCTATGATCATGTCCATCCTGTTGGTGCGTTTGCACGTGGTGCACATGTCGATGTGAAAGGTTGTGTTCGACTGTTACAAGCACAACCTCCAGCTAGAGCTGAGCCCTTACTGAATGCTTTAAGGTACACCACTAAACATCTCAACGAAGAGAATACACCAAAGAATATAAAAAATTTACTGGCTGCATAGCCGCTGCCTGTAAACATATCGGCATATATATTTTTCACATGATTTGTTTTTTATGTATTCTACACACAAATATGTGTATATATATATATATATATTTATATATATATATATAATGTATATATAATATATATATATTTATATATATATATATATATATACGTTTGTATATGTGTGTTTTTTTTCAGTTATATTTTTTCTAAATATATAATGGGACACTGCCATCGATGTTGTATGTTCAGTTAGTATTAAATATCATCAGAATCCTTTTTTTGCATTAATATCGTAATAGTCGATTAAATAGTGTTGATGATAACGTACTCTTCGGAATCAATATATAAATTTAATGTGTTACACTGTTTTTCATATTTAACAACGTTAAAAGTAAGCTTTAATGATCGGTTTGTTTTGATTGTAAAGATATTTCTATTACTGTGATGAAATCATTTAGTTATTGTAATTATTGTCGAAACCCTTCATATTAATAGTTTTTTATAATATATTTTTAACAAAGTAGATTATATGTATAGCTTTCCTGATTTTTGAAAAACAATTTTTAAATAAATTTATATGCATTTAACAAGTTTTGAGAATTGTAAAATATTTATGTAAATTTTAATATTTTAGTTCTATTTTATAGTTAAAAGAATAAAACATTCAGGTTATTAAATTCAGAAATGTTTAATAGATTAGATTTTAGAATTATATAAATGTAATTAGTTTTATTGGATGACAAACATTGTAGGAACATTGGCCTAATATGTATATTTGATTCCGAGTGTTCCATTATAGTTTGGTTTGTCATTAAGTAAAAGATTGTGAGACAACTTTTTCACTCCAAATCGTATGTCATCGTATATCATAAAAATATTTAATTTCAAGCTTTAGAATTATATGCCTTCCATGTCATGACACACATATAACATGATGTTATATTTATTATTTAAAACTTTAAGGATATTTAGTTGATTTCTTTTGAATTATAAATTATTATACGTACTATTACTAATTAATATTTATTAAATTTCAAATGTTGCCGTTTTTATTATTTGTTATCGAAAGAAATTTATTCGAACGAGTATCGATAAAATAACGTTTTGGAAACGTACTAGTCGTAAAAGGCTATCGTATACGCCAAAACGTACAATTGACAATCGATGATGATAAGAACAATAGTTCATTAGATTTTATTCTTTTTTTAAAGAAGATACTAGTACACATTACTCTAAGACAATAATTTTTTATTGTTGAGTGTATTAAAATGTTCAGATAATATTGACATCAAAAATGTTAAATCTATCTCGTAAAGAGAAAAATGTAAATTGTATTGTACTTTTTACATTGAAAAAGAAATCAACTAAATATTGTATTTATGTACAATATTATAGTTCATTGCATTTTTATTATAGTTGATCACATCATAGGTTAATGCCAAAGTGTATATTAACATAAGAATTTAAGTAGTATTACACATAAGTTATAATATATATATATATATATATATGTATGTATGTGTATATATATATATATATATATATATATATATATATATATATATATATATATAGATATACACATACACACATATACATAACATAAACACACACATATATGTACATACATATATATGTGTTTGTTTGTTTATGTGAATATGACATTAATGTATTATTTTCAGTATAAATATATTCACTAAGTCAATGGTTTTCTTTAAAGTTATATTTTTTAGTTAAAATATTTCTCTCATATCAAAATCTAAATTTTTAAATTTGATTACTGAAAAACATTAAATTAGAAGTAATTTGAAAACCATTCTGCTTAGTTACATGTATAATTTAAATGATTATTTTTAAGACAAATTAACAGTTTAATTGTAAAAGAAAGAAGATACACCATACTCTGTTCTTAGTCGAACTGATTTAAATAATTTATTATAGATAATATTTAGAGACAAATATTAACATCTTTTAATTTTCATGGTCAAGAAATTTATATATATAAATAATTGGTATATATGAGATATTAAATGAACCATATGATTTTATTAGATTTGTAATACTGAGATGTATTAACATGATTTTTTTCCCATGGTGATTAATTTGTTTATTAACAAGTTGTTTGAGATCTTTATCAATGTTTGTTAGAGCAATCAAAGTGATGATGAAACTCGACAGAGTATAAATGTAGTTAAATACTGTTATATAATATATATTAGTCATTATTAGGTTTTGAATTTATGATAATGCTTTAACACTTGCCAATGTAACAAAATTAGTTTGACATTAGTTATCAGTTAGTAATTTTATGTAAAGTATATGATTTAAATAGAGGCTGAAATTTTTTAGTCATGTTAATTTTATAAATTGCATATTTCACATGGATTCAATTTTGAACACAATGGAACACTATTTTCAAATTTACTTTTTAGTTGAGGTTTGATTAACTGAAAGTATAGATGAAATAATACATTTTATAAATAATAATAATATAAAGTTTGCATGTATGCATGGGTGTGTTTATATTCATATAGATAGTAGTTGAAGTATGAATTTTCATAAGTAAAGAAATGATCAGTGTTCTGTTGTGCGTTTGTATCGTTTCAAGATCAGAATTACCTAATTTCTAATCAAAAATCATTATATATATATATATTTTTTATAACAGCTGATTCCTAGCAAGTGATAACTCAAATCTAATTCTTTTTACTATGTAATGAATGTGCACATAACCCCAATTTTTAAATGGCTGGGAATAGCTTTGGGTATGATACTTTATACACACATAAACATACACATTCATATATACATATATATGTATACTGTTTGTGTATATTTTTTTATGTGTGTTTTATATATTTATATAATTCTTTACAAGTTTGCCAATGTTTTCAATGCTAAGTACAAATTTATTACTATTGCATCACAAGTTAAATGACTTATAGATTATTTATGTTTTAAGTTGTGTGATTGTAATATTTTTTTTGTAGTCATAATTTAAATAAATTTTACAGTATCAAAAGTGTGTCATATTTTTGTACATTATTTATTTAAATATTTATTATATAATAATGAAATTATAAATACTTAACTTTGGTTTATATTGTTGAAGATAAATACATTTAATTACAAATAGTACTTTGTAACATAAATTAAGGTATTGTACAATAGTTATTATAAGTAAAAATAATGTATGAAAAATATAAGATTTAATTAAAATAAATTTTTCTATTAAATGAAAAATAAACATGAATACAAAATAATGATTAAAAAAACAAATATATATATACACATCATCTTTGTACGATTGAGCATGAGTGAATTTCATAACGATCACTAAAATTTCAACAAACCGTACGACTAGAATTACCTAAAAATCTTATGCTAAACGTAATTGTCATGTATTTACAGTCGGTCGTGGTTTTAATATTAATTTTCCTGTATCATCACAAGACATGTTGAAATCACCTAATACTGTTCTTGTTCGTGCTGTTATGATTGATGGTGCTATTACTCGTTTATGAATTCCCATAAGAAAGAGTATCACTAAAATATTAGTTTTATGAGTAAAAAATAATTTTGTTTTATATTTACACTTACATAAGCTTAGTGAGGCAAATGCAAAAAATGGATGATTCCATAATGACTGCATGAATGGTACAGCTGCTGTATCAGGATCGGTTAGCCAGTGCCATGCACCTACTGCGGTACACATTGATATCACGATTAATATTACTGAAAAGTATTTTTAAATGAATGAACAAAATTATTATAAGATTTTGTTCATTTTATAATAGTTACTTCTCCATCGTGTTGCAGCTGGCTGCAAATGTGCTATAACTTCTGTTAATCTTCTTTCAAATGCTTTTAAGTCTAAAATAATTAAATTTGATATAATAATTTTGAAGAACGCTTATACATGTAAGCTTATGAGTAACCAAATATTTGAATATAGATTAAAAAAAAACGGCTCTGGAAAAATGTTTGATTTTTGAATGCATTATAGGTTATGTCTTTTTGTTTTCATTTCATATATTTCTTTCTATTTTAATTAATGAAAAAATGTATAAATATCTCTTATACAATACTGACTATCCTTTTTTCATACCAATTATACATGTTTTCACATCTTCATCAGATATATCTTTCTTTCAAGATAATAATAAAGGTTAGGGTGAATGATAGTCAATTTGCAGGCATCCATACCTTCACAAGCTGTTTGCTCCATTGACATAATATTAAAAAAGAAATAAATGTACAATATGCCAATATTTCAGTTTATTTCTATGCGTTAAAATTGCTTTTTGTATAAATGTAATCAAAACACATTTAAAACGAACAATATTTTATATAAAAAGATAACATTACACTGATAATAGTATACGCACAGTAGCAGCGTGTAGGTATTTTAATATATATAGATGATTCAATTTAGGCTTTCACACGAAACTATTAAAAATATCATTTTATTTTTTATGTACTATTTTAGTTCAGTTCGATACTAAAATAGAATTGAACTAAAATACTAAATAAAAAATTTAAATGTTTTTTTTTCATTTTTGCTATTTTTTTAATACCTTCAGGTGGAAGACTAAAGAGAATCATTCTCTCTCTCTCTTTATATATATATATATATATATATATATATATATATATATATATATATATATATATATATATATATATATATATATATATATATATATATATAGAAAAATCAGTAATTTCATTTATTGTATTCTAAACTTAATTCAGTAAAAAAACATTTTCATAATTATAAAGGATTCTAAAATTGTGTGCTGTGAGCTATATTTTTAATAAATATACGTAATTTTTAATCAAATTAAATAGCGACATACAAGAATGAACTAATTTATTATCTTTATTTATTTTAAATATTAAATACAAAACTGAACGTGGACACGTGGAACGTAGCTTGCATTTATTATATTTGAATTTTATTTGCGTTTTATATACTTTCTTTAATATTACTAAATATCTTTATCTGAAGGATAATTAACATCAAAAATTACTATAATTTTGAATCACAGGAATGATATGAATTTATTTCGTTCAAAAAAAAAACATATATTTCATTGTTTTATCGTGTAATGTATTTAAAAAAGAAAATCGTAAAAAAAATATCATAAATACCATAAAATGCGATGTGATCCTCAATGGAATTTGCACAACGATGGTGTTTCATTCCAGAATGCAATTACATAGCAGTTTCTATTATTAACCGTCAAATTCTAAAAAATGTAAATTGAAACAAACGAATATTTGGATTTCTTTGTTTTCTTCAACGTTTGTCAAACTGAAAATGCAATATTGTTTATAACATTAGATAAACTAGTTATATATATATATATATATATATATATATATATATATATATATAAAACGAGATATGATATATCTGTAATAATAATTATATAATCATAATGAGTTTTAAAAATATGTTTATTGTTTCATTCGGTTCATGTACACGCTTATAATTGACAAGTGGGCAAGTGCGAGGCCGCGGGTCAGTGAACGCAGTGAGCAGCGGGCGAAGCCCCTTATATATATATATATATATTATTAAATTAAAATATTGGAAAATCTTACAAATCATTTACAATATTATCCATATGAAATTTAAGAAGTATAAGGTTTTTATTTTATAATTTTTTTGATATTCTTCATAATAATATAAAAAAATATTTTTTTTCAGATACATAATCATCATATACAAATTGAGTTCCAAGCGTCAAAGAGCAATAAACTAAAAAATATACTGAAATTAAAATAAAGTTATAGGAAAATGACACTTATCAATACAGATAAGTAGATTGATTATCGAATATCTTCGAAAAATATATTTTTATCTGGCATTGAAGAACCTAAATGAAATGAAATTAGATCAATTTCAAGTCTATGCTTTATGATGAAGTGAACAAGTGTAACGTCTCGTTAAATATTTGTAATGTTATTTATGAAAAAAAGAACATTTATATTATCCGTGAATAGATTAGAATTGTTAATAATATATTTTTTGTAATTGCAATCCGTGTAATTGTATAACTAGTAATCTATATCAAACACGATTTTGTTCAATTTGACACGATTTGTATTATGTAATTAGATTGCTTGTGTTGTTGGTTTGTTCTAGAATACAGACACGTTTTATGTAATACTTTTATGTGCGCTGTATTTGCTCGACCATTCTACACGTGTCGTTAGTACGAATCGGGTCGTTTTTAGTTTAAAATCTTGAAATTGTCTGTAACGTGTAACTAATATTTGTAAATTCGTTTGTGTAGATTGTACGGTAGTGAATAGTGGGATTTTAGACATAAATAACTGTGAAATTTGATAGAATAAACTTTCAGTATATATATATATATATATATATATATATATATATATATATATATATATATATATATAATATTTATCATTGACTAATAATTCTTATACATGTTGCAAACTAATTCAGTAAATAATTGTTTTATGTCAGTTTACTGCGAGAGAATAAATATGTAACTGAAAAGTTGTACAATAACAGGTTAGTACTCAGAAATTATTATTATTATATATTATTACAATGGAAAAAGTATATATATATATATATACACACACATATATATATATATATATATATATATATATATATATATATATATAGAGAGAGAGAGAGAGAGAGAGAGAGAGAGGTGGCGCAAAAAGGATGAAGGTGCTTAAAACACATGTTTGAAGCTAACTTTATTAACCCCTTAACATACGAATGAATTGAAATTCGATATGACCCAAAAATACTATTTATTTTTCAGCCCAACACTTGTGCAAGCTGAAACGAATATTTATACGAACATTTAAATATTTATATTTGTACAATGAAAAGAATATTTATATACATAGCAAAATATTATAATTCAATACTAATAACTAAAATTAACAATGAATAATTAAATAACAAATTAAACAATAATCGAACGGTCGTGTCGAGTGTGAAACTTTTCGATATTCGATTTTCAGTTTCGTTTCACATTTAGCAAAGGTCCAATGACAGAATGATTAACAAAACTTATTGCAGTGATTACATTAAACTAATTTATATAGTATTAACAACTGGCTACTTGTTTTGACAGCATGTACATAGTTTTTGTTTCTCAATCATAGCTAACTATAAAAATAACATTTCTTTATTTTACTTTGACATTCGAAACATTCTGGTGAATGTTGATGTATTTGACATTTTTTTTATAACTGTCGAGACGTTTCGATTCTTATTCGCCTCGTATCTTCTTCGTTTCGCTTTCGATTATTTTTTGAGCACACGTGATATCTCTTTGCAGGATGTTGATTTTTACCAGTGGGAAAATGTACCCTCACTCGAATAGCCCATTTGGCTTTCATTGTCACTTTCCTACATATTCAAAACAGACATGTTGTAGAGTTCGTTTCTATTGTTCATACTTTAACATTGAATATATATATATAATTATTTCTTTCTAATATTGACTTTGTAGATGTACTAAATTAAATCTTTGTACGCTTCAGAGACGTCCATGTTTAAAATGTTATAAGAAACACATGGCTTATTAGAGACGTCTTTGTATGTCAAGGGGTTAAAGTTCAAGCTATTAATATGCATACGTGGTCTTATTAGAAATCTTTCAAGTTTTAACTTCCCATCTCATTAGGAATTGTAATAATTAACTGAAAGATAAACCGCACGTAGATAATATTTGATCCTTAACATTACTATTATTATTATTTTAAAATTATAAAAGAAAACTGTTTGATCTCTTTGGAAGACATCCTGAGGTAATTTCTAAGTAAATGTTTAAAGCTTGAATTTTGGATGATTCATACATGCGCAGTATCGTTTTTGGGGTTATGGTTCTACCATAACGTGGGGGTATGAATCGGCCTTAATTTTTATAAATTGAAGCATTACGAACACGAAAGTGTTCTTTTTAAGGGTACTATTCTATTGTTTTTAAGTGAATTTAGATACATACTACTACTACTTAGACATAACATCAAACATGAATAAGAATATTATAGCGGTCCTTCAGATTGCCTTTTTTATTTTGTCTGACGATTTTATGAATTCGTTAATTCATTACCAAACCAGTGGTCGTTTGTGTCGTTTCATTGATTGAGTAATATTAGATTGATATCTTCTGATTAGTATCCAGGCTATTTATATTAATATTTTGAAGCTATTTTCAGTTTTTTTTCTTAAAGAAAATCGTCATCGTCTGTCGATTTCTATTGTTTAGATCAACCGTGAAGCATTGGATTTATTATTTTATTCATGGTCACGCAATTATTTTCTTTGAGCCAAATACGAGATACAATTACAACATCGCGGCCAAAAAAATACGACCATCCGTGCACACTCGCTTACATTTCTCATCACGTATCGTTAATAATTGTTTTGTTCGAGATGCCGTTCGAAAATTCCATATCATCATCAGCACAAATTTCACTTCATTCGCCGAACAATTCTTTTTGAAGTGATTAAGAACTTCGGGTCTTGTATGTGTGTTTTGTTGTCGTGTTCAAAGAGCACTGCTGCGATAATTGAAAATTCAATTACGTCGGTAAACCGCCAGTTACGATGAACTGAACACCCGTTCTGGCGTCCCGTGCTCGCACCGATGCGAGGCGCCCGATCCGAGCCATTACAACGTCGAGAGAGAGAGGCTCGCGTCTTCGACGGACCCCTCGTGACCTCCACTGTATGATCGTACTATTACTTTACCTCATACCTGTTTTGTGCAGGACTTCTGCCCTCACACCATCAACTGAATATCACATCTGGAAATAACGGTACCGTGTTTCTTCATACGTATATATTACATGTAAAGGATGTTTACTCGAAAGTCGTGAGAAATAACATTTGATCATAAATAATACATATACACAGATGTATGTATGTGTATATATATATATATATCATATAGTTAAATCATATATAAAAATATATATACATGCAGCTGGTACGATGAACTATTGGATTATGTAACATGAACTCAGTCCTTTTTAATACGTTTTCTTGTCGATAAATGAATGCGTCAATTTCTATACAAACCTTAATCTTAATAAACTTTCAAAATAATTCTTTATATATATATATATATATATATATATATATATATATATATATATATCTATTCATCATATTGCAAAAAGAATTTATTAAATCCGCGGGCTCTTTGATAAGTTTGGTAAATTTCTATCGTATGGTGCCGCCATTCATTTGGTAACGTCACTGCTATCGAGTGTCACTTTTCGATCCAGCACAGGACGAAAATTTCAGCCAGAAGTGTCACGTTGTTCATATTCTACAGATGTTCGAAGCGAGCATTGTAGCAGTTTCTGCAAAAATTGGAATAAAACGAGCAGGTGTTTTTGACTCAAACTTGAAAATTTGACTCGGTCGAGAGAAATTTTATTCGAATGAGAATGTCATCGCCGTCGTCAATGCATATTTTGTAGACTCGCCGGACCAAGTGTGTAGTCCCCAATGATGACTACGTTGAGAAATAAAATCGATTTTTTCGGATTTAACTGTCTTTTTCACCATAGTTATCAAACGGACAACGTAAATAAACACAGTATATGCATGTAAATACAGAAAATTGTCATGAAGAGATTTATCCAGTTATGAATATGAACGAATTTCTAAAATGTATCATAAATTGTCCTTATTAGACTATAATGGGATACATGAAAAATGGACAATTCATTCAGATTTAATAGTAAATTATCTTTAGTGCATGCTGTGTTTTATGAAAATAGCACAAAATTATTTTTATAGATTAAAGAAAATCGTCAAGTAGAATAACGTTTCAAACACTTTTACATGCTGAAAGAAGAGCTTCTTCACCGTACTTATCAAACGACCCTTGTAACTTACATATGAGCGATTTTCATTAGAATTATTGTGTTAGTATCAACACGCTGATCACTGTCTATGAAAAATATAGTAGGTTGAAAACTCCACATAGCACACTAATTGTGATTGATGGAGATTACGAGAAAGCTCGGGATGATATGTTTAGATATAAATATGATAAATTCATTTCTTTATTGCGTTTGTATTTTTCCTAAGGAATCAAATCGAACATATTAATTTTCTTTGAACGCTAATTGACGGACTGAATTTTAACATTTCTTAAATATATTCTAGAATAATTAATTACGAAATTTGTTTTCAAAATGTATAAATGAACTTTCGCAAATCCGCATTTTTAATGTATTTAAATCTATATTACATTACTTCAAAGTATTTAATGAAATCAATAAAGATGCGAACATTTCTGAACCAGTTGAGAACGAATAATCCAATTAAATATGGTTCGTTGTTGCTCTGTGCCTGTTGTTACTATTCACGGACCAACACGGCTGGTCCTGAATTAATATTTATCGTGACCAAAGTGATATCGAACATTCTTTAATAAGATTTGTTACGAAAGGATGGAAACCTCATACCGCAACAATTCCACGCCACAAGTCCGCGATCAATCTCCAAAGGCATAAATAATTCAGTAGTAATTTATTTTCAATAAAGTGAGGAATGCAGGCACGCCAATTCCAACGAAAACACACGAACTCGTGTACTTTATACCTATGTGTTATATATATATATACACACACACACACACACACATATATATATATATATATATATATATGTATATATATATGTGTATATATGTGTGTGTGTGTATGTGGTATACGATATAAACACGGATTGTCATAGCTGTCTAAGCAAACAAGTATCATCGAACAAATAGATTGTTCTAGAACAATCTAGAACAATCCAGGTCGATATAAAAAGGTTGCTTAGATAATTATCGACAGCATTTTGTTCAAACAACAACAAAAAATAATAGACGCATAAAAATTAGTCGATAGTATTAGATAACAAAACTCTATTCATAAGCTTAAAATTAATCTACTGAATCTGTTTGACAACAAAACTGTATTCATGAATAAAATTAATCAATTGTATTTGACAATAAATTAAAAAATTAAATATAATACAAAACTTTTGGACAAAGTATAAATGTACCCTGGTGACAGCGGCTATCATCATATATGAATCCCAGAGCATTTGTGGGACGAAATAGGAAGAAGAATTAGAAAACAAACCATTCGAAATAAACAACAGTTAAAAGTTGTCATACAAGAAGAATGGAATTCCATCGATTCGGATTTAACAAATAAACTTATAGATGGAATGAAAAAACGCATGCTGGACGTGATAAATGCAAAGGGTGGTTGTTGAACAAATTACTAATGTTTAGAAAAGACAAATACAATTCATGTATTTTAATAAATAATCACTGTGCGTATTAAGTGTATGGAGACATTTTTGTGTCTCAAATACTGATTTTCGTTATTGTGACTTGTTTATCGGTTTTACTGTTTAATAATATAATATTTTCTTTGTGTCATTCTCTCTGTATGATTACAAAATATATGTGATCCGCATATTTCCATAATAAATACATTACTATGGTTATTACAAACAAAACACTGAAATTATCGCAAGTGTATGGAGACTTTTTTGATCCAGTGTATATATATATATATATATATATATATATATATATATATATATATATATATATATATATATATATATATATATATATGATTTCAAAACATGAATCAAAAGCGTTAACCGAATTAGACGTTAACAAAGGAGGTCTCCACTTAAGAGCCTGTGTACATATTTATATAAATTCACTATTCCCAATCATCAAGTTGTTCCAACCACCAGTTGCCTATGTACGCGAGAACGAGGACGAGGACGACGGTGGTTCGGCGACGGCGATGACAGACTAAAAAGAAACGCTCTGTTTCCACGAGCGTTTGCGATCGTTTCCGCCGCGTTCGGCGCGAGCAGTCACCGACACGAGGGACTTTAATGACACATCCCGTCTATCGCCGTCACCGTCACCGTCGCTATCCCACACTCATATCGAATGACAATTTCATTTGAATCTCTGGATACAGGGTCCCAACCGATCCCGCCGCCGACTGTGATTATAACGCCGCATCGGGACGCCGCACTCATATTGATTCTGCTAACGGGATAAGCGGGGCGAGATCAAGCCTTGACGTTCGAATGTCGAAAACGTACGAAGTCGATTGGTGCGCGACAGGGGAAACGCTGAGTGAAGAGGAGACGGCGATGGGGCGGTAGGGGACGCGGTCTGGTTTTGACGGGACGAGGGGTCGAACCGTCGGGCGGTTAAGCAAAGTCTGGACGATGGGGGCGCGGGGCGCGCCGTGTATACGCGCCCGCCTCTATGTGTGTGTGTGCCCATCGTGGAATATAGTGGAGTAGTTCGTTTGACGAAACCACCTGTTCCACGGGTTTCCTGGTGTGCTGTCCGTGACGTCGCTTCATTTATTTATATATATCGAGGCTTCGATGTAATTGCACATGTACTTGTCTGTGCATCCATCTATCATTCTGCTCTTTTATATTTATTTTTTCTTATTTGCTTTGTTCCATGTTTCATAAATACATACGTCCATTCTTTTACATACATACCGCATACTCGAATATGTATATATATATATATATATATATATATATATATATATATATATATATATATATATTACATTCTTGATTGAGATATACATACTTTGTTAATCTGATATACATGCCACATTCCACACTACTTTTACAGGTTAGTAACAGAATTTAAACGTGATAGACACAAAACATGGCTACTCCAATACATTTTAATTATAATTCACTTATTATACTTTTCTGTATCTACATTTTTATTTATTTCTTATATTCTATTCTTAAACTGTATTTTAATTTCCAGTCTTTTGAAGCAATGCTTTAAAAATTTTACTGAATCGACTACAGGCACTGATTCCATAGATACACTGATGCTAGTCTGATTGATATTGGGAAGTAAGCTCTCTCTTAATAGTTTCAGCCCTTTACAATCTTTTAGTATATCAATATTGTTTATGTGTCCATGACAAAGCTTGCATACTTTATTTCCACACATATCTCTTTCCAAATTCCACCCCCACTTACCTAACCTAAATTTTACAATTATTCTTCTTTGTGACATTTTTGATTTGTGCATGTAGGTCGCCGCTCCTTCTTTTTGTAGCAAAATAGTGAAAAAATCAGCGAGGACTTTGTATTTACATCTTTCCACATAGTATCTACTGCCTCATTTCTCACCCCATCTACTATCTTGTTTTTCATAATTTGATTCCGGATCACTCATCCAGCCCTCCGATAAATTAAGATTGATCACTACATCGATGACTAAATTTTCCCAACTGATTCGATTGTCGCTCTTTAGCTTGCCTAACGGACACTTGTGTTGCACTTGTTTACATTCATTATTTTTTAATATAAAAAAATATTTCACATAACGCTTTTTTATGTTAGCATCTATCGGTAAATTCCCTATTTTAAGTAGCACAGAGCATTATTCACCGCTCCCCTATCTATTCACAATACGCTTTTTAATATATATATATATATATACAAATATATATATATATATATATATATATATATACCAATATATATATATATATATATATACCAATATATATATATATATATAAATATATATATATGTATATATATATATATATATATATATATATATATATATATATAGTAAATAAATAAATAACCTCCGAAAATTTTCCTTCTCCTCTTCCTTATTGTGTAAATTCATGTATTTATATTTGTTCACTTGTTATATCCGTCTGTAATGTTTGTACATTTTCCAAATAATTAGACTGTTAATTGCTGTTGTACGAATTATTTGTTTATTCACAATATTTCTCATTCATTTTTCATTACATCCGTAGGCGATGAAAATAAATGTTAATGTCTGTTACAAAATATAAGATAAAATAAATTGCACTGTAAACATCGCAAATGTTAAATATTCTACATGTGTTTAATTAATTATAGGTTTAGATTTTTAAATATTTCTTCTTTGCGAAACAAGTTATGAAAATTTATTACAAGGAATATCAATAAAAAAGATGTTTCATTGTAAACTCGTAGGCAGTGTGGAAAAAGCGTTATGAAAATAGAAAAACACGACTACAAAATATAATTAGGGGTCGAATGATCACGTTTCGGTATCTTTTCTGAAATTTTTTTTTTCAATTTATATTAAATTTCTGAAAAATATTTAAAACTTAATTAGATTTACCGAAAGTTCACAGTTTCGTGTAAATCTGTTATGAACATAACAATTATGTGTATGAAGTTTTATAAATTTCGATTAATACATTTTTTCTATAATATTAAAATACATAATTTATATAATGAATTTACAAAAAAAATAAAAAAATAATGATCGTTATTTATTTAATACACATTAAATTATTTCTCGGCTGTATGACAAAGAATATTCAGATAATATTTTATTTTATATATATATATCAAATGTGGGCAACTTCTTCGATAATAAGAGTCACATATAATAATTTTCATATATTTTTGAATCTTCAAGAGTCACAGAAAATACAATTTTAAAATTGTATTCATTAAGAAGAAGAACTTTGAAAGAGATAAGTGTGGAAATAAAATATGCAAACTTTGTCATGGACACAAACAATATTCATATGCTAAAAGATTGTAAAAGGATGGAACTATTAAGAGAGAGCTTACTTCCAAATATCAATCAGACTAGCATCAGTGTATTTATGGAATCAGTGCCTGTGGCCGATTCAGTATAATTTTTGAAGCATTGCTTCAAAAGACTGGAAATTAAAGTACAGTTTAAGAACAGAATATAAGAAATAAATAAAAATGTAGATACAGTAAAGTATAATAAATTAATTATAATTAAAATGTAGTAGAATGACTAAGTTTTGTATCTATCAGGTTTAAATACTGTTATTAATATGTAAAAGTAGTGTGAAATGTGGCATGTATATCAGATTAACAAAGTATCTATATATCAATAAAGAATATAATAACAAAAGAGTAAATAAAATAATGACAGAGATAACGGACTATTGTAAAAAAATAAAAAATCTTGGCGAAAACAAAGAAATGAATTTCAGTGCCGCGGGGGTCACCGGTGGCCCCCTGTGAGGTAAATGCGTTAGACACGATTACACACTGACTTATCTGTTCCAAATAATATTTCAACATAATATGTGATAACAAATTCTTGTTGGCGCCACGGGCAAGTTATGTGAAATTAGCGTGAGTTCTGTTGTACACACCGGTATATTTATTTTTTAAAACAATAATTATACAATTAGTTATACAAACAGGACTTTTCGAACAATACGAGCGAATAATATTGAAAGCGTTATTATTACAAGTGAAGTTTTAATTCCATTTCAGCGCTATGTATAATATATAATTATCTACTGTAGACTTTTAGACATTAGTCATGACATTTCGAAGTAGATTAGTTACGGAGAGTTACTCTTTCAAATTACCCTCCCCCCTATCTACCTAACCTGAATTTGGAAATTATTCTTCTTTCTGACCGTTAAAATCCGATTATCATTATTCAGTATCAGAAGTAAAAATTACTTTAAAATCGCAGCTGGCCAGTGCATACGATACGACTTTCATCTATCGTAGCTGGCCAGTGTATATGAAACGAATTTCATCTGTTTCTCGCGCTGTCAACAAACAGTATCGGTGAAAATATTTGTCAGTCTACAGTACAATTGCATAGGTCATTCTTAAATAAAATACATTTGAGTGTGTGCAGTTCGACATTACAGAAGATCTACAAAGGTTTGTTGCACCAACTCACACTTATACTGACATTTTTGATTTTTGTATGTAGGTAGCCCCTTCTTCTTTTAATAACAAAGTAATTAAAAAATTCAGTGAGGGCTTTGTATTTACATCTTTCCACATAGTATCTACTGCCTTATTTCTTACCCCATATACTATTTTTTTTTCATTCTGTCATTGACTTATAACTCGTGGCATTCAACGTGTTAAAATATGTATTTTTTTTTTAAGAAAAAAAGTTCATCGATTCTTGTTTATAACAGTTTTCATAATTGAATTCATGTCTGAAACTTTTCCAATGTGATATTATTGTTTTAAGTTTTCTAACAAGTAGAGTTATTTAGTTCTTGATAGCCATTTATACGATACTATACTTTCTTAATAGTCTATGGAATGATACCACCTGCATCTGAGGTACATACTATTTCTCTGTAATGTGTGTATAACCACCCTACATAGGTTACATTTATGTATGTGTATTATATATATATATATATATATATATATATATATGTATGTATGTGCACAAGTACATTTACAGTATAGTGTGTAGTTCTGTCAAAGGCGGGCATCGAGAGCATACAGCACTGTTCAGCACTGGGTTGACGATCGATACCCGGTCACGTGTTCATGAAGCCCGGGCCGGGAGATCCGGGATGCCGGCGGGAGGGAGGGGACGACGTACGGGAGTAAAATTGTACGGGAAAAGTCGAACGGGACTTGTATATGGTGTAGAGGTCTCCGCGAAAACAGAAAGCGGACGGCTGCAGCGGCGCGAACCGGCGTTCGGACGCGCGAGGAACGTCTAATTGAATCTAGCACGCTACGAAATGCGACAGACGACGACGACGGACCGCGTTTCATAATCATCGTAGTGCGTAGCGCCGTTCATTCGTTCGCTCGTTTGTTTATTGTTGTCGTTTCGTTTGTTTTTTTTTTCGTTTGTTTGTTTGTTTATCTCTCCTCTCTACTGTTCTTTTGTTATGTACCGCCGCTTGCTGGATCTCACGTCACGTGCGAAACGAAGTAGAATTGATGGAAACTGTTGACGCGGCTCATGGTTATTTAACGGTTACTGGATCCTGTTCTCTTACAACTATATAGAATTCTTGCTTCTGTCGTTCGTAACACGTGGCTCTGTATATGTAAAAACGACGACGGCAATGCGAACGATCATATAGAAATATACGATGCCAGTAATTTTTATTTCCTTTACTTTATACAAGCGGTGTCAAACTCATTTATGAACACGGGTCACCAAATTCGGTTCAAGACAGTCAGCGGGTCGCACGCAATAAAGTCGCCCAAGAGAAAAGTTGCTTGTAGATAAATGAAATATTTTGAAATTTTTAACCTGTTATGTTCAACCCGGTGCATTTTTTCATATCGCGAATGGAGGGTCAGCGTGCGATTAAAATTTGTTTATTCTTTTATCGGTACAACATGTCTGCTTGTTTTCGTTATCAGCAAATTGCCATTCGATTTATCATAAGCACTAGAGGTGTAATATTAATTGCCCGTTCGGTTTATTTGAAATTAGATTGTTTACATGCGCATAGACAATCCTTTTTATTAATTTTGAAACATATACATGAATAAAGTATAATGCTACCGTTCCATATCCATGAACGTAGGAGAGAAAATGCCATTAACAAAACGAAAAGTGTCAACACTTACTGCCCAGACTGTAAGAATAACCCAACGATTCGCATGTTTAGCAAAACATCATGAATGATCTTGATATTTGAATAACTATTGTGTACTTTTAACTGCTCGCATTGAAGAATTCGCTTTTTTTGGTAGAATAAAAACTAACGCAAATAAATAATACGAATTTTTGAATTACCAGTTGATATTATTATTTGGCCTCCTCTTAGAATTTCACATTTTCATGCAGTTTTCCTTAAATAATATAATTGGTGTAATTATATTAATTAATAAATATATTGATAAATATATTAATTAATAAATATAATTGGAAACATATATGTGAACCACCGGTGGTTCACGTCGTCTGATGGTGAAAATTATGTGTGGACTACCGGTGGCTCATGCCGTCAGATAAAAGCACGGCTTGTGGACCGAAGGTTATCCACGCCGGGTCGAACGTGTAAAAGTTGAAATTTATCGTTTAGGAAATCTGCAAGGTAATAAATAATTGTGGAAATTTATTATCATTTATATATATATATATAAATCAGTGAGAGTGAGAAATTAGGATACTGTAAGAGTGTAATAAAAAGATCAAAATATAATGACCCTTGTTAGTATGTGATTTCGATTGCGTTTATATTCTATTAAATTCAATCTCTGAAAGTTTTCTATACGGTCTTAATCGTTAAAAATTGCCGACGTCGAGTGAGTAAATCAATCTATATTTGTAAGATAGAGAGAATAATAGAATGACTATCGAATAGAGACACGAATTAAATTGTTTCAGATGCGCGTGTGTGTGTATATATATATATATACACACACACACACATACCTAACCTGACCTTCGACTTGTTTACGAACTGATAATTAGTTTTCTAATGTTCGGTTATTCAACCAACGGTCGTCCTGCAGTTATTGTATCATTGGTGCCATACGAAAATAAATTAGTGTTTAACGACAACGTTTCCAGCTAAAGGAATAAGAAGAGGAAAACGTGTAGTGATTATGTTGTTTTGTTTTTGAACGGTTCTCGCTTATGGGGATGTTTGTTTACTATATTAGCTTTATACACGAGGGTGTAAACATAAAAATATACAAGTAAATTCTATGTGTACTGTTACATGTACATATTTTACTTACATTAATCTGTATATATATATATATATATATGCATGTGTGTGTGTGTGTATTGTAACATGAATTGTTTGAAAACACTGTTAGGATCAAAGCTCATTATGCTTTTAAAAACAGTCTCTCTAAAATGGTGTATAATTTTTGTATTGTATTGTAAATTTAACAAACTGTACAATATTATTTAATGGTTTATTTTATTTAGAATTTCGATTAAATCGGTTGTGTTGACTAAGTTTTTTCAAGTAGCTTTGGATAGCTGAAAATTACTCTGTTAAGAACCATGTTATTTTTATGTAATAAGGAATTAAATTATATAATTTATACCTTGTTCACCCACGCTCATGTTTTAGATATTTCCTATGGACACCAATCTTTTGTGGACACCGTCCTGTCAAAGAGTATAAAAAAATAAAAATAACAACAATAACTCCGTATTTAAAAACAACTGAAACGTACAGTACATTAGTCAATTCCAAATATCTGAACTTGTAAAATATTGCACAGAACCTTTCTCAATCGCGGTCGACCTCTGACTGACTGAAATTAGGCAACTTGATATGTTACAACCTAAAATACATACACATATATATATATATATATATATATATATATATATATATATATATATATATATATACAAATCTATAATTGTGTGAAATATGCATGTTTTATTCAGACGAACCCTATATATTTTACATGTTTGTCCTATACATAAGAGTGTGATGTTTGTGTGTGTGTGTTCAACGTATGACGTTGACCAGGATATTAATCATATTGTGTACTTGTTTACTTGACCGTAAACAACAAATTTCTTCCGTCTTCCATTTTACAATGCCCGTCGCCGATCCGCTGAAATGTTTAATCAATACGACCGTAAGCAATAATTACGTTATACTTGCGTCCATCTGCAATTTCTGCACACAATCACGAACATGGAACGTTTTATTGACAGCGACATAGCGCAAATACCAATCGGGGCGACTCTCCTTAGAATATCACGGTGCGGCGGACATTTTTATTATTTCTAGAGATAATGATGATGAAGCCGTATTCGTGTTCGATTTTATTTTATTTCTCGTCCCGTCGCCGGAACACCAGGTATTTGTCGCGTCCTGCCATGAAATTGTTTTGTATTTTGTTGAAGAATTCCATTAAGATCGACGGTTCCCATCCCCTTTATATAAATGTTGTTATATGAAAAAAATGTATTCATATCTTCATATTTATAAACGTTTGTTTTTATGTTCGAACGTGACTGTGTTTTGTAATACGGTTTTTTTTTATTCGAATAAAAGTATTGTTTTGGGATTTTCAATACGGTGTACCGAATTCTGTTTAATGAATTTTCATCTCATTTAAATGAATGTTTATCTTGAAATAAGAACGTTATTATATATTTTATGTGAATTTGTTGATTCCATGCCGGTTTAAATTTTGAATGCGGATCAATTAGAAAATTGAAAAAATTTGCAAGGTTGAATTGAACGATTTTCTCATTTTACATTCAGTACAGGGTGAACGATGAGATCTGAATAAATAAACATAGCTATCTATAAATGTACCCTACCTATCCACCCATCCATATATATATATATATATATATATATATATATATATATATATGTAAATGTCAAATTGTACATGTGTAATGTGTAGTTGCAGCTGCAGCGATATGGTAACGAGACGTTGCTTAGTTACACAAACAAGTGCATCTTTTGTTAATAATAAATAAACAGTATTAGTTTAGGTTTGTCACTTGGCATTTTATTTTGAGTTCTGGAATACATTTAGACAATCAAAATATTTTACCCGTTACTTTTAATAATAATATATATATATATATATATATACACATATACATACATATATATATATATATATATATATATATGTGTGTGTGTGTGTAATATAAGTGCGTACGGGTGTGTTTGGCCGTGTGTGAGGGTGTGGAAAAGAAAACATTAAATCGGAAATGTCAACATTTCGAAAGGAGTGTACGCGAGACTCAACGGAGAACGCCTCTCGACATATATTGTGTCACTTCAGAGATGAACATACTCTAATATTTTTTGATGTCGTTGAAGTAACAGTGAAACAAAGCTAACATATCTAGAGGTACTTGTAGAAAACAAAGTTATAGAGTGCTTGTGTAATTCAGTTCGGTTAAATTTCTCTTATAGATGGCGTTTTCTTTTTTATTTATTTTCATTTTTTTTCTCATTCTCTTTATATATATGTATATATATATGTATATATATATGTATATATATATGTATATATATATGTATATATATATGTATATATATATATGTATATGTATGTACATATATATAGTTGTCTCTTTTTATGCGGTAGATATGTTCCATAGACAATCGCAAATAAAAAAAATGTGTGTATGAGGCCACGCGCGGTTGAAGTGAAACTTCCGAGCTGTAAATATAAAATAATTTATCTTTTAAATCTGAAAAAGTAAACAACTAAAAACAAAAATTAGGAAATATTTCTTTTATTGTTTTTTCTTTTTATGAATAATTTGTTCTTCTTATTAATTAATGTGTTATTCAATCTGTACCTGTGATTTTATTAAGTTGATATCGAAAAAGTAAATCAACTATCTAATATTTTCAAAAAGCATACTTTATTTAGTAACTATAAATGACACTTGTGTATTCAGAATTTCACCCCTATTATACTTTACTGTTTGTTTAATTATAATCACTGTCACTGTACTTATTTTATTTGCATTGAAATAAAACTATATATTATATATTCATTTTCTACGTTTTTCAACATCTGTTTAATATTTAAGGTCATGTAACTGACTATTTTTCATCCATTAGTCTTCCTGTACCTAATTCCAATCATATATATATATATATATATATATATATATATATATATATATATATATATATATATAGAGAGAGAGAGAGAGAGAGAGAGAGAGACTCAATTAATTTACGTTCTAAATGATTCGCGGATTTGGTACTCTGAGAAAGGCATCAGTCGGTGCCGATGTGAAGAGGGAACTTCTAATCGACGCTGTCACCGTTGACGCTCTCCATAAACGGGCGAGTTAACGCGACATTAAGATTGCGGTCACCTGTACGACCATGATTGATGTCGTGTCGCGTTTCCGGTTACTTCTCGAGATACCGTATTTAATCATCATTCAAAATGTCTCTCTCCCGTGCATAAGTTTATTAACTTGGCAATATAGCGTTACCACTTGATTCATCATTTTCACTTCATCATGCCGCACACAAAATTCCAGTCTTCTGATATCATCATCCTCGCGCAATTTAATGGTATCTACGTACCTACATCCATATATCATCATATTTTATGCATGCATGTATATACGTTGGATCAAAAAAGTCTGCATACACTTGTGATAATTTCAGTTCTTTGTTTGTAATAACAATAATAATGTTTTTATTATGAAAATATGCAGATCACATATATTTTGTAATCATAAAAACAGAATATTATTTTATTAAACAGTAAGACCAATAAAAAAGTAACAATAACAACAGTCAATATTTGAAACCTAAAAAAGTCTCGATACACTTAACAGGCACAGTAATTATTTATTAAAATACATGAATTGTATTAGTCTTTTTGAAATATTAGTAACTTGTTGAATCACTCTTAGCATTTATCACCTCCAGCATACGTTTTTTCATTCCATCTATAAATCTATTTGTTACATCCGAATCGATGGAATTCCATTCTTCTTGTGTGGCAACTTTTAACAGTTTTTTTCGAACGGTATGTTTTTCTAATTCTTCTTCCTATTTCGTCCCTCTATTCGATTCATATCTGGTGATTGTGAGGGTGTATGAAGTTGTTTTGGTACATCATATATCAGCCATTCTTTGACCCACCGACCTGTATACTTGGGATCGTTGTCTTGTTGGAAGATTAATGATTTCTCAAATTCAAATTTTTGGGCACTAGATATTAAATTGTCCTTCAATATATTCAAATATACGTGTTGGTCCGTTATACCTTCAATAAAATAAGCGAAAATCTTCGTTACAGCTAGCTGTATCGACACTTTTGTGTTCCAGTGTATAGTAGGCTTTCCAGACATCCCGTATACATGGGATTGTCCAGTATTTCACGTCGAATTTCACTATCCCGTATTGTACTTGCAAGGACAGCCTAATGTCCCGTATTTTAATGAAAAGATAAAATAATAATTTTTATGATAAGCGATTATAATTTTCAATATTCTTTTTAAATAATCTTAAAACGATTTGTAAAATTGAGGGAAAAAATAAGTGTTATTTTATAATAGAAGTACTCAGTGACTTACAAGAAACTTTAGTATTAACGAAAGCAAGTGTTGTTGGAAATTTTATTCCAATAGATTTGAAAACAGTTCTTAATGAAATTGAAATGAAATGAATACATATACATATATATATATATATATATATATATATATATATATATATATATATATATATATATATATATATATATATATATATACATACATACAAAATTAAATGTACACTTTTTTACATTTTCTTGAAATGATAAAGAATCTCAATACTATTCTGTTGAAAAACGTGGCTGTTTACTTTTTCGTGGAAAAAAAGTTTGTCAAGTATATCATAAGCGATGAAAAATCCTCGTCAGACTTTTCTTTTGTGTTCGTTTAAACTTCTCTTTTTTGTTGATTGAGGTAACGCGTGAATAAAACGAATAACTTGTTTAAATAGGCAGACGGTCGTTAAAAATAAAATATTAACGGTTAAATTATTCACGGTTTTTATATTATTCGTAGATGAAGAGATTTGGCGAGCTAATGAATAATTAAACTGAACTAAAGAGCCCGTTATCATTACCTTGAGTATTTTTCTGACACGTCAGCGGTTCCCTATTTAAAATTCTAACGACGAATATTCACACTTATTAGTGACTTTGAAAGTTTTGTAGCAAGTATTTTATATGAACTTTTTTCTGGAAATCTTTTATTCGATTTACTTTTTCAATATCAACTTAATAAAATCACAGATGTAGATTGAATAACACATTAATTAATAATAAAACAAATGATTCATAAAAAGAAAAAACAATAAAAGAGACAATTCTTTATTTTTGTTTCTAGTTGTTTACTTTTTCAATTGTTCCCAATGTTTTCTTAGTGCTTTAGTCATATTCATACAGATTCTATTTCTAAATATCAGTTCTTTAAAGTGTGTTTTGACTTAAAGCTTACAGAATTTAGCTAGCATGTCTTATACAACTTGAATATAAATTTAGGCGGTTACACGGGGGTTAATTTCTGTTTTTTTTTTCTTTAAAGAGAGATTATTGATGGCGGTTACTGTCTGGTGGGATTTTATCCCGGGGAGTAATTGTCCTAGAACCGTTTTCATTGATTATTAATTTGTTTAGTATCTATAATAAAACTATTATACTTATTATGAAAAACTTAGATATATCTTAGAACAAATCCAGATATATTAAGGGTATTTCATCTATTTAAATCAATTTACTGGTTCAGGAATGTATCGACGTTAAAATCGACAAACAGGAAAAAGCTTTATATTTAAATGAAATCGCGATAAAGCAAAGTTTCCCGATAAAGAATGACAAGAAGGTACAATATTGAAGAATAAAAGAGACCCCGTTTGAAATAACGAAAAGAAAAATATATTACTAAACTTTTCCCGTATTCCAGTATGTGGAGAGAGCGAGAGAGAGAATGTGAGACGGAGACGGTGAATATCTGCGCGAGCTTTTTCTTGCATCCACTCGAATCACATCGACGTGATAATATAATCGAATAACTTTCAACTGTGTAATTAAAATTCCTGTCATTCGTCGAAACTCCGCGCGTATTATTTCGAAACCGTGAGGACAAATAATTATAAACGCCGTACACGTTTTTCAACATATAAATAGCGTTCCCGTATGTTTGATCATCCAATATCTATGTTAATCATCCATTATGTCCATCGAATCTGCGGTTGTTGATAGCTGAAAGTAAGTATTTATATAACATGTGTGTAACATTGGATATATATATATATATGAAAGTAGAGTGATAAGTACCCGTGTCTGACAAGAAAACACATTTTTTTGAGCAAATATTTTTTATTTTTCAAGGTGATCTCCTTTTAGCTCGATGCATTTAGTTCATCGCATCTCCAATTTTTTAAATAAAAAGATTTGTGTGATTGATTCCGTTTCAAATAAAAAGATTTGTTAAACTCCTCAAAATAGGAATTTCCCCCCTCTCTTTCTCTTTCTCTCTCTCTTTTTCTCTCTCTTTTTCTCTCTTTTTTTTTCTTCGGCAATTAAATCTGATGGTCTGCCTGATCTGGTCTCATCTTTAATGGATTCATCCCCGGCAGAAATTTTTTTAAACCATCTCTGGGCCGTTCTCGATGTAACTGTATTTTCTCGAAACGCAGTACAATTTGTTTTTATTTGCAGTTTCTGTAGCGTTAGTCCCAAGCTTAAATTCATAAAGCAAACACGCGCTTAATACACTATTTTTCACAGACATTTTCAAGGGTTAGAATTATTTCTAAAGTGAACAGTTCGAGATTCATTTAAAACATAGTTAATATTACTGATAAACAATTCTTGGAATTTTGTTCGATGACAAGTGTAAACAATTCTTGGAATTATTGTACGTTATAACGGCGACAGAACTTTATTCATTACCCGATATAAAAATTGAACATTGTTTATCAATATAAAATATTGAAACATGAAATTATAAAAATAACAAATATATGTCTGTGGTTACTATAGAAACCGAGCTCGTATTATTACAGTCTACATGTGGTGACTGTAAATGTAACTCTGGTCTGATAATTGATGTCTCTATCCTATTTATATTTTTTTTAATGAAAGTTATCCCACATATTCTACGAATCAAGTTCTCATCCATGCACAGGACAGATACGATATGAAGACACAAAAGTTGATTTCAGTGTTCTACAAACCGAAAGAACGGCTGATAAAAACAAGACTCGCGCTTTCTTAAAATTCATGGAAAAAAATCCATTTATATTTTTATACAATACCTATTTTTCCCCAAAACATTGATTAAATCGATTTCAGTTGCTAAACGGAACGTTTCTTTTATAAGAGAATATTGCCAGGTCTGCTTTATTTACTAGATGGAAAATTTAATCGCTGAGTCAAGTAAATGTCTTCATTTTAATCTTCTCTATTTGAATTGAAAACAATTAATTCTATGAAATTCGAAACAAATCTCTCCTGTCAACTTCATTTAAAAGTTCAAAGTCATCCACAGAACATTACCGAACGATCGAATACTGCGGTCCTCCAAGAATAAATCATATAATCAAATTTGAATCGTTTGCACAACTGAGTCAGACAGGGGTTTTTATAGCCGTTGTACTACACAACGACAAAACAACGTCGCGCCGTGTGTGTGTATGTGTGTTGTACTCTGGCACAAACACATAGATTGTCAGTGGTCGGTCGTGCTGTGTCGTATTTTACGACATTTCAGTCTGTTTAGGACAGATATTTCATTAATAATAATGGATGGGCGGCCTTTTAAACACCACGAGACTCTGTTTTGCACGAAACATAAACAAGATATATATATATATATATATATATATATATATATATATATATATATATATAGGGGAGACTGGGGCTAGGTGAACGGTTTTTTTTTAAAAAATCGTTTTTCATTAACAAAATAAATGAATTTCTTAAAATAAACTATGCTATTGCAAAGGTCATTCAAATTTAAAAAGATTTTATTGTTCATGAATAAAATATACAAGTCTTCGGGAGCCGGTTTGTTAATTACAGGTTAGGCGGTGCCTGCACCGTTGCCGGAAAGTAGCCGCGTTTTCTTAATTACTAGTTGTTGTGATTGTTTATTCAAGTTTTTTAATTGTCTTTAAATGTTTGTATTGGCCGGGAAAAAAATATCAGCGAACAGGGAAAGGTCAAATCCTCAACTGCAAAAATACGTAGGCAGTTTTAATATTCATTTTGTATTTTTCTTGTCATTTAAGAGAAAGTGAAGACGTGCAAAACTTGACATGTCAAAATTTCCGGGATTAAGTGAATCCCTGTATTAAAAATCGGCTAGAATTGAAAATAAAACGATTTAATCATGAAAAATGTTTAATACATTTTATTTAGCCTTTTTCCATAGTCTACATGGAATAAAACTTTGGTATGAATTTTTTTTCTAAATTAAGGCATGAAAAATGTATTCAGAATCTGATAACTGTAGCCTACTCTTCTTTTTCGATCGTTCTCTCTTCCTGGAAGTCACTGCCGGTGTGTGTTTCGAAACTACTTTCGTAAGAGATCCTTTTTTCCTTTATTTAGCTCTCTTCTATTCTGCTATCATTTCTTTCATATCAGGTGAGTCCGTGATAACGGCTCTCGTTCGCCGTTCACGTCCTTTTCGAGTCTACTTTCTCGGACCGGCATTCGGGTATGCTCAAATACTCTCGAGGGTCGATTTAAAATCCGTCGGCTTTTCGAAAGAAGGACGAAGCGTTCCAATTGTCTCGGGAAGAGACTCAGCGATGCCAGTCTCAGCTGCGACGGACTCGTTGACGACGAAGTCAGCGGGATCTTAAAATTTCGAAGGCCTTAAAATTTCATAATCACTTACATTCAGAATTGTTTACAACAAACAGTTGTAAATAATTAAAAATTTCCAAGAGAACAAAAATTCACTTTTACACTACTGAAACACTCAAAGCGCGATAAAATCGGAACCGTTACATCGAACTCTACTAAACTCCGTTGGTCACGTGGGGACATTAATAGTAACCCACAGTACTAAAGGCGAGTCCATAGAACGTTTTTATCTGGGTCAAAAAGCAAATGTTCGCTTAGCTCCGGTCTCCCCTATATATATATATATATATATATATATATATTTGCACATATGATATTTTTCTGACGTGTGCTTCACTCGAAACGTTACGATAAATATGTTGAAGTGTTTTTAATGTTGGAGTTTGTGTATATGGAACGATGTTACAGAAAACTTGATATACGAGCACATCAACAGTCTTATGAAAAAACTGTTAATTACAAATAATACCGAACGAATGAAAAGCAAGTGACGTAGAATGTTAAAATTGTAAAAAAATAAAAAATAGGACGAGCATGTGTTAATCCACACGAACGATAGAATAGAAAAAATAACTGATAAATTGATTGACTTGACGAAAAATTTTAAAATAATCTACGATGTGTGCCCTTTAAAGTGTATACTTTCGTTTTGCAATGAAATATTATTTTTTATACGAAAAAAAATCCATGAAAATAGGCTATTTTTGAGATCTCACAAGGTATATATATGGCTTTAAGTTCTGTAAAAAATGTGTTGAAATTAAAGGGTATTATATGGAAAAATAGTAAAATCCTGTTTTTTCTTTTATTTACATTCCTTCCTATCTAGAATCTGTGAAAAAAATTCATGAAAATGGGCTATTTTTGACGTCTCAAAAGATGTATATGCCATTAAATTTCATTTTTTTTCACTTCGTTTTATAAAGAGAATAACATTGAAATTTATTTTAAATTACAAAAAGTGTTCCAAAAAAATTATGGAAATTGGACAAGGACTTGGAAGTTATATAATGTAATATATTTTATGATTGATGTTTATTGTTTAATAAATACAGTTATTAGAATTAAACTATTGTGAAATCATTTCAGTTTGAAGGATGAATAAAAAATTACATGCGTTTATTCACCTCATATATATTATATATATATATATATATATATATATATATATATATATATATATATGATATTTTCAAATGAATAAGCATTTTACGATTTGTATAGTTCATCGCGTGCCTCTAAGCTTCTAGAATGATGTAGTAAACTCCGACCTTTTCTATAATATAGAAGTTTCTTATTACAAAAAAGATTTCGTTTACTTATACAATATATATATATATATATATATATACATATATCCTAAAATCTAACAACGACATATACATACATGCGTTCTTTGTCAACTTTCGATACTGTTGTCTCCGAAATATACATTTATAACACGATTTGACTGAAAATATTTCAATGAAAACGTGACATTTATTTGCAGTTAACTTTTTTTTAGTGTTATTGATTATATGACTGCTGAATAAATGATTACGAAATGAAAATTTTCAGAAACATCTGCGTTGAAATAATCGTTCGTAGCAAAAGGGACACTAAAATGAAGCTTTATTATGCAATGGAACCATAAAAGATAATGTCGGATGTATATATATATATATATATATATTATGAGATGAGGTTTTGTTTTAAAATGTATATTGAATAGTAAAATAAAATATCTATTTATATATAAAAAGATTCTGTAAAATTTCAATAAATTGGACAAACATTTTTGAAAAAAACGTGTAAAGATTTTGTATGGAATTATTATTAATGATTACACCCGCAGTTATACGAAATTTTCACAAATAATTGTGATATTTGATATTACAACAACGAAATGTGCGACATTATAAAACAACAATGCAATGTAATTGCAAGAATGATTATATAGATATACTAACATACATACATATATATATATATATATATTAAGAATATATGCAAGCGGGGGTGAAGCCCCCCGGTAATCGGAAAGCGTAGCGAGTAAGGGTCAGACCACTCAGGTAAATTAAAAATAAATTTCATTTTTTTTTAAAAAATAAAGTCGAACTTTTAAGAAATGTAAATGTTGTTAATTGATTATATATATATATATATATATATATATATATATATATATATATATATATATATATATATAATGAGATGAGGTTTAGTCTTAAAATGCATATTGAATAGTAAAATGAATTATATATTTACATTGAAAAAAATATTCCATAAAACTTCCAAAAATGAACAAATATACGCCGTGATAAATTTGGTCATTTTATAAAAGAATATCCACAAAAAGAGAGAAGAAAGTGTCGTCTCAGCAAGAGCCAGGCAATATATTTATGTGAAGAATGTGATTTGCATTCACATGCAGCTTGTTTTGACATTCACCATTATGAAAATTAATCCGAATAACTATTTCGAATTTTTACATCGACACAAAATTTCCAGCCCAACGTTTCGTATACGCAGCATTTTATTCCTTACGAGTATAATTTTTTTTTAATTTACAAGTAGTGTTAATTCAACTCTATCTAAGATAGTTTAAAAGAATTCTTAATGCAGAAATTGAAAAGTTTAATTGGTTGTCCGTGAATGGGTTAAATAAGTTAAATATTTATTTAAATTCGGGATTGTAAAAATTATCCTGAACGAAAACATTGTGTAATTTTACGAATATTCAAATAGACAAAAGTAAACGTTTGTCAGGGATACACATTTTCGTATCCATATGCGAGTGAGATGTTGTATGATAACAGCAGAATAAATAATACATGTGGAAAGATTTTCCGGATTTAGGGAACGCTGTCGAGTAAACTGTCACCTTGTCCGCCTACAAAATAACATGCATCATATATATATATATATATATCACAACCGTAGTTATATTTTCATACGTTCTGTTTAATAAAAGGTCAGTTCCGTTGTACATATTAATGCCACTGTGTACGATGTTAATTATTTCTTGTGTTCTCTCTACAATTCGGTCTTCTCACTTTCAGCCATTAAAAAAAAAACCAATGTTCCGCTTAGAAATGATTTTTTAATATAAGTTTTAAATATAATTTATACAGAGCATCTATATACACGAAATTGACATGCATTACTATGCTGAATTTTTCATTTCACGCTACAGTGATTTTGATGAAATTTAGTTTAGCTTCAGCTGCTATTAAAGCAATTTTGTGTGCGTTATTTACTTGATTGAAATGAAAGATATTATATTAAAAAAACCGTCTAGTTATGAAAGTCATTTGATGTGATATTAATGGAAAATAATTTATGTATAGACAATTAGTGTCAAATTGTACACGTGTATGTGTAGTTGTAACTGGAGCGTCATGGTAACGAGACGTTGCTTAGTTACACAAACAAGTGTATCTTTTGTTAATAATAAATAAACAGTGTTAGTTTCAGTTTGTCACTTGGCATTTTTATTTTGAGTTCTGGAATACGTTTGCACAATCAGAATGTGTTTTCCCGTTCCTTTTAATAAAACAATCAGTGTATAAAATGGTAGATAGATATTGGAATGAAGACAAAATATAATTCTTTACAATTTTGGTACAATGATATTCGACAAACTCATAAATAGTAATAACAAGTAACACAACAAGGAAAAAATACAGAAAAACTGTTTCAAATGAAGCAGATATCAGCCGGAGATATTATGTAATTATTTCTGAATTATTCATTATCATCCTTTTGATGTCTAAGAATTTCTCAATTATTACTTTCACTGTGACCATTTATTTATATGTATCAAATGAAAAATATAAATATTTAAACATTTTATATTAAACTGTTCATATCTACAATAACTATTTTGTAATTGAATAAATTTCATTATGTTGATTATTCATATTTATAATATATATATATATATATATATATATATATATATATATATATATAATGTTTCTAATAGTAAAAAAAAATATTTAATAATGAAGTGTAAAAAAACAAATGTCTATGTAAAACTTTTTTTATATTTTGAGTTGCTGAATCTGTACACACATTTGACAAAAATCTTTGATGCAATAGTTGGTTCATGTATATATATATATGTATGTATATGATGTATATATATAATCAGTGGAAAAGAGACATTCAGTCGTAAAAAATGGAAAATCATAGAAAAAGCCTTTATCCAGCAGTGGATTGATAGAGGCTGCTACTGCTTCTGCTGATTATATATATATATATATATATGTGTGTGTGTTTGTTGAAAGTGTATAAATGCAATATTATATATTAGAAGTACCGGATTGTTTTTTTTTGTACTAAAATAAAAACCAATTGAGGGGAAAAATTATACTTCATTGAAAACACGAAATGTTTTCCATGTAATATGAAAATTCGTTAATTGTTTGTGAATAGATGAAATTTCATAATTTTTCAATACTTTAGCGCTATTAAAATTGTGGGATCGTTATTGATATATATATATATATATATACATATATATATATATATATATATATATATATATATATATATAAAACAATGAAATATAACCAATAATATTTTTTGTGGCTTGTGAGGTTAGTGACAATTTCATTTTCGAATATTATGTGTAGGTAAAGAAATTATAAATACAAATTTATTTATTTAAAGGCACATTTTATACAGAGTTTTACGGCGACCGTTTATGATAAATTGGCAGTAGGTTTTCTAACAGAAATTTATCAAACTTTTGATTATACATTTATTTGTGTTAAAAATGTACTAGAAAGACTCTTTATTTTCTGTCCACTGTTGATTTTATTTTTTTCGGTTCGTATTCTTTTTTCCAATTTTTTTCAGATGTTCTTGTACTACTGACCAGAGCACTGAATTCTATTAAACAATCCGTGAATTGTTAATTCTGGATTTGTTTCGATTTCCTCCAGCAACACTATCATCTAAATGAAAAAAACTTTTCGGTACCGCTAATAATTACTTAATTTCATTCTTTTGTGAAGAGTTCATGATTCCATTAATATTTTTCGGAAAAGTTAGAAAAAAAATGCTTAGAGGTGTCGCACGCCATTTGCGGAATGTCCCACAAGTGAGCACTATTTGAAACACATGCTTGCGATAAAATTCACACGCATGTTAAATAGGCGCGCATAAAAGATTAACACTTTGCGGGTTTTATGAACAGGTGTCGGCGCTGTTGGCATAATTTTGACATAAAAAGCTATTCTCTAGTAAATGGTCAACATGTGCGAGTGTTTAAATGGCACATTATATATATATATATATATATATATATATATATATATATATATTATACCCCATATATTTTCTTTACCTATTTCTCTTTTTTAATTTGTTCCAATGAACGTTTTGTTGCGAAGACATGTATAGATGTAAATGTTTTTCAAATAGATTTACTTAATGATGGTTTATTTATTAACACCCAGCATAATGCAATTTTGCATTATGTAACATACCCTTTCTGCGTCAGTATATCTGTTTTTCTGACTGTGTAAATGTATTCCAAGATCTCTAAATAAAAATTCCGAGTGACAAACTGAAACTAATACTGTTTATTTATTATTAACAAAAGATACACTTCTTTGTGTAACTAAGCAACGTCTCGTTACCAGGACGCTGCAACCGCAACTACCCATACACATGTATAATTTGATAATATCGAATTAAAGTGTCGCAATTTTTTTCTTATTAGCTTTTGTAAATAAATGTTTGTGGATAATATTGTCTAGAACCTAAAACCTAAACAATTTTGTATGAAAGATTATATAGTTCAAATGGCCGCCGTGGTTCCTATGACATGACATAATGCGCTTATCATAATTTTCTATTACATTGCGGCACAACGCAGACTCTATGTCTACTATTTTACAAAACGTTTAAGGCGTTAAGCGTTAATATATTTATATAATATTAAAAAACTATATGAAGAATGAATTTAACAAATAAAACATATAAGTGAAAAAATATATTCGTATGAAAAGATCATATTTATTTTTATTATTTTAAAATTAACGGCTGAGCACATAACTTTACTGTAACGAAACATGGTTTGAAATATCGATTATGTATAGAGAAATGATCGGAATTCGCTTGTTCGTTTCGCTGGTGGGAGTCAATTTTACAGCGTTATAAAAACAGAAATGATCGCCGTTGCCTTTTGCAGAAATCGCACGGCTGACGACGAACAATAAGACTATTTAAAATCATAAAAAGTTTTTCGTTTTACGGATTTTATGTCTCTTTGACAATTTGAATGGAATTGCGCTGCCACCATCGATTCGAAAAAGTACAGTCAATATTTTATCATTCGTATTTAATGACAATTTATCATTACTTACAGTGAGGTATCGATAAATATTATATGTTTATAAAATAAGGACAAATGTGTAAATTAATGCACTCTAATTAATTTAATTTCACAAAGTGTGTATATATATATATATGTTTGAAAAGATCTTGAACAAAATTAATTTGAAATGTACAGTTAGTTAAGGTACAGAGTATTGGAATGTGTTATTCTTAGAAATGTTTTCTAGCCGAATTGAATACCTTGATGTAAGGTTTCTTGTTACTTACAGACGAATTCGCAGAGTTAACTACCGATGTTTTATCTGTAAGTTTTTAATTAAATTAAAAAAAAATCTTATTTCTTTCACTAGTTTTTAGATTCTTGAATAAAAAGTCACGATGAAGTCTAGTGAATTGATGAGGTCAACTGTGCTGTTATTGTAAGATTAAACTTTTTTGTGAAGTGTTCAATCTTTAAACGGTGTTTCAATTTGTCCAGTTTCTCATATATATATATATATATATATATATATATATAAATATATATATATACATATATAATATATATATATACATATATAATATATATATATATATATACATACATATATAATATATATATATATATACATATATACAATATATATATATATATATATATGTATATGTATCAATTTATTCTTGAAACTGGATAAAATACGTTTTAGTGTTTCCTTTCATAAACTTGTCGAAAATTGTTGACTCAGTTATTTGACATAATTATTTTAAGGATGAAACTAAATTATACCGTGAATACGAGTCTCGTTTCGAATTTGTGTATCTCTTAATTTTAGAATTGCTCTTTGCAATCTGTCGACAGTTTCAATGTAATATTTATTTAGTTTCGAATACGAATTGGGATAAATTGTCTTTCCTAATATTTATATGCACATATATACATACATATATATATATATATATACGTGTATATAAATGTATATATATAAATATATATATATATATATATATATATATGTAAATACACTGGATCAAAAAATTCTCCATACATCTAGCTGTAACAAAGATTTTTGCTTATTTTATTCCGAATTGTTCAAATTTTTTAAACTTTATGATCCAATATATATATATATATATAATTTAAAAACTGAGTGCTTGGAATATAAAAAAACTGGACTATTTTCGTCAACGACACAGAACATAAAGAATTAATTGTGATCGATAAAATTTTCTACCATATTTGAAATATAGTGGATTTATTTTTAGGCGATCAAGTCGAGATGTTTTCATTGTGTCATATTGAAAGCTATAAATATCATTCAATGTGCCCGTTCTTTCATCATATAATCGTACAATATGACATGTATTAAAGTATACGCCGTTCAATGGAGAAATACTCGCTGCTGCGCGCCTTACAAAAATCCAAATTTTATTTTTTAATATTAATACATTTTTATTTTTAGACACAATGAATGTATGGATACGTTTTTAACATATCCGTCGATGTTCTCGTTTCAAGTGATCTCTTTCGATCATTTCAAAATGTCATACATATCAGGTATAATTTATTGTTGAAAACTATTACATAGGCTGTCATTTCGACGGAAATTACTTCGACCATATCTAGTACATATGTAGTGAATATGTTATGAGTGTGTGTAAAGAACTTCAAAGTTATTTTATAGAATGGTAGGATGAATTTAAATAGATTTCATATATTTATTCGAATTCTATGCTTACTAAAAAGAATTGTGTTTTTAGCATATATATATATATATATATATATATATATATATATATATATATATATATATATATGATGTATATATATATATATATA
Source organism: Acanthacorydalis orientalis (assembly GCA_034766995.1). Lineage (NCBI taxonomy): Eukaryota > Metazoa > Arthropoda > Insecta > Megaloptera > Corydalidae > Acanthacorydalis > Acanthacorydalis orientalis. The sequence continues at coordinate 55,903,606 of CM068315.1, read as the reverse complement.
TATATATATATATATATATCAGTTCATATTTTTAATCTTCAAAAAAAACCTTGTGAATCCAATTATCATCTCACAGTATTTTAAATATCTTTTTGTTCTCAAGAGTACATCTTTTCTTATTATATTTATATGTATTATCCAATCAAGATTAGGTATTTTTACAGTCCAGTTCCTTCATATGTGTTTTTTTATACCTCATGTGAAATATAAACATATATCAAAGTATAAATAAGTATAAATAAAAAAATTATAAGAAATAAAAATCAATTTATCGCCAGTATTCAACCTTGGAATGATACACTTTTCATGCCATTTTATATGCGGGCCGCTATACCGAGCCATAGTGTAATGATGGTAGCTACAGAGGCCGGTATACCGGTCAGTCGGGAATATGCGTTGCTTTTTAGGCCAGTTTTCCGGCTTATAGGGTTCTAACGGTTACAGTTACAGATTTTTTGATTTTCCTAGCTATTTAAATAATTCAAAACTGTTAGATGACTAACGCCTAACTTTCGTGCAAGCTATCGTGTGTATATATATATACGTATATA
>CM068315.1:55763055-55900555 GCA_034766995.1 Acanthacorydalis orientalis | reverse complement strand
TTCTATTATGTATAAAAACCGACAGTTACATAAAATTTGATCGAATCAATTTAAATTAACAATATTGCGTTCCAATAACGTCATCGATACGTTTCAGATACGCAGAACAGATTAATAAAAAGAATGTACAGCATGAAATGAAAAAAAGACGAGCACTGTGCACAAGAACTCCATGACAACCCGTAGAGGTAGCATCTAAATATAGCGCATTTGTGTCCGTTTCTGTTGTTAAGGTCGGCGGCGCGCCTTTTAGCTCGCTGGCCGTCTGTCCGTCGATCTTACCTGTTCTTATATTATTCCTGCGTAATGTGAAACAAGTACGCGGCACACTCGAACCGAACGCCAATCATTCGCGGTAGTTTCCGACGTCTGTTTGGATGCGCTTGACACACCGATGACGCCAACATCGTTTCCAATCGGTTGCGGTGCCAACCGTCCTCCATTAAAATTATATTAGAATGACGTCATCGACGAATAGAGCGATTGTAGGTGTCAGTGGGACGCTTATCTGTGGGTGTGTATTGAATACGCAAGAATATGAATAGAAATCAATGATAAACTTTCAATAATTTTCTTCCACTCGGGTAAACACACAAAGATATATATATATATATATATAGTTAGAAATAGTACGAGGTAAGAAAGGAGGCGAGTAAGCAGTTGACTGGAAAATTGAAAAAAATAATTACACAGAACACATTCTGAAATATCGCGGATTTCATTGAAATTTACATCATTAATTGATTACAAACGAGGGAAATCGATGACAGAGAATGAAATTATTCGAAAAATGAACTGTGTAATGATGAAAATATGTTTCAAGTAGAAACGAGTTGGCCGTGATACATTGAAAAAGATACGAGGAAGAGTAGAGGAGAGGTGAGGGAAAGCATGATTGTAACATACCGTTCACAAATATTTTACTGTACGATATTATTGTAAATAGTCTCGTTTTTCATTATTTGCGATTTTTCTTTACATGGTTTCAATGTACGGAAATTTAATCTCCACTTCAGTAAGAAAAAAAAATATCGTCCATTGAACTCTTCACTGCTAAACATCTGCCGAAGTATATTCAGGTCTTCTTTAAATATCAATTATACATATTTTATAATTTTCAAACATATTAATACAGTAATTATTGAACAGGTAATGTGAAAAAGATGAATAGAGTTTCGTATACAGCGATTTATCAAATAAAATTGAAAAACATTTCGTTTTCAGTCACCTGTAGCCAGAATTTTAGAGAAACGTTTCCTTGTTTGCAGTTAAAATTTAATTATGTAACTTAATTTAATTAGGGATTATAGAAAACGGTGCTGGGACAACTACCTCTTGGACAAAACCCACCCGGACAGTAATCCCCCGAACAAGCCCGTGCAAAAACCCCCACGACATTAACCACCCGTGTAACTGTCCTCTCCGGTACATTACCCCCTCCCCGTATAAGAATAAACTCTTTAAAAAAATTTCTTTGACACAACAAAAAATGGACTCAAAAATCTATTATAATATTTATATATTTTAAAATCACATTATTGACATGGGAATTCCGGTTTTTAAAATTAATTACTATACCAGAAATTCAAAGGTATGGAAAAAACCTGCGTTTATTCAAAAGGGCCAGTGTCAAGTATTAATGTGAAATTAATAATATTAAGCTACATTTCAAAATTTCAAATGGATTAATTTTCACTCTGTCTATGCTAATTGACTCTTCCCCTTCGTTCGCCCGTTGACTCTTTCCCGAAAACAAATCTGATATTTCGAACAGATTCTGTTGCTCCACGTACCAATTCAAACTCATAGAACAAAATCGCGCGAATTTTCTTTTTCGCCGTGATTAATTTGAAAGGTTATACCCAACAGTAATAAAGAATGAAAACAATAGACGTAAGCTGGAATCGGTAATGCTAATTTCATTGTTTACAACGATGTACCATCACATGACTATAACAAAAAAATACGGTGACAGAAAAATCGGCACCAAACTTGAAATGATAAAAACCGCAATTATATTTGCACCAACTTAATAGATAGAACATCATATCAAAGAAATTGTGTGTAGAGATTTTTTTTATTACCACTGTTTTCATTTTCTGTTACTGAAAAATATATTCCTGTTCATAAAATATATGCTCGATAAATTATATGCAGCAATAAAAATATTGTAGTTGGTATTACATAAAAAATAAAGAATAACACACATATACACACACACTCTCTCATATATATATATATATATATATATATATATATATATATATATATATATATATATAAAATATATATGCATGAACACGGCTCGAATTGTTAAACGTGTATTTTTATAATCTACATCATTTTATTAAATAAATAGATATTTATAAAAAAAATATCCACATGACTGAATCTACCGGTCTTTTTTTTGTATACAAAGAGGTATTAAACACATCCACAAATGAACACAATAAAAACTGAAATTTATCTATCTACAGAATACCTTAATGGATTAAATGATTGTTATTATATTGTTTGTATGGTATCTGCGTTCAAAAATAATTACTAAAATAAATCTGGAACGATTCTGTAATTAAAAGTCTCTCCCATTGTGCGCGACGAATAAAAGTTTGTCGCTAACGAAAAAGATAGATAAAAATGTTTAAAATACAACGTATAAATTGGAGATTATGCTCGGCATTAACAACTTACATATTTATCAAACAAGACAAACAAACATTATCGTGTATCTTTTATAAACACTCCTTTTTTTTCGAACTTATTACTGTGTTCAGCCAACTCGTTCCGAAATTAAAATTTTATTAATTAGGCGTCACAGAAACGTTAAAAATGTACACAGAGTGCTCGAACGAGATTACGTGGGCCGTGTGAAAAAGTACAGTTTTTGCCATTGATTTATAACGGATTTTCGGGTTTTTTTTTCTTTAAACGGACCGTGCGTAACTTTATGGGTCAATCCCTGCAATTAATAATTTTCAATTATAGAATAGTTCCTTGAACATGCATTAAGCTGTTTGTCCGGATACGATTCCTGAAACAGATTTGACCGTTTTACTTTATAATGAAATGTTAGGAGGTTGCGTTGAAAGTCGATGTTTTTTTCAGCATTTATTTCAATACAACATGTGTGAATTCATTACTCAAAGTATTTACTCATCAGAATCTCTGAATTTTTCCCACTTTTCTGGCAGAAGTTCGATTCCGTCTCGAAGAACTGTCTGTCTTTTGAGCCAATCCATTCAGCAACTCAATTTTCATGGCAATGTTCGGTAGTACAAACCCATGTGAATAATTATTTTCCTTTCTAAAGACTAATAACACTTCACACAGGTCAAGATTCACAAATGAACATTTAACATCTATAGTAAAAATATCATTGTCACAAAAAAAAACCGATATGATAAAATAGTTTCTACCGAACGATGCTTAGTCTTTAATAAAAAATATTACTATTTTTAATTTCTCTAATTTAAAATTTTAACTTTCAAAAAAAAACCCACAAATTATAAATAGGATAGAGACATGAATTATCAGTTGGCCCGTATTTTTTTGAGGTTGATGGGGAGAACGCTGTTACAATCAATGCCGTTCGCTACCGGAGCATGATAACAAACTGTCCGTGGGACCAACTGGTAGATATGGACATCGAGGATCTCTGGGCTCAACAAGACGGTGCCACCGATCGCACAGCAGTAGAAACAATCGCGCTAATGCGCACAAAATTTTCAAGCAGCGTGACATCAACTGGCCGCCGAAATCATGCGATTTAACTCCTCTAGATTTCTTTCTTTTTGGTTATTTGGAGTGTTGAGTCTACTAGAACAGACCGAACACGATTATAAGGTTGAAATTAGGAAATATGGCCCGAAATAGTAGAAATAGAGCCTGCGTTTTGGCTCAATGTAATCGAAAATTTTGACAAGCGCATTATACCCTGTCATAGCATCGGCCGTTACAACAATACAATCCCTCATACAAAATTGTATTGAATCGAACTAAATTACTGAACAAAAGATAACATGACTTTTTAATTTGCACTTTTTTTTAATACTTTCACATGGAAGCCTAAATTGAATCATCCTCGATGAACACATGTGCACGCTTATTTAAATATATACTTCAAAATAAACATTCCTGTTGTGACGGAATGTTCAACGTCGATATAACAGAACAACAGTTCCGTATTAACAATCTGAAAAGATAAAAACCACACTGGAAACGTTGCTCGTTTTGAATTATTAACGATTAAATTAAGCCAGAGACTTGTGTTTCCGTATAACAGATGTTTTGTACGGCCATATACGACAAGAATTTACTTATATATATATATATATATATATATATATATATATATATATATATATATACATGAGGGCTATTATGATAGCACGGCAATAAGCGACATATGGTACAGGTTTTACTGTAGATAAAATTAAAGTTGTCACGATGTTCCCGTTCCATTTCATAAATGATGATTTACTCATTATACATTTTTGTTTGTTTGTGGAGTGAACTTTTTTGAAATGGAAACTTTTGTAAAACAGACATTAAAAGAAACGGTACAACGGAATTCAAATTTTTAACAAGTTACAATGTAATATAAAACGACGACGTTGTTTCCGTGTTATGTACTTGCGTGTTATCAATTATTTTTAATTGAAATGTTATTGACATTTTTAAACATGTTCTGTATTTTTTTTTACAGAACACGGGTTGAATTTTATTTCGGAATAGTCGTGGGTATTTCTGTTATTGGTATCCAATTTTAAAATAATATTAAAGTCAATATGAGAAATATGATTATTTTTATTTTATTTTTTTTAATTACACATTGGTGAATTATGATTGACTCTCTTATGTAGCATTTTCCATCAGGCAGCAAACTATCCCCATTTTAATACTCTGAACCACATGTCAGGGATACTTGCATTTCAGTAGTTAATTGCTTGAGAGTGTGACATGTAAATGTGCACCCAGTAATTTATTAACTGAAGCCACTATACGGGTTTGTGCATACAATTTTTACTTGTTTGTAATTGTGTTAATATATAGTCTGTACAAACTACTGCCTTTGCAAACGCTTAGTATTATATATGTATGCTGTTTTTTGCAATACTCTATGGAATTTAAATTATTAAAGCTGACATATTTGTAACATATATAATTATATATATATATATATATATATAACATATATATATATATATATATATATATATGTATATATATTCTCGTATCCCTCGGGTATTGGTTGCCAGAACGGTTCCTTTCTCTGCCCGATGGTCGATCTTGACTGATTCTTTAGCCGCTGTCACCAGGATACATTTATATTTTGTCTAAAAGTTTTGTATTATATTTAATTTTTTAATTTATTGTCAAATACAAATACAATTGATTAATTTTATCCATGAATACAATTTTATTTTCAAACAGATTCAGTAGATTAATTTCATGCGTATATTAGTTTTATTGTCAAATACTATCGACTAATTTTATGCGTCTATTAGTTTGTTGTTATTTGAACAAAATGATGTCGATAATTATCTAAGCAATCTTTTTATATCGACCTGGATTGTTCTAGAACAATCTATTTGTTCTATGATATTTGTTTGCTTAGACAGCTATGACAATCCGTGTTTTTATCTTATACCACACTATATATATATACTACAATTTGTGAGGTAGTATAAAATTATAATATCTTTAAATTATAATTTAATCAACAATTTTAATCAAAAATAAATACCGTTCCAGGAAAATATACATTAAGGACATGCATAATGTTTTAAATTTAGATCAGTGTAAAAATGTATATACTCGTATATATTATATATATATATGTATATATATATATATATACATATACAGATCAATATATACATCAAATATGTAAATAAACACAAAGTATGCTTTTATTCGTATCGTGAGCCGAAATTTAATAAACATTTTATCCAGAGAACTGTAGGTACACACATAGTATTAATTTATTTGTGTATGTTTGTACGATAAACATTGTCTTTTCATACTTTTAATAAACATTTTATTGTTAGTTTGGATTAATATCATTTTTATATCTCATATATATATATATATATATATATATATCATGTTTAGGTACCTTCATGTATCTACATATTTCAGATATTTTTAACAAAATCATTTTCAGAACTCAGAACTGTCCTGTGTTAGAAATTCTTACAAAATTTATGACCCGTTGTACAAGAACTCCTGATATTTATTTCGAATGTAACCAAGGAACGTCAGGTAAAACAGTTTGTTATGAGAATAAATAGTTGACGGTTGTTTAATTTCGATTTAACAATAAAATACGAGCCGCACTTATTGAGTTTACGATAGTTTTTCAACATAAGTGATAGTGAAAAAAAAGTAAAAAAAATATTGAAAAAAATATCAAGAAATATGAATTTTTAAAGACACAACTTCACTCAAGTCTTCCCTTTTAACGTTATCGTACTCTCTGTCGAGCTTGAATGTCCGTACAGGAATATATTCGTTCACGTTTAATAATAAAACGGGCGACAGCTGAAAATGAATTTAATTTTAAACTTGTGTTAAAATATCTTAATGCATTTTGAACGCATACTTTAATATTAGATTGTTTTCCAAAAAAAAAAATGAAAATGAATATTAGATACAGGAATGTTTTATCAGTTCCCTTTCAACATTACAATTTTTTTATTTACAATTTTTTTTTGTACATTAATAATATCGATTTGTAATTGTGATTATTTTATGTGAAATAAACGGGAGTCGTTAATTAAATTTCAATCAAAAACAGTTATTTATTTTATAAAAAAAATATTTACTCTGCTTTTTATTATATTCGTTTATACATATTTTTTACATACACACACATATATATATATATATATATATATATATATATATATATATATATATATATATATATATATATATATATATACAGAGAGGGAGAGAGAGTATATTTGTATGATATGATTACAAGTGTTATTTTTAAATTGATCGTATTTCGTGTACAATTGCTTTAAACTATTTTTCATAGATAAAAAATCTCTCTCTCTCTCTATATATATATATGCAGAGAGAGAGAGAGAGTATATTTATATGTGATATGATTACAAGTGTTATTTTTTAATTGATCGTATTTCGTGTACAATTGCTTTAAACTATTTTTCATAGATAAAAAATCTCTCTCTCTCTATATATATATATATATATGCAGAGAGAGAGAGAGTATATTTATATGTGATATGATTACAAATGTCATTTGTAAATTGTTTGATCGTATTTCGTGTACAATTGCTTTAAAATATTTGTCATTAATCCATAGATAAAAATATCTCTCTGTCCTTCTTTCTATACATATATATGTATATATGTGTATACATATATATATATATATATATATATATATATATATATATATATATATATATATAATGTACACCTTTTTTGTTGCTTTTCACCCATCAGCGTAAACAAAGTACTCATTACGCTTTCTTTCACAATAACAATAACTCCGGCCTCTAAAACACATTTAGTGTTCACATTTTGCATATTAATTATTAATTCAACAACTTCGGAACACGCTTTTATCGTTGAACCGCCGACTAGTAGCACACGGACGTCGAACAGAAGCCTTACACTTCACTCGAATGCTTTCATGTCTGGTCTCTCTTGTCTCGTTCCCCATAAGTTTGTTTTTTATTATTTTGAGCCGTTGTCGTTTTGCAATTATTATTGTTATAAAAATTATTATTCCAGAACGGTTTTTTTTCCCATCTTAATTAAATTCACGATTTCGCAAATTGCGTTCTAATAATTCAACATGAGTGAAACGGAGAGAGTGGATATTTTATAATTTTTTTAATAAGTAAAAACGCAAGTCTTTAAATTTCATTAATTAAAGCATGAAAGATTAATTTGTCTCTGTTGAGCACAATTTAATAAGTGGTAAAATTTTAATTTTATAATTTATTTACTTTAAGAGATCGTACTTTTTTTAGTTTTATTATATATTGAGTTTTTTAACTTATACACACACATATATATATATATATATATATATATATATATATATAGTATACTAATATTGTCAAATATTATATAACGATTTCCATTCTAAAAGTAAATAATTTTACTTTCTGACATGTTATATGGACTATACTTTTCATGACTGGAACATATATTATTACAACTTAGGATGTAACATATTAGGATGGTAGGAAAATAATTGCGTAAAAATATCTCTTGTGCGCAGTTCCTCGACAAAGAATTCGTTCAGACCCTCGTACGAAATTCAGACTTCAGCTATTAACATCTCTGACATATAATCTTCATTCGTCTAAATTGCTCCCCCGTCACAATTTCAATTATAAGATTGATTTATTCATGAATGTCGATACTCGTGAATGTGTAACGTTATCGTTCCGTTAATAAGTGCTCAGAAACATTTCGACGGCTGACACGAAACGACACGAGTTCCGATAAATAACTGAATCGGAAGGAGGAGAAAAAAAGTTAACAGTACAAATAATAATGCGATATTGCGAAGTCGTCTCAAATTGCCGTAACAAATCACATTGTCGCGTTCTCACATATTACGGAACGCAGCGATGTGGAAAAGTCAACGGCGCGCGGCGGCTGTCAGCCCCTCTGTCAGCCTCTCTGTCAGCCGGAGCAAGTGAAAGCTGTCATGAAGTTTTGATCTGTGTAATGGCATGAATGCCGACGCCGTGCGGGGGCCTCTGCGTTCCACTATGGCGCGAATTTCAGGTCACGGGATGCTTTCACATCCAGCACGCGATTACATATATATATATATATACATATGTATATATGTAATCTCTACATACATATAAATTTAAATTCACATCCTGAGGTGGTTACAATTTCATTCATTTTCATTCATTCCAGCGTAAATTTAATATCTATCTATAAATAAACTACTCAAATCAACTAATTACATGATTGAATACGAATATTGAAATCTTGTTTAAGTTCATATATCTTGTATAAATTGTATAATACGTACACACATTTATTTATGTATATATATATATATATATACCTGTGTGCAAAAAATAGCTCCTTAAATTTATTTCTCCTGTTTTGTCTGTGTTGTTTATATTTTTTTATTGAATCAATTTTCAGTAACGTTTCATTCATTAATAAATATGTTTTTTAATTATATATATATATATATATATATATATATATATATATATATTGTTTACAATAATGTAATATTTATAACATTCTTCAGTGCTACTTCTTTGTTGACAGACTGTTTGAAAATCTACAATAGACAAGAATACAATTCATATAAAAGGTTTTCATCGCAGTTTATGAAATGTAATTTGAAATGCGTTGAATATTAATATAGACAGCACTATAATTTGTTCCCTGTGCATACGTTTCATGACACATTGTTTCATTGAGGCGTGTAAAGCTCACATATAATTTGGAACACATTTAAAAAGTCCATGTTTATCGAACTTGGAATTTTTATCAGAGAAAATTTCAAATACACTGACTGGTTCTATTCAGTACAAGTTGCTCATAAAAAATATAAAGCGATGCGAGATACAGATAATTTTATCATAATTTATTTATATCAGTTTCACTACACACACACGCATATATATATATATGTGTGCAAAAAATAGCAGTGCTTTGTATATGATTTTATGAATGAACTGAAATAATTTTCTGTTGATTATAAATTAAAATATTTGTCGCTATATTAACCCCTGTTTATTTATCTCACTTATGTAAAAATATAAGTTAAATTTATATTTCCCATTTAAAGAAGCAGTGTTATTATAGTTTGAAAAACAATTTTGGTGTGCAGAAAAATAGTATTGTTTCCAAGTATCGTATATATTTGAAATTAAAAATAAAATTTACATGCAAAATACAATAAAATAACCCCTTGGCATGGTATCGATTAATTGCCTACATCTTTCCCGTGCCCGCCACTGTGCTTGACCGTATGCCGAACGTTTTGTCGATCGAACGCGGCGTCTGACTTTCTCCAGACCTCAGGATGCCCATCGTTACCAAACGAATTTGTTTTTGATAAAAAAAATGTTTATTTTATGTCATCGATCGAATAAGAAAATAAGTGAATCTGAATTTATCGGTACAAAAAATATGTTTATTGATCTGGAGCTCGAAGTGATATTGATGGATTGAATTTGAACCAATAATGAGCTTTTCTCGCGTATACGAAAGCTTTTATGTTGTTGTTTTGTTTTTTTTTTAATATATGAATTCAATAAGCTCGCGTTTATTTTCACAGTGTATTTTTATCTTATTTATAAATCGATTCTATTATCTTGAAATGTGAAATCTACTTTTACTCCTACACAAATTTTAATAAAAAAATATAAGAATATTTCATAAACAATGCAGAAGACATCTAAATTTAAAACATGTATATATTTTACTGTTCAAAACGTACAATAGGCAAAGAAAAATAATATTGCACATATACATATATATATATATATATATATATATATGTATTATATATTTATTATACATGTGAGTACTATAAATAATACACGAATGTTTTGATGATGTAGTGAAACAAACTATTCCAATCTCCTGCCTTGATTCTTCCTACGCAGTTAACTTTCTGACAGACTTGAAGGTCGGTTATCCTGCATAATACCCTTCAAATAAATTTTAAATCATTATAGTAGAAAAGATGTGTATCCTGCGTCCTACACACATTTCATGTACGTAGAATACAAGTTTTTTTTAGAGAAAAATTTCGCATACTTTAAAAATAATAACAGTAACGACAATAACAATAATTTATGGCGTTTCATCATGTTGAAAGCAAGAAAAATATTTCTTTATAAACGGCTGATAAACGAGCTGAACAATGAATGTGTGTGTGTGTGTACGAGTCGTTTTTGAATGCTGTGAGACGATAACGCGCTTTAACATATTCTGTTTATTTTTTGAAAATATTCGTCGTACAGTTGCACACGAGGTCGGTTCAAAAACGAAAAGTTCCTGGATAGATGTTGGTGAAGGCGTGTAGTGAATTTTGATGAATCGGTATTTTTACTCTAGCACCGTCTAAAAAGACGACCGTTTTGGTCATTGTTCTGTGTCTTATTTGTCAGTTTTCATGTTTATATGTTTTCGTGTTCTTTCAATGTTAAGATTCTGTTTATTATTTTGTTTGATTGTAAAAGTTCGGTAAGCTTATTAACACCATTTCTACCATGATTTTGTGTATACATGTTTCGACCAAAAGGTTGTCTTTCGACACCTTTCCGTTTGAACGCAAATAACTGTGGAAATAATTATTAAAAAATATTCTCTGTTTATTTTTATCAGAAAAATAACTAAACATCGTAGTATTATCAACTTGGGAAACTTTCAGTCTTCATATATCAAAATTCAATCATCATAATAAAAAATAGTAATCATAAAAATAGCGTTGTAATAAAATTATGTTTCCACCTTCAATAACACAGTTATCTGAAACTTTATTTTCATTTTTTTCGGCCTTTAATGATTGGAACATTTTTTCTCCTTTTCAAGAACTCTAGACTATATGAATGATACTTGGAAAAATTTTTATTTTATTTTTTAACCCTGTATGCCAAGTTCACAACAGGCATCAGAAACTTTATTTTAATTTTTTCGACCTTTAATGATTTGAACTTTTTTTCCATTTTCAGGAACACTAGAACTATATGAATGCTAATTGAAACAATTTTTATTTTATTTTTTTTAACTTTGCATGCCAACTTCACAGACATTAATTAGGTAGAAGTAAAAATTATGTTTTAATGATCCGTTTACATTCATACCTCGTTTTTGCCTCATTTGCATATCATTTGGTAATTATGAAATATTTCTAGTCGGTGTAACAACTATTATTATAACTAATAATTTTAATTTTTCAAACTTGAATTAAATATTTAACAGTGTCCGTCAATGTAAGCCAGTATAGTTAGAAATAATAGTGGAAAATTTGTATAAATTAAAGTTCAATAAATTATTTTTGTATAAAACATAACTATAAAAATATATAAAAGGAACATCAACATATATTCTTCCCTTTTTTGTATTATATCTCTATTTTAATTGAAAAATTCATCGAAGAGAGATATTTCTCAATCAATAAAATTAATTTCTGACCGCCAATTATCTTCTTTCACAAACGTTTGTGTAAATGATGACTTTAAATAGTGTGTGTTCGATCACATAAGTCGAATAAGTTAAATACCTCAGTGTTATATTCCAAAAATTGGTTTATCTATTGACAGGACTAACCTGTTGAATATGGTTGAAGGGCACTTTTGTGGGTTGTATCCCTTTACTGAACATGCGGTATAAGATGATGCTTTGTAGTAGACCTTTGTTTTATGTGAGCTTGCTTTCGTCGATCCTTACGTACACATTATCGGATTTGTGCTTACGGTTACTTTGAAACTGTAGAAGTTCTTGAATAAAATAGTGAACATCTCCACTGATTCATTGAAAAATACAGATATGTGAACTTATTTACCAGTTTACTTCAATACTATGTATTCAGTGTAGAAGGGATCGATACAAGTCGACGATGTAGACCTTTTTTTAATTTAAACTTCATACTGTAATTTGTACTTCGATTATAAAAGATAAAAAATGTTATCTTCAGCGATTCTTTAACTAAAGAATTTTGTAAAGTTATGTTCATATACTTAAATATCTCATTTTTCACCTTTTCAATTTCTTATTTACTTAGAATACTTTTTGAAAGTTTATAATTACTATTCGAGAATATTTTATTTTGAAAACTAATATAAAATAATATTTATATAAACAATTTAAAGCAAAGAATGTAACATGCTATTATAACTGTTTTTATATTATATAGTTCTATATATATATATATATATATATATATATATATATAGATGTTACCAAAAAAAGTATTGGCACAGTTAAAATTTTTGTAAATTAAGGGTATAATTAAAACATTGTGAAGTATTTTGTAACAAATTTATATATTTTATGTTTATTAATATATTATTAATTTGATAATATAAAAATAATTACAACAATTCATTAGTATTGCAAAAAACATACACGGTTGTCGTGAACACGATGAAATTACGCTTTCATTGAACAAAATTAAGGTTAGAATTCAGAAAACAAAACCCGCAAGTATTTTCCTACCAACCTAATAAATCACACATTCAATATAAAGCATTTACTTTATTTAATATTAGGTTAGTGCAAAATAATTAACGTTTTTATCATTCTGAAACGATATAAATACCGCGATTATTTTTGCACAAACCTAGTATTATGATCGTTCATTTATTTGGAATAACAAGCATGTACTGTACAATTCAAAATTTTCATAAGGAAAAAATGTCATGATTAAGCACACCAGTGCACATTCTCAAAATGAAACAAAACGCTTAAGGGGTTAAAATAAATAATTATAATGAAATGTTTTCTAAACCTATTTATACACTTACAATAAATGTTTATATTTTTTTCAAACACTTTAAAACGTTTTTACTTCTCTGACCTGACATAATTGCATGTCAACTCCTGTGTTTGTTCACATATACAACCCGTATTTTTTAAAAATTCGGTAACTAAATGATTTTCGAAGCGAAAAATAAAATGGAAGGTAATAATTTAACAGAAAACCTTCAAGTAGATATTGATGAAAATGAAAAAAATCGAAAATATCTCGTTTTTAATATAAAAAACAAATGGGATTGAAAAAAAGTGTACATCAAATATCCCATCAACTAGCTGATGATTTCCTCTATCTGAAAAATATAGATCACAGTAGATATTCTCCGGCTCGCTTCGCGCATAAATACTTCTGTCGTTTCGAACTAGGAAAAAATACAGTGTAATCTTAGTTGTACTTTCTTCCCTATTTCGTTCTTTCCAATCTTTTCATGTCGTATGAAGATGCAGGTAAGCTTTACAATAGACGCATTTCATACGGTTGATGTATCTGATTTTCACGTTACACTCTTTTTATTCCAGACAAAGTATCATCGACGTACGGCAGCGATGCTGTATCAACGTCGTTCCATATTCATCAAGTTCCAGGAATACGGGTGAGTTCGTATTCATTTTTACTTTTTCGGATGCCATACTTATAACTTGGATTTGATTCGACAATCGCTTTGTATACAAATGTTGAGATATTATATTGATACGTACACAAACGTACAAGATCTTGTATTTATATGCGGACGTTTGTATGAAATCAGATCATTTTTATTGTACTTTCATATTTAGTTACAAGAAGAAACTTAACTTTTTTTCGATCACTTTAAAACTTCCGAGATTTTAAAACGTACAAGTACCGTCACTTATAATCGTAGATGGAATAAAAGTAGACTTTTTTCCGTTCTAAAAATCCTGAATAGAAATTCTCTTATGCGTCGACCCACTATTAAGTCATTTCCGATTCTAATGTTATAAATCAGGCATGGGGGCAACCTTTCCTAGTTCACTCGAGGTTAGAATTCAGAAAACGATAACCGCAATTATTTTCCTACCGTCGTCTTAGTCATCGATTTAGCAAATAAGACATCCATTGATCTGAAATTGGCAGCGACCTCTCCGCATAAATTCTTGTACTTGTATTTTTCGCACCATCCTTTTATAAATTGTCTCTTGCTACGCATTCGAATTCTCTGTAACAATGTAATGCGCAGTGCAGTCAGTGAGTGTTTCACATAGTTTCCACCGACTATACTAGAAGTATTAACCGCCCCCACCCACCACCACACCCGCACGGTTTGTTTAATGTACTCCGTCCACTTACGGCTGTCGCAGTCTCATCGGCGTAATTGTTTAGTGTTCATTTTCCCGGATATATATTTCTCTTAAGGGATGCATTTCTTGGATCGCCTCGTTCTTTTTATCGCACTTTCACTCTTACTGCTAGATGTACACATTGTGTCGCATGAATTTAAATAAAAGCGTTGGATATACGTGTGAAAGCTTTTAATGTAAATTTGTTATTTAAGGGTGTTCTAATTCCATGACGATTCACTGTATAGCATCAAGACATGTTTTAACACTTGCAAGTGAAATGTTTACCTTGTTAGAATTGTATAATGGTGAATTAGTACGCAACATTTATCTTTTATTACTCTTTAAAACGGAACGAAAGTTTAAACAGTTTGGACACATTGAAATGTTAAGTGAAATTAATGTTTTATAATTGTGAGAATTATACACAGACCTACATAAGTATTGCAAGAAAATGTTTTAAAATTTTGTTTGTTTTTTTGAAAAAAAAAATTAAACTATCGTCGAACTGTATAAATTAATTGAATTTTTATTTAAACCGATTATAACTTTTAACAATCAGTAGAACATTTGAATAAAGTAGCACAGTTCTCCTCATATGTTATAAAAAACATAAAATACTCTTACAATTATAATTTTCCTATTTTTAAGATCGATTTGAATAATAATAGTGACATTTAAATGATCAAAAATAATGAACAATTTAATTCATTTTCACAAACGACATTTTCTCTCAATCATTAACCAAAATCTATAAATCACTAACATTTTTCTGATCGAAAATTTTCAATAATTGATCAAATATTCGACAATAAATATTTATATTTTCTGTATATTTTCAAGATAAAAATTCATTAAAATATAATTTCAAACACGAAAACTGATTTGATTGAGGCGTATAACATTGGTGTCGAGAAAAAGAATGGAAAAAATTGGTTTACTATTGATTTTAGTTCAAGAAATATATTATTTTTATATAAACTAATATTTTTAACTTTATATCTTACAACTGTGTTTAATGATTATGAATTTATTTGATAGAAAAATATATTTTTGACTATTATTTTCGTGGCTAGGTAGAAACTAATTAACATTAAATGTGAACCATAAAAAAAACAGGTTAGAATTCAGAAAATAAAAACTGTAATTATTTTCCTATCAACTTAATACTATTATGTGTGTGTATATATATATATATACTCATATATATATATACAAAAATTATATAACATTAACAAATTCTAAACAATTATTACAGAGACACTGAACAAAAATTATCCTGTTCTTATTAAAAATTCACTTTTATTCTAAAAATTCTGATTCAGAAATTTAGAAATTAAAAATTATTTTTTTCTGGGGAGTAAACATATAACTAGGTTTTATATTCCAGTATCTTTTTAGATGGCAGGTAACATTTAACCCTTCTCATTCTCCTTTACCTGAATTCATATTCTCTTCCATTTTTCATACTCTTTATTGCATATGTAACCGCTTCCGGTAGCACGGGTGGGCCACCTTAGTTTGTATGTTTTCTATTCTCGTTTTCTTTGTTACATGTATTTTTGTATAGGCGTGTGTAGAATTCTTCTACTCTTTTAATATATATATATATATATATATTCATATATTTGAAAGTATATAATGTTAACAAATTCCAAACAATTATTACAGAGATAGTGAATAAAAATTACCCTGTTCTTATTAAAAATTCACTTTTATTCTAAAAATTCTGATACAGAAATTCAAAAATCAGAAATTACTTTTTCTGGGAAGTAAATATATAACTAGGTTTTATATTCCGGTATCATTTTAGATGACAGGTAACTTTCAATCCTTCTCATTTACCTGAATATATATATATATATATATATATATATATATATATATATATGTATATATATATTCATTTAAAGAAGCATAGTGAATCGAACTGAAATTTAATTTGTGAAATCTTGTTCATTTTCGTTCGATAATAATAATACAAAATCAGTGATTTCTTTCTCCTCGCGTCCACCATAAAACCATACGTATGTGTGTCTGTGTACATCAGTTCCGTGCCGCGTGCAGGATTGCCGTTTCCTGTTGTACGTATGAACGCGTGTACTTGGTTTATTTCTCTGTATTGTTATACACGCAACCTCGTCTCCTTCGCATCGTCATCATAAATGTTTGAACAACTAACGATATCCCCGGCGAATTGAATTCACGCCATTTTGTGGTAAGTAAAAGCATGACAAATACACGAGAGTGCTCTCCCAGTCTGCAAACATTTGCGGTGTTCCAATGTATTAGCTCTACGACGTACCATTAACATATCGTGTCTATATTATATAGCCGATAGGTATTTGCCTTTCATTCGCGCATTTAACAGCTAAATAGACGTCGCCGGCGAGGAGATCTTTCGAGTGTTGTTTTCTCTTTCATAAAAATAAAAAATAAACTGCAAATGAACGTAAGTCGGTGAGATGGAGAGACAACTTTACAGTATGGAAGTGTAGTTAGAAATCGGAATTGTATTAAAATAACTTAGATAAACAAGTAAGGAAATTAATACAGAATTAATTTTGTTAATTAGGCATACAGGGCACCGGGAATTATTTGCATTTAAAATTCGACAAAGTTTTCGACTAATGGTTTTGTGGTTTTTGCCAACTAATGCTAGATCTTTTTATATATAGGACAGTTATGATGGACCTCATAAAAACGACAAACCTTAGTTCGACAACCAATAAAATCCTCGTTACAAAAAGTGAAATGACAGAAAAAAGCGATCCGGAAAGTATTTACGTTTGCAATGTAATTTTTAAAAAATAGAAAAAATAACAAATGAGAAATTAAATCGGTAATATGTGATGTAATAAATAAATTCAGTTATCATCCCTTTAATTAAAGCCTCGGACACTAATACCTTCTCAGATGCAAATACTTTCTGAATTGCAACTCTTAGATTTTCTGTTAACATAAAGTAAACAAAAAATACTAAATCACTGTAATAATGCAAATTCAATGCCAACGTAATGTGTTCATAAATATCTCTGCATAGATGATTCAGATAATCACGGATACTGTCAATGATATTAAATTTAATATTTAATTTTATAACGCGCAAATAATTTCCGGCGCAATGTATATGTATATATATATATATGTGTGTGTCGATAATTTATACTGCCTTGATTTATTGGCTTGGTCAAAAAGTAATTGCGTTTTTTCCTATGTAACTGAATGGAGAATTTTTCATGGGAAACAAAAACTTTATTAAACAATATATTGTTCATTTTGTTCTATTACCTTTTGAACAGTAGGAACAATGTCTTTAAGAACAAGTGTATACACATGACGGGTTAGTTCATCGTCTCTCTTGTTCTCCGTCGTACCTACGTTACTGGGAATTAAACAAAGAAACAATATGTTTCGTCTATGAAACAATAGATTTCAAGCACTTTTGGATGTCTTGAATGGTGTATTATACAGGATAAATCCAGCGGATCGCTTCCATATCTGATTTCGAGCCCCAGAACATAAAGAACTTGTATAAAGTGGGAATACGACGCGATTAAGTTCAATATTATAATTTTATAACGCGCAAATAATTTCCGGCCCGACTGTACAAGTCTATTTTTTTTGTTTGTCTAGAAGTGAATGGATTTCCATCAATAACACGTTAATTCCGTCGATTTGTATAGTTAAAACCTTAAGTACTTACTTGCTCCGCCGTGTATCGTTGCTTAATCGAAACAGATATCCGAACATTGCAAAAAAAAAACTGACTAAACGGTTTGAGTAATGGTCGAAAGCTCGCGCTTAATTCGAACGGTCCGAAATTAATGTCGCAGTGCGAAGAGTTGTGCGAGCGTGGAGATTTTCGTCGAAACTGATCTGATTATAACTAAATTCCACCTTTTGTAAAAACGTCCAGGCAATAAATTTATAAACGAATCGATACGCTTATATCCTAAAATATTGGTACGGCGCGCGGAATTCGCACTCGTTAATCAGTGTATATTTACAAAATAACGGAATTAACTACGGAATTTGCATTGTGTTAATCTATGGATACATGCATATATATATATATATATAATGGCTGGATTTTTATCCACTGTATCGAATTTCGCACGGCCCAATTTCATGCACAGTACAATCTTTTTAGCTGCAGGCGTTTAATTTATTAAATCATAATTTCCATGTAATTCGAATACGATGAAAAATCAAATCACAATGAACGGAAATTTGGTTTCGGCGATTAATGTGAAAAGTGGATTATATATATATATATATAGGAGAGAGGGAGAGAGGAGGCCGTAAGAATAAATGTGTTTCTCAAAATAAACTAAGCTATTGCAAAAGTCCTACCCTTAACTACAGAAATGTGTAGGCAGTTTTAATATTCATTTTGTATTTTTCTTGTAATTTAATAAAAATGTGGAGACGTGCAAAACTTGACGTATCAAATTTTCCAGGGATATGTGAACCCCTATATTGAAAATCGATTAAAAATAAAACGTTTTTGTCATGAAAAATGTTTAATACATTTTATTTAGCCTTTTTTCCATCATTTACATGTATTGCATAAAACTTCTTTTCTAAATTAATGTTTCTATTGCTTTGATTGTTGTTTTGACTCTGAAATGTAACGATGGATCCAAGTTTCATGTGTGGTCATAAGTTAAACTTAATAAAATTACACATTGGCTTCATGATACTCAAGAAAGCAATTGGTTATTCATTCAAACACAAAATAGGATTGTAATGAGAATTTTCTTCATGCTGTGTACTTCGCACCTTCCTCTATTTTCCAAAAATTTAACGATGAATGCCTCTGTTTCTCAGTTTTACATCTCTCAGTCTCTCAATTTCATTTCCGTTGCTTTGATGGGCCAGGGTTTGGAGCATTATCTCTAGATATCCTTTTGTTTTGACCAGAATTCTTCATAGTCATCATTCCTTGTGTAACCGACTAACTCTAACTCTTTTTTAAATCTTACTTATCCAAATTAGATTTAAAATAGATCTTCAATTATATGAATTTCAAATCTTCATTTATCAAAAAATCACACAAATTGCTCTAGTTTTGTGTTGAAAGATGTGCTGATCGGTTTTTCAAATTATTCGCTGTGATTAGCTACGTTAACGATGTGAAAGTGGATTGCTAGTGTTCACACCATGATGAGGACCTCGTATCGAAAATGTTTGGCAGAAAATGTTGTGGTGCAAATTTATACCGTCAGATAGGTGTGAAGACAAATAAACAAAGTGCTAATAATATATAACTTTTATTTATGCGAGTGTTGCTTATAAGTCTGAAAGAAAACAATCTTTTACAGAAATGAAATAATTAAAAAGAACTAACAGGTGTAAATTTTCGTCGTTTTTATAAAAAAAATATATTTTAATTGTATAACCGGTACAATATATATATATATATATATATATATATATATATATATATATATATATTCGAAAGAAATATTTTTAAATAGAGAGAAAAAAAACGAATTTAATTTCGAACCGAAGTAAATTTCGGAGAGCATTTCGTTTCGAGACCTTCATATATATTTTACTTGAAAACGCACTGCCGAAGGCTCTTCATCATCTATTTTACGCCGTCGTTTCGATCCAGTACTGTCATCATCCGTCGCCCGTACCCACTGTCCAGGTACACTTTTATTATCCAACCTAATCAAAATCAATCGTCATATCTGTTCAGTCAGCGAGCTACCGTTCTATTCTACCGTTAGAATCTTTCGCCGTTTAACGACCGCTAGCGTCGAACAAACGATCTAGTGTCGAGTCCGCTCGAATCGTCACACAGCCGCCACTGTTTTATCTAACGGAACAGTCGCTCGTCTCGTCTCTGTCGTTTCGATTCCGACGTCGACTCGATCGCGTTCGTTCGGTGTCCACGTCGCAGTGTGTTTTGTGTCCACGTACGGAGTCTGCGCACGGCGTACTCGAGTACTGCCACTTGTTAGATAGCTCCGTTTCGTCGCTGTACGTTTGTTGAGTTCCCGTGGCTTGGTGGCTTCGTTAACGCCGGTCGCTTTGAAATCATAGACATAAACATTTCCTACCTGAATATATATTTTTTTCCCCACTGTACCTGCACAAACTCCTTCTGCAACTGCGAACGGCGGACGCGTATTTTTGCTGACGATTATGTGCGCCGAAATCATTCAAACTAAATTTCTTTGAAAAGTTATTTTTACGGATGTTGTTACTTTTTTTTTAAAGAAAAAAAAACACGATTCGTGCTGTACATAGTTTACTAATTCGATTGGTAAATATGCACACAAATACTTTTTTTAATTATGTTGCATTTATGTACTAGAGATGAAGTTATGTGACGTTTGATTCTAATAAATTGAAAACTATTAGCTGTTTTTCAAAAAAAAATTCATAAAGATGATTAAACATAATAGACATATTTAAATAGCAGTGTTTGTGGATAAATATCTATCAAGTGTTTTCATAAACATTAAAAATATTGATATTTAATTGGTATTTGTTATTTTATAATCTTGTTAATAAATGTATTACAAAGAAAAAATATTTGCAAAAAATATTCAGAACATATATATATATATATATATATATATATATATATATATATATATATATATATGTAAATGTAATTAAATGAAAACAAGTATTAAAAAATAATAAATTAAATATAACTCTTTTTCAAATTAAAATAACAGCTGATTAAGAAACATGAATGAATTATAAATTTAAAATTTAATGTACATCAAAATTTTCTTTAATATCATATCTATGAAAATAATTATTAAATCGAAAAATTAATCCGTTTCAACAATCAAACGTTACTCTAATCGATATTTAAATATCCATTACTTCTGACTTGTATTTTTTTGAAAATAATTTTGTTTATAAAAAAGAGGAAAAATAGACTAATATGCTTTCAGCTTCTTGTCAACTTTTTTAGTAACTGAAATTATGAAATCTCTTATAATATAGAAAAAAAATTTAAATATTCAGAAGAGTATCGAAACGAAAAATTAAATTCAATAAGTGTTTGTGATTAAGAAAATAATATTTTTTTAAATCGACTTTTCAAACAATTCAATTAATTCAAGAATTTACACTTTGATAGAATGATAAGCATCTATTTTCCGTTCAACAATCAAACATTTTGCTAATAAATATTTAAATATTCATTACTTCTGACTTGCATTTTCTTTTAAAATAAGTTTGTTTATAAAAAAATAAAAAAATAGACTAAGATAATATGTTTTCAGCTTCTTGTCAAGTTTTTTAGTAATTGGAATTATGAGATCGTTAGAATAAAACATTAATTTAGGAAAAAATATTTAAATATCCAGAAGAGTATCGAAACGGAAAATTAAATACAATAAGTGTTTGTGATTAAAAAAATAATATTTTTTAAATCGACTTTTCAAACAATTCTATTAATTCAACAATTTATCCTTCGACAGAATGATAAGCATCTATTTTAAAAATATAAATATATTTCATTAACAAGAATGAGTTAAAAGTAATAAATATAAATAATTTATATATATATATATATCAATTTAAATATAAATGTTGAACTTATATAAAATGTCATTAAATCTTTAGAAAAAGTTTATTTTTACAAAATTTATAGTAAAATAAACATCTCCGCATCAAAATAATTGATTTATACACAAGAACATTCATATAAATATACATATGTATATATATATATATAAATAAATATATATATATATATATATATATATATATATATATAAATATATATATATATATAGAGAGAGAGAGAGGGAGATAGAGGCTGATTCAATTTATGGTTCCACAGAAAAGTATTAAAAAAACTCAAAAATTAAAAAAAATGTATCCTTCATTTAGTATTTTAATTCAATTTTATTTTAGTATCGAATTTAACTAAAACTCTAAATAAAAAATTATATGACTTTTCTTAATCGCTGGGCCCCCTTTTAATACTTCTATCTGGAAGCCTAAATTGAATCATCATATATATATATATATATATATATGTTTATTCATATTTATTTATATATAAAAATACATACATACACTACTACATAAATGTAAATTGTTATTAAATATCATTTCTTTTTTCTCGAAAGAAATTTCATAGAAATTTCAAGGTTTTTTTTTATTAAAATTTATATTTATTTATTTACCTTGGAACATATATATATATATATATATATATATATATATATATATATATATTGTGACGTCATAACACTTATGATGAAAGACGATGGTTGTTAAAAAAATTTTAACCACTCATCACTTAATGTCCTATAAATTGGTGCGACTTTTATTTGCAGAGTGTGTCTGGAATGAATGAATATTTATTTTAATCAGTAAAAATAAATAAATTGTTTTGGCAACTTACCCTTTAGTAAATAGTATATTTTTGATTTTAATATTTATTATAAACAAAACAAATAGAATAAAAAATATGTTACATCTTTTTTCCTATATGTATATATGATAGTTAAGAAATATTGTAATATTTTTTTAAAGGAAAGTATTAAGACATTTCAAAATAGTCTCTTTTAAACATTCAATTTTTTTTTGTGTCCCATACTATCAGAAAACTTTTCACAGTTTCACAGAAGTTCAGGTCTTCATAATTACGATACGATTTCAATTATATGATTATAAATTAGTGATAATTAAAATTCTACAATATCTACGAAATATGTTTGAGAAAGATGATACAGGTTCAGATATCTCGAAAATTAGAATATCTCTTTTATTTATCGATAATTGAAAATTGTTCGTAATGAAATTGGAATCGACCACTTATCGTTAACATTTTCGATTGATAAAATAACTTGTAAATGAAATTTTCTTAAAAAAATCACAAAAAATCGAATGAATAATCTGTTACTTCATTCTACAACTTTGTTCTATTTCCGAGTCTTTTTCGAAAATAGAATCTCAGTTTCTTCAAAAGATTAAAGTCGAAATTGTTCATATTTGAATTATATAGTAAGCAATTGATAATATCACTTCGTTTTCGAATCATTTTCCAAAAAAAGAAAATTTTTCACTGATTCGAAAAGATGAATATCGGAAGTGGTGATGTTAGTACTGTAGAGTAGAGGGGTAGAAATATTCCATCCATGATTTAATCCAGATTTTGATTTAATTCAATGAAAATTTCATTCTCTAAAATCTAATCTATAACAAAAAGAAGAAGAATTGACAAACGAGGTAAAAGACTTTACTTTAAATATTGCAACATATTTTTCATAATTAAATTTTCAAAATAATGCATTTATTGGACTTATTTTTTAATTTGAATGGAGATTAGTTTAAAAACTAGTATTTGATTTAAGTTAACACTATATAATTTTCGAATTTTTCTAAAACAAAATTTGAGATATTTGAGCCTCTAATTTTTCAAACGAACTTCATATAAATGTACTTTTATTAAAAAGAAGTTTAAATAAAAAATATATAAATATTATTTAATTGATTGATTTGATATTCAAGTTTTTTAATTTTGCAAATAGCAGATGTTCTGTGTATATATATATATATAATATTTTTGTAGATTCTACAACATTGAAAAAAATAATAAAAAGTATCACTTTTTAACATAAAAAAGTTATTATTTAATTTTTTTAATAAGGAACAAATCAAATACCTTAAAGGACTCCTTTGAATATTTTAATTGTGTTTATATATCACATTTTTAATTAAAGATACTGCGTTATGGACTAATTACTAAAAATTAATAATTCATGTAACATCCGAGTACAAAAGAATCCTTGAACAAAATTTTTCAAAAAAAAAAAACTCCAGAGCTTCCGGCAGCATGTAACCTTGTATTAAATTTGCAACACGGTTTTTCAGAAACGGAATTCGAGTAAAACTTTACACCAATTAAAATGTTTTCGGCGAAAAAAAACTTGTAATAAATTACTTTCGAAGCGGATCATTATTGATGTTCTTTTTTTACGGTTCAGCATTTATTTATGAAATATTGTATTGTACGGAGAAATCAAAAATGTCAATGAAACATGTAAATGATTTTTATGCCGGTATGATAAGACATTTAATGGTCAATTCGTGATGTACTATTTTATTATGAAAGTTGTTGTTAAGAGTATATTTTTTTTAGATGTGTGTTCTGAACTGGAATTATAAAAAGTAAATAGATTTCTATTTAATGTACGGTTAAATTAAATACATTACGGTGTAAACCCACTGTATAAATCAATTTTTTCAATTATACAGCAACCATTTACAAATTTTAATATATATATATATATATATATATATAGAGAGAGAGAGAGAGAGAGAGGTGTATGAATGTATGTTGTATAAAATCAATAAATATTTATTATAAATGAATACCAAATTATATATTTGAGGCTGACATGTATAAAAACTAATAAGTCTGTAGTAATTATCCTTGTTTTTTATTTATTATCATACACTGTATATATATATATATATGCATATGACTTTTATATTATTGTGTAAAGTAATTAGATACAAAATTCAATTAATTAATATAATTAACATATGTTTACAATAAAATCGTCCCTGTTCTAAAATTAAACGGTATAAAAATAAACGATTCTGGATAATTGTTTACTCCTTAAAATGAAATGACATAAACATATTTTTATTTAATTTCGTCCCCCATACTGAATTATGTATATTCGAGGTGACTGAATATAAAATTATCTATTGTAATTTCACAGGATTTAGTATTCTTAATATAAATCCGTTATGAATATTTAATTCTTCGTTAATGCGATTCAACACTTTGAACCTGAATATTATTATATGGTTTTATATTAATACCATTTCATTTTGTACGAGTGCTAGTCAATAGAAGGTATATACAGTCTTTATGTGTTTCGCTTGAGATATAATTTTGACATATATTTCGTGACATATTTATGTTTGTGACATATATTTGGTTTTATTTTGTAGTGAATGTCTCCTATATTATTTGAAGTTCGTCGAGGTGTATTTATATTCATAATAATTTATTTGGACGAACGATCGTTTTATTTGATTTTTTTGGGGATAAAATGTCGATACTTATCTCTAATATTCGAGCATTAACTTAAATATGTAAAAGTTAAAACGTGGTTTTTCTAATTTTATATTTTGATATTTCACTTGAATTTGAATACAGTACAAAACTAATAATTTTTTAATACTGTAAAAGTAATAGCAAAAAATATGTAAATATACAAATATAAAATTGATAATAAATTTCTTAATGGACGAATATAAAAAAAAAACATATGAAATATATAATAAAAGAAAATGTTCAGAAAAAAAATTTTATAACCAATATTTCATTTTTATTATGTATTCTAATTGTTTTTCGAGCTGCCTGTCTGTTTCTTTCTCTCTCTCTCTCTCTCTCTCTCTATATATATATATACATATATACACACATACACATACACTTAAAGAAAATAATTGTATGACAATATTAATATAATAATTAATAGACAATAATTGTATGTATTTTATAAAAGTTAGAAATGCATTTTTCAGGTTAGGATATTCCCTTACTGTTATTGTTTTAAAAACTGCAGTTTTATTTTTTATTATTTATATTCTCCCTAGAACATCAATTTTATATTAGTTTAATATTTGTCTTAAATTTGAAAACTGTAATTGATTAAAATTAGTATAAAAAAATTAAATCAAACAATTAATAAATAGACATATTTGTTTTTTGAACAGATAATAAAATACAAATAAAACAGCTTCATAATTTTATTGAAAAGCTGTTAAGCTTCAATAATGAATTTACTGAGTGTAATATGACCAAATTTGATTATAAATAGAATATATTGTTAAGTAAATAATAGAAAATACAAATATTTATTGAAAGCTTGTATATCAAACTCTGGAAATATAACAATCCGTTTATTAATTTTCAAACATTTTTCTTTTGTTAGACAATCATTTATTTACTCTTTATTGTTTTGTTTTCCTGTATAACTTGTATTTTTTTTTATATTTCAATCATAAAGGTCAGGTATAAGTTTATTTCTTTTATGATCGGTTGGAAATTTTGTCATATTAAGATGATTTTTAAAATCTTGAAATTAAAATCTTTCTGAAGATGATGAAAATCGAAATCTTTTGTCAAAAAATAACTGGTTCATGGCATCTACGATGAAACATTATATATTCGATGGTAATATTTTGTTTAAAAATAAATGATATAATTAATTATATTTGCTAACACTTTTAATTGGGGAAAAATAATTTAAAATATATGTTCATACCGTATTTACAAAGTATTGAAAATGTGTTTCATTAATATATTTAATCACGGTGGAGATAAATACATATATATATATATATATATATATATATAAATAATTGAAAAATATTTAAAAAAAACTCAGATTAAACTGTCTGTTACAAATGAAATCCAAATCAAATTCAAGTCCATAACAAGCATTCAATTCATATAAATGAATTTGCTGTTTTCTTTTCAAAATTTCATCAATTATGAATAATTTTCGTTCAATCTAATTTCAATTCCATTTTTCCACATAATTCTCTTTACAATATAAACGGATCAAAAATCATGAACGTTTATGACGACAACAAAATTAATACCCTCGCCTCGTGTACAACGATTAAATCGAAAATAAAAGATTAAAATTGTCCGACATGAAATGCGTTATATTTTTTTACATTCGTGTGACGTCATTTTACAAAAAAAAATAATTACAAGCGTTTCACATCCCAGAATTGCGTTTTTCTGAAAGTTATACGGTTTTCATTTTTTATGAAAGGCTGATTTTTGAGAATTGGGAATAAAGCTTAAATACACAAACACACTTATATATATATATATATATATGAATTTAGAGAGATCAATTATTTTCTTAAATTATCAAAAAAATCATATTTTTTCCAAAAATTAATCAAAAATGAACAAATCTGTTTAAAATTTGAATACAAAATATGTAAATGTACTATACTCGTTTATAATATATATTGTTTAATTATTAGTGTAATATGTATATATATGTATATATATATATATATATATATATAGTAATGCAATTTAGGCTTCCACTTGAAAGTATTAAACAAAATCCCAAAAATCAAAAAAATCATGTTATTTTTGCTATTTTTTTAATATATTCATGGTTAAGCCTAAATTGAAAATTAAATTACCATATTTATATATATATATATATATATATATATATATATATATATATATATATATAAAGAAAACTTTTATTAATTAATTATAAGAAAAAATTGAAAAAAATTTAAATCATGTAATTTTTGCAAATTTTTTTTAATACATTAATGGTGAAGCCTGAATTGAAAATTAAATTACCATATGTATATATATATATATATATATATATATATATATATATATATGTAGAAAAGAAAACTTTCATTAAATAATTATATGAAAAAATTTAAAATCATGTAATTTTTGCAATTATTTTAGTACTTTCATTGTGAAGCCTAAATTGAAAATTAAATTACCATTATATATATATATATATATATACATATACATATATATATATAATGAAAAGAACACTCTTATTAAATAATTATAAGAAAAAATTGAAAAAATTAAAAAATCATGTAATTTTGGTATTTTTTTTAATACTTTCATGGTGAAGCTTAAATTGAAAATTAAATCACCATATTATTATATATATATATATATATATATATATATATATATATATATATATATATATATATGTAAACATAATGAAAAGAAAACTTTTATTAAATAATTATAAGAAAAAAGTGAAAGAATTAATGAGTCCTCCAATTAATAATGATATATAATTTAATTTATAAACACAACGACTTCCTTTTTTTAATATATATATATATATATATATATATATATATATATATATATATATATATATTATATTATTTAATATATATATATATTCTTTTTCTCTGAAAGTATTAGAGTTTTAAATGATTTGCTTATAACGTTTTGCACTTAAATATTATGCGTTCGAATTAAGGAGTGATCCGAACGCATGTGTGAAAACTGAATTAAATTTTTTTGATATTCATGTTCGGGCACTAATGACTTTATTTGTTTACCCACTGTAAAAAAAACTCTCAATAACTAACGAACAGAAAACTCCTCACTGCTTTCCTCCAATAGACTAGCTCTGTAGCAAATAGTTTTTGTTTTAATCTTTTTTTAGCATCCAAATCTTGCTGCCATATATCAGTATTGTTCTAATGATTATTTTTCATTCAACTGATCATTTTTAATTCTGTTCAGCCGATCATTTTCTTAAATCATAGAGTACAGTCATATTATTTAAAGATAATTGTGAATCGATAATCTAAATCGAAAAAAAAGGCAGGTACCCCTTATATATGCGTAAATTCGTATATTACATGAATGCGTAAATTAAATAAAAATATAATTATGCTCTACTTAAACATAAAAATAAAAAAAATAAAATGTATATATATATATATATATATATATATATATATGTATATATATATATATATATGGATGTGTGTGTGTGCATGTATGTATTGATATGACAGTGTAAATTTGTATTTACAGTTTTAATCAAAATAGAAATAATAAATTCAATACATAAATTATTAATTGCGTGTCACTGCAGAACATAAATGAATTATCTAAAATATAAACATGAATGTACATTTATATTGAAAATAATCAAAAATATATATCATCAATGTTGATATTAAACCAATATTATATGTATGTACAGTTATAAATGTATAAACTTGAAATTTAATCCGTTTTTAAACAAAATCGATAACCTATTGTTTCCAACAAATTTCCCGAAGATTAGGTGACAATTCTCCAGTGAATTGTTTTGATGGTACGAAAGAACAAAGTTGGTAAGTTTTTCTCATTGATTTATGTTTAAAATCGAATAATTTGAAATTAATTATTTATCAGACTGGTTCAACGTTTCATTTCAATCTGACATTTAAGAACTCGAGGGAGAATAAGTAATACACTATTTTAATAAGAGTTGTTTGATGTGTTTACCGGAACTCGATATTGGATATTGATTGTATATACATACATATGTATATATATATATATATATATATATATATATATATATATATATATATATGGTTATTTTGTATAGAAAATAACTGTAAACGTACACAAGAAGACAGATTCTTTTTAGTATAAAAAATATAATTTTTAATATTTCCGCTATTAGTTTGCCGATTGCGATGGATAGGAACGTTCGTTATTTTTTTAATTAATTAAATGAAAATATTTTCCCCACACATTCGTTAAAATATTATTTCGCAGTTTTATTCATTAAAATATTATACTTATGTATTGAAAAAATGTTTTTAATCAAATTGTTTCGTGATGTGTGCTTATAAATTTCAGAATTCCAATCATTTATAAACAGGCAATATTTTTACAATAATTTATACTGATAAATATATATATATATATATATATATATATATATATATATGTATTACATGTGTGTGTTAGTATATATTTTTCTCTGCCGACCTGTCTATAACTATGTAGTTTATTATATTTAAAAGATTTTTTTGTTGATTATTGAAGAATTATTTATTATCATGCCACACAAAATATTCAATGCAGGTATTTTAAAAAATAAACTGAAGATATAACTATTTATTTTTCGACTAATAATTTTTATCTATTTTTAATAAATCTATAAATGTTATTTAATTGAAGAAAAAAAAATTATTTAATTTTTTTTGGTACGTATAATAAAATTTATCTATCTATATATATATATATATCCAAATAAAATTATTGTAGAATATACAGACTTGAAAAATAACATATTTTCTTGTCTTTGATATTGACTTTGATCGGATTATATTAATGAAATAAATGTAAATTCTTAGATATTTTATAGTACTGAGAAAAACTGTTCTTAAAATAAAAAAGTCTCTTAGATCAATTTAAACATATTTTAGAATTACATACATTTAATTAGTTAATTATAATGGATATATTAATTATAATATATTAATTTACGTATATATTTTATTAATATGATTAATTATAATTAATATAACAATATTATTTTTTAAAAAAGTTGTTTTTGAAAATGTTTTTTTAAAAAAAAATGTTGGTTTATTAAAATGTTAGCCCATTATTCGATAAAAATGTGTAATTGAAATATATTTATAGAATTACATACCCTATAAACAGTTAATTATAATATATATTAATTTATGTATATATTTTATTAATATGTTAATCAGTCATTATTAATATATTAATTGTAGTTAATATAATATTATTATTTTTAAGAAAATTGTAAGTATTTTGAAAGGTTTTTTTAAAAAAAAATTGGTTTATTAAAATATTAGTCCATTATTCGATTAAAAATGTGTAATTTAAACATATTTATAGAATTACATACCGTATAAATAGTTCATTATAATTAATATATTAATTATAATATATTAATTTATATATACATTTTATTAATATCAATATGTTAAACAGTCGTGATTAATTATAATTAATATAATAGTATTATTTTTGAAAAATTTGTAAGATTTTTGAAAATAATGTTTTTTTTAAAAAAAGAAACATTTATTTACTAAAGTATTAGTCCATTATTCGATAAAAAAATGTGTAATTCAAACAAATTGTTCGAATGATGAGTCTTTATTAGACAAATATAAGAAATCAAAATATTTTTAGAAATGCACATCTTAAATATAAAAACAAGGATTAATAAAATTATCAGGTTTCAATAAAAGATACGGATTTATCTAGTTTTGAGAACAGACAACTTACTAGTATGTAATTTAATATAAAAATTGAATGGTATAAATGAGTATATTCTTTTTATTATATACAGTATATATATTGTATTAATAAAATGAATTAATAAAATGAGTCGATGAATTAATGAAATGAATTAATTAATGAATAAATTGTTTAATAAAATGCATACTAGAATGCAATGTAATAAGTTTTTAATAACAGTAAAGTTTCCAAACGATTGATTAC
The DNA here is from genome assembly GCA_034766995.1 of Acanthacorydalis orientalis. Classification (NCBI taxonomy): domain Eukaryota; kingdom Metazoa; phylum Arthropoda; class Insecta; order Megaloptera; family Corydalidae; genus Acanthacorydalis; species Acanthacorydalis orientalis. The sequence goes on along the minus strand of CM068315.1, from coordinate 55,868,709 downwards.
TTTTCTCTTTGATTAAATTCTGAATTTTAATTTATTTTTTCTATAAATAAAAAATGTAATCGAAAAATCGATGTTAATCTTAGAAAAAAATATTAAAAAGTACTTATGTTTCATATAAACGAATTGTTATAAAATACTGTTAATATAAAAAATATAAATGAATATTGCATTTTTATTGCAAATAATGAAAACAATATTATTTAGCATATTTTTTTATTTATTGCTATATCGGTGAAAACTAACTCGATATTTAAATTACTAGATAAATTTTCACCACTAGAAATATTGTTTATACACAAAAACCAGACATGTTTTCATTGTAAGACAGTTTTGTCACCGTTTGAAAAAAGTGATTCGTTGAAAACAACTAATTTCAAATTAAATTTTTGATCACTTTGACGCTCTGTATTTTCATAATCAAATTGAAAATCGATTTCGCTAACCAATGAAAATTAATTAACGTGTGCAAGACGATGAGAAAATGTTTTCAACAGTTCACAATCTTTCACTCCGAAAAGTTGTGAAGTAGAGACACGTGGAAATAATTTAGACGATGGTCTTAGAGATTTTAATAAAACCGTCTTTTGTGAGTACGCGCCCTTTGAAATATAAACTGGCGTGTGAGGATCGTAATGGATTTAAACTTATATAAAGTTTTCAAATAAATCAATAACTAAACGTATTAGTGAAATGTGTTTAGTATTCAAAAGAGCGAATGGCGGTGGAACGAGTCGATGTTAAAACGCTAAAAGGTTATACGAACGACGGTTCTCTTAATTATGTTATTGCACAATCGAATTTTTTCTTATTTGGAACTCGCAGAGTGTATAAGTCATGTCAGCAGAAGACTGAGTGCAATAAATTTTAATAGAATTCCAAATTTAGAGAAGTTCGGTAGAACAGAAGTATATTACACGAATTTTTTAACATTCTCAAATATTTACCGGAGGTCTGTGCAAGGTTCGTTTATTTATTAATAACGGTTAAAAGGTACAAATTAGTAGACGTAAATTTACAAGAAAAACGAGTGTATATATATATATATGTAGTGTTTAAAATTTATCGAGAAAAGAAAAATTTACCTCTTATCTCTCGAGAATTCTCATATACTAAATAAATAACATTTTCCGGCTTAAATTCAGTTTAAAAGCATCGAAACGATAAATTAGTATTTTTTTGATTAAATTTTGAATTTTAATTTACTTCTTTTATAAACAAAAAATGTAGTAGAAAAATCGATATTAATCTAAAAAAAATATCACTCTTTAATACTGCATTCATATATTTTATTTATTATTTGTTTATTATTCTTTTTAAATAAATGTACATTATATGTTCTGTATTAACGGTTGTATACACTGGCGTTAATACACATCGTATGATGGGTGTTAAAAGTGAAAAAAAAACTACATTTACTACTCAAATCAATTGCAATCGAGTTCCTTACACGAAAACAACCCATTTAACAGACTACAAACGATGTATTATTAACAACATTTTTGAAACAAACAACTCCACACATCACAGAAACTCGCGAGGGGAACGTTTCGACGAACAAACAATTTGATTAAATTCAATTTTCTGGTTGATCATATTTCAATGAACAGACGATTATCTCGAATACTTAATTTGATGATCCCATTATTATTCGACATTATCTTGAAAGAGCCTCTCCATAAACCTATTATATAATTAAATTCGCATTTAATCATCTGATCATTGAGTTTCTTACAACGTAAACAGCTCAAAGATTCTAAAACAAACACTGTAAATTACATATTTGCACGTGTCGACAAATTTATACTCGTACAATGAAACTTCGTTTCGTTACTGCGAAATGAAGTCGAATGCACTATTTGAACAAAAATTCAGGAATCCTCAGTAATCCGTCGTCATGTACGCTGGAAAGTGCGTAAATTATTTAAGTTATATATATATATATATACACACACACACAGACATATCTGTATTTGTAAGTAAATATGTTTTTGAGAGTTTGAACGTGTCTGTATTTGTATCGTGTTATTACACAATAGTCAGTTATATAAGAGATTGGCAAAGTTGGTCGCATTAGAACCAGAAATTGCCGATGGCATTTCAACTACATTTCAACGTCTCGATGTGTGTGTCTTCTGTAAGAAAACTTTTAGTTTATTTTAAATTGGTCTAATTTTCAGATAAACTTTTATCGACATTCGTGTTTCAGAATAATCGTTAAAGATATAACAATAGAATTACTAATTTTTATATAATTAGATAATTAGTAATTTACTTTTATTTTTGTTAGAAATATGTACAATATATATATATATATATATATATATATATATATATATATATAGCGTGCGTGGGAAATAGATGCGTTGATACTGACACAAAATAGATAACAATTTATTTAGAAATGATTACAAATAACAATGCATCTGTACAAGCCAAAAATTCATCACAATCCCCGTCCGTACACACTACGTCCGTTGCTTAGTTCTCACTTTTGTTAAGCTATCAGTGTTTATTAAAAACAACCACGGTGGGTTTCCATGACAAAATACGGATAAGGATTTTAGACGATCGGCTATAGGTGTCGTCTGACAATATATATATATATATATATATAGAGAGAGAGAGAGAGAGGTAATTCAACTTAAGTTTTCACACAATATATATATATATATATATATATATATATATATATATATATAAGAGAGAGACAGAGATTTATGGCCATCATATGATTAAATGATTTATAAAAACTTAATTAAACTTAAAAATATTAAACATATTTTTTATTAATTTTAGATTTAAACAAATATATATATATATATGATGATTCAGTTTTCACAATATGATACGCACATGTATAAGTCAAACTATACACACAGCACACATTTCATAATATATTCATGCAAAAATATGAATAATCATAAAAAATACATCGTTGTTTTATATGTGCACGCATTTAAATAAAACGTGGGTCAGAGATGGTTTATGAAACTGTATTTTTTTTTTATTAAAAATTAAAATCCCTTTTAAAACATCCACCAGCCTCTTCAGATATTATTCTTTTTTTGTATCCGCTTACTTGCTTTCCACTAACATTCATACGTATACATACATATATATATATATATATATATATATATATATATATATATATATATATAATTATTTTGTATTCTTGAAAGTATAAAATGTGGTTCAAATTTCCCGACTCCTCCATGTTTTTTTTTCTCCATATGAATATTAATATATTTAAGGAAAAAATGTAAACAATATTTTATAGATTCACTTCAAATGCTATAATTCACTTTACTCGCGCCGTTTAGAAAAGTCGATTCTTAGATATAAAATTTTTCACTTACCAGTAAATAATTATGCTATAAAATATAAAATTTATTCCCTCTTCACAATGAACTGCTGTCGCAGGTCGAAATCGTAAATCGTAACCGTATAAATTTTATGTCTGGAACGTACCGTGGAAACGTTTCATTTATATATTTTTTTCCACGTTTTATTAGTATCGCTTCCAGACTGATAGATGCGCAGAATGTTTCGAGCCCGTGCTTCAGAATTATCCACGCCTCCGTTTATGAATTCAGTATATAAATACTAGGTCGAAACGTGGAGAGCTCTCCGGAACTGTGGTTCGCATATAAACGAGTCAATTTGCACGACGATTAGTTGGTCGACGTGGATTGTGTTCTCGGATTCCTTTATTTTTACGTTTACCGAGACGTTTGTTTTACTTAAGAACTGCGACAGATGAGCACAGACGATGTAGAAAAAATACTATCGGTCGCAAAAAACGATGTCCCTTAACAAGTAATAAGTTTTGAAACAATTACATTATATATATATATATATATATATATATATATATATATATATATATATATATATATATGTATGTATGAATGCAAACGTATACCAAATCTAATTACAAATTTCTAAGGCTTGGATTTTATTACAAAAGTAATATATATTATTATGCGACACTCCTTTAAAGTAATTTCCTCAAAATGATAGGAATTCGACCTAGAATTCTTACCATTTGTAATATCATGTCAGTAACACTGGAACTGTTCAAATATATATGAGATTAATATTCACCTTCGTATTTATTTGAAATTTATGGATGTCATCGAACAGTTTTTTGTTTAAACTGGATTTTAATTTTAAGAAAAACCATAAACCAAACTGAGATATTAGGTGAATATAGATGAGATATCATCGAAATATATTTTTTTATATTACTAAAATTTATTGAACAAATATAGCAGTGTATGCAGAACGAAAAACCTACTACATTTGTCGTTCATACATTATTAACATCTCTTTATAAAATTCGCCATTGATTGTTTGACTGTCAACTACGAATTTGTAATAAAAAAACACTTTTAACATCAAAAACAGGATGAATATCTATTTCACATTCGATTTACTTACAATCCAGTTGATGAACCAATTTAAATAATTTCGAACCTTATTTTCAGTTCTTTATACTGTTCTTAAAAGGTTAACGATTTTATCATCAACTAAACCAATACTGGAAGTCTTTATCTATTGCATGATCAAGTTCTTTTTCTATATTGGGTGAAATTTGTCAATAAATCCCTAATCTCTTTCAAATTCGTTTCAATTCTTGGCGACAAAATGAAAACACATGCATTTTTATCGTTCATAAATTGATATCAATGATAATAATGACGGCATAATGTCATAATATCGCGATTTATTATTATTTTTTTAATTGGAAAGTGTTTCGTCAAAAGTAATAAATAATTTTTCAGTACCTAGTCATAGATTCACATAACTGTATTCTTTATGATTTTTTTTTATTAAAACCTTGATTGACTCATTCAATGTCTGTGAAGTTGGCATACAGTTTTTTTTTAAAAAAAATAAATTAAAAATTGTTCCAAGCAGCATTCATATAGTTCTAGAGTTCCTGAAAAGGAGAAAAAAACTTCCAATCATCAAAGGCCTAAAATGTGCAAATAAAGTTTCGAGGTGCCACCTTTACGCAGTGTACAAACAAAAATGTGCATTTATATGACTGTTATTAGCTCGTCTATAATAGTTCTAGAATTGCTGAAAAGGAGAAAAAGTGTTCCAGTCATTAAAGGCCAAAAAATGAAAATAAAGTTTTATGATATCTGTGAACTTGCATTACAGTATTAAAAAAAGTTCTACAAAGTGTTAAAAAAAATAAAATAAAAATTGTTTCAAGTAGCATTCATATAGTTCTAGAATTCCTGAAAAGGAGAAAAAATATTACAATTATTAAAGCCCAAAAAAAAATGAAAATAAAGTTTCAGATATCTGTGAACTTGGCATAGTGTTAAAAAAAATAAAATAAAAATTGTTCTAGGTAGAATTTATATATTTCTCCTTTTCAGGAACTCTAGAACTATATGACTGCAACTCGGAACAATTTTTATCTTATTTTTGTTCAACAGTTTGTATGCCAAATTTACAGACATACTCATTTACTATTGATTTACATTTTTGATAAATAATATCTCACACAACATAATGAACACTGTTCTCACATTAGACTGATAATATCGAGTCTTCTAAAGTAGAGATGTACGATTTTTCAGTGGAATTTTGATTCAAACTCTTAACCATACGTGCATGACTTTATACTTTTGTTAATATATCTGACAATGTTCCATGATATATATATATATATATATATATATATATAAACATGTATATTTATGTATATGCACTGTTTCGACGCGGTATTTTTCGAACCAATACAGAAATTTGATATGAATGTTTAATTAACGTTCGTTTCAGATATCACAAAATAAATATTCGTATGAATAATTCATAACGCTTGTTTTTCCATACTGCAATGTTGAAATTAACAATTCGCACAAAGATTAAAACCAACGCCGGCGACTACAAACAAAATTATATGCTAGGAATAAAACTTGTGTGAATCAAAACGAGCAATTAACAGTTTCAATAAAAACGTGCCGCACCGTCGCCGTTTCTTTTTCCCACTTTCTCTTGACGACAAATTAAGTCTTAATAATTATTTCACTTTTTGTTCCTTGGGGGCGAAACGTCTCTGAGTTCGGAACATTTAATAAATTTTAACTTCATTGTTTAAATCTATGAAATTCGATATTTATCTGTACATTTGTTTGAAATTCAATTGTTATGATATCGATATTATAAATTTTCGTGTATGTTCGGGTATCATCGATATTAATTTAATACAAAACCTTTACACGTTTATTGTTCGATTTTTAGTACCATATTCTATTTTCTGAAATTTCAAGGAACATTTTTGTATATAGATATTTTCCAATAAATACCATATGTTAAAAATAATCCTTAAAAGAAAAATAATCTATCGAATAAAAGAAATGATGTGAAAATAAGTCGATTAATTACTGAACAGAAATGGAAAAATACAAAAAAGAATTGAAAAGATTTAATGCGACTAAAAAATATAAGAAGCTTATTAAAGTTGATCTCAGTACTCCAGGTGTATTTTCATTATTAATATATCTCTCTGTTGTTTTTAAATTAAATTTCGAACAACGTTATAAGTAAATTTAATACATAAACGGTTTCAACAAAAAAAAACCCTGTATGAGATTATTAGTTAAATTCAATTTGCTCTTTATATATATATATAATACATTTACAAGCCAAAATTTTATTTCATATAAGTGAACTTCCTGAACATGCGATCGATAAGAAAATACAAACGATATAAATCCGTAGCCTGCTCGATAGCATTTTAATTTTTTTAATGCACTTCTTATCTAAATCATTAAAGTATCGAAGTGCTAAAATATCACTCTATTGATTTATAATAATTTATAAGCGTTCGCATTTCCTTCCATCAATCTCTTATTAATTATTTTAATGTTTTTATCCCTCGAACACTTTTCAGTTCTGAAATATATTGAGCTGCAATCAATATCAAACTATCTCTCTTTCTTTTCTGTATCTATTTGATCAGTACAAAAGTTCATATACGATTCAATAGGTTGTGTTAAGAGTGCCGCATCGTGGTGGCCGTACTTGAAATGTATTCATGTTATATATCGTTTGAAAGGTGACAGTCACAGCTGCCACATGAGCATCAGACGCGTTTGTTTCGTTTCGATTTGTGTAAATTCATCACAGTGTATTTTTTTAAATGGACACACATGTAGTGATAGTTTTCATTAAGTGTTGATTTTTTTCCTCTGACAGTGTAATCAGTGATTAAACTTTGCGATGATGATTTCATTAATTTTGTATGCAGTGTAAGGCAACGAGACCTTTTTTACATTTGCCAGGTAGTTTCACTGCGCTTATTGTATGTCGCACATACGAAATTTAAACAAAAGCATTAAAAAGTCTCATCTCCATTAGAAAAAATATATTTTTTTTGTAACATTTAACAAATTTTCTCGTCGTGGATAATGAAGATAAGTAATTATATTGCAAATCTACTCCATCCAATTATTATGTATCCAAAACGAAATTAGGTTTTGAAATGATCCAGTTCTGATTTTTATTATTTTTCCATCGTTTCTGTTTTATTTCAATCATTCCAGCAATAATGTGTTTTGTAGAAACCAAGTATATATCTTTCTTGTCTTTCTATTTTATAGGTAAAATTCTATTGCAAGATCTTGAAAGGATTTCAGATTTTTTAATTTTATCGTTGAGAATTCTTGTGATATATGCTTTTTGTTACATCTAACTGTACAGATAATATTTATTTTTTTTTTGATATGTAACTCTAGGTACAGTTTTGGTGACGAATACCAATTATCTAAGAAAATGATGTGAAAAAATAGAGATATTGGTTTGCATAAATTCAATACAAGATTTTCTGATCCACTTTTATTTGAATCTTCTATTACATCTTGTCCTGTATAAATTTTATATTTAAAGCAGTATCCTAATTTCGGTTCACACAACTTGTAATATTCAGCTCCAAAACGTGCTCATTTTGATGGATTGAATTGTCGTAGGATAGGCGACACTTATATTTGATTAGAGACTAATGATACTTAAATAATAGCGTCCAATGATACATTTTATTCAGGTGTGTAAATATACACAAACTTATCATTTAAATAATCGATCATATGCCGGAGTTTGTACAAGCGATCACGTTTATCCGCCATTCCATTATTCGTAAAATGTAAATTACAGTACTTATTAATTTCAAACAACAAAATCAACCGACGTGCATAGCATGTCATTCCCACTTTGGTAAGAAACGACAGGCGACGTGTGTAGCACGTCATTCCGGTGCAAGAGGTTAAACAGTTCAAAATATAAAAAAAAACCTAAATTAAAAAATATAAAATTAAAAAGTATTATAATTTATATTTAAATTCTTTTCAGCAACGTGCAGCTCATATATATGTATATATATATACAATGGAGAAACCCCGAATTTGCATGAAATATGCAGAGCATAACTTCAAAACCGCATTTCGAAGATACTCATAAAAAGAGACGACTGTATATGTATATTTATATATATATATATATATATATATATTCTATGAACAAAATCAAGAAATATTAACTCGCTAGTTATAAACACTGGCAGTTGGTCGGTCTCTTAATAGCATTTTGCAGAAACAAAGATTTTAAAAATCAGAATAAAGCATTTAATTAATTTATATTTAGTTACTATTCAAATGTATTCGGAATACGTTGTTTTGATTGTTTGTTTTTATTTTTGAAAAAAGCATATAAACTTCTCTGCGTATCACTCTATCAACAAGCAGTACACAGTTATCTGTGTGGAAAGCAGCGATTTTCTAAGTAATTGCTTTCTATATTAAGTAACTGTTCTTCACTCTTGTTTATTGTCATTGCAAATGAAGTCTGTAATGATACTGCAATCGTTTAAAATGTTTTAGAGAGAGAGAAAATTCTAAATCCATTGTTAATTTCTAATTAACATTCTCAATAAATGTATACAATTTAAGTAAAGTGCAATATTAAATAGATCATGTTTTTTGTTAAAAAATATGCATTGTAAAATAAAATGAATTTTAATATTCAATTTTCACTCATATATATATATATATATATATATATATATATATGAATGCAAATTGAATACTAAAATTCATTTTACTTTACAATGGATATTTTTTAAGAAAAAATATTATCTATTAAATATTGTACTTTATTGAAATTCTCTACTTTTATTGAGAATGTTAATGAAAACTTAAACTTTTCTTAAATGTTTATTAAGAATGTTAATTGAATTTTTTTAATTAACATTCTCAATAAAAGTAGAGAATTTCAATGAAGTACAATATTTAATAGATAATATTTTCTGTTAAAAAATATCCATTGTAAAGTAAAATGAATTTTAGTATTCAATTTGCATTCATATATATATATATACATGTGTGTGTATATATATATATATATATATATATATATATATATATGCGGCGTATATTTAATTTTCATAAGAAGAAGAAGAAGAAACACTGCGTCTCTTTTTAGAACAAAAAAGCAATAACCAACGAATCGATACGGAACGCCTTTTTATGTAACTCTATTAATGTCGCGAAGCATATTTCTCTTGTCGCTATGTTAAATAATTGAATTTACGTACTTCCGATCAATTGTGACGGCTAAAAACATTTTCGAGTGCTTCATTCCGTTATCTAGCCTTTTTATTCGACTTTTTCTTGACTAATTGCGATACGTTCCTGCCGGAATCGGTCTTCCTTGAAATTCGTACCGCATTCTTTCGCCAACTCACTGAATGTCTGTGTTGTTTTTTTTTTTAAAAAAAAAGAGAGAATGCTCGTGTAGTTTAATTATACAATTATTGTGTGTATTATATTGGGGTTGCTTTAACAGTCGATCGACCAATTATTTGAATTTTATATAACATTAACGAACTTTTCATTTTGTACAAGTTTCAACTTTTGTGGAATGAGAGTGTGTTTAAATTATCGTGTGTTTCATTAAATAAATTATTTTTAGACTACAGAAGCAATTAATTTATGATTTGAGAAAAACTCGAACATATTTTTAATTATAGTTGAAAATTTACTAAGTTTATTTATTTCCTTCAGTTAAAGAAAATTAATTTAGTTTCACAAATAAATTATTTTCTCATTCCAAAACTGACAAAGATATCTTGTGATCAAAAATTATCAATAAATGATTATTGATAATTTTGATTTTAACCATTTTAATGGTGATTCCATCTTCAGTAACATCCCCAAAGCGTCAAGATGTAGAAAACTTTGGACATATTTAAATTTTTTTTTCTATTGTGAAATTTGATTTTCTTGATCGCATGACAATACTATTTCCTTAATAAATACTTTTATATTTAACGAATAAAACGTTTACTTTTCTACATACCGCATTTTTTCTCATCAAAAATTCACATTTATAAATTATTAGTGTTTTTGATTCTTGCTTATGCACATTGCAATGGTTCCATCAATTAAAACGCTAAGTTTTTTTATACCTTAGTCCTCTAAAGATAATGTGGAATACGGTCAAAATGCACGTAAGCAACAATTAAAAATTGTTAATAATAATTTATTGAACATTTTTGATCATAACTTATTTTGTACTTTGTGAGGTGAGAAAGTGATTCTTTCTATGATAGTCGAATAATTTGATTTTAACTGAAAACAATAAAAAAACTTAATCTATTTAAATAATAAAAGTATATTTGACTTCTTCTCATATCACACATTTATCTATAATGTAGTCCAAAAATAATTTAAAATGTTAAAACTTGTATAAAATAAAGAGTTAATTAGTGTTATGCAAAATTTAAATACTTGTCTTATTGTTTTTCATTGTTTTCTCGTGATGTGTTAAGTGAGAAAATTATTTATTTTAAAATAGATTTAAGTTATATTCCTAGAACTTTATTGTGATAACATTAATATGATTTTGTTTAATAGTGAATAGATGTAAAAGACCGTCTGAATATGACTGCAAAAGTTCAAAGTGGCCGTAGAAGAGAGTGAGAGTATCGACAAAAATCCTGTCTAGGAAATATCTAAAACATGAGCATACGAGTAGGTAGAATATAAATCTTGATCTAACAATTTGCTCGTACCAATTATGACAAGAATTTATGTAATTTTAATTCATATAATTATAGATTCTCGGTAAATATTTTAGATTAGAGTGTTTTAACTCTCGGCCGTACAAGCATGTACTGTACAATTCAAAATTTGCATAAGAATAAAAATGTCATGATTAAGTGTACACCAGTGCACATTCCCGAAATGAAACAAAACGCTTGAGGGGTCAAAAGTTCCTGCGAATCGTCGGAATTTTTTGATACAGAGCATATAAATTTGTACGAAAGTACGTTCTGTTTTTATTAAACCATAAACTTTACCCGGTAAAATTAATAGACCTCGCCCAATTTATATTACATATTAAGTATCAGTCGCTTGTAATATAATAATTTTGTACGTAAATTAACATGTTAACCGTAGTTATTAAAATAACATGTCCGTGATACAAGAATGAAAGCGGAAATGAGGCAGAGAGAGAGAGAGACAGAGAAACACGTGGAAAATAAATAACGTACATTTACGAACGAACGACATAATGTATATAGTCTGTGATAAATTACCCACTATTAATTTACGTTTTAAACCGTACAAAATAAACGGGACGTGTCGTTACGAATCAACGTTGATCCGTACAAGAGTACAACAACGCTAAATGACCGTTTAAAATATCGCGGGACGACACGCACGCAATTTCTGCATTTCGTTTGACGTTCCGTTTTTGACAAACATGTCCATTTGAACTCGCAGACCGACGGACCGACTCTCGGCGGTTTACATTGGGGTGAAAACGTCATGTGTTCACAGGTGGCTAATTCCATGACGTCGGTGTCATAACGTGGCGCCTGCCACACAGATAACACGGACTCGCACAAAAAAATGTGTACTTTTTAGTCCTCGCATGTACAACGTTTTTTATCTGGAAAAAACCCTCCGTAAACCGTGTATATATATATATATATTCAGAGAAAAGTAGAGAAAAAAATGAAATATTATCAAGCATTTAATCCGACAAGAAATGTATCAAAATGTTTTGAATTATCATTCCAATTAACCCAATCTCGATTGTAATTTTATTATATAAATATACATGCATTAATATAAAGACATTTTATGATATAATAAAGCTGAGAAACATTATTATTTAACCTTTTGAAGCCGAGCGTGGATCTAGTAATCCATTGATGTTTTCCAAAAAAAAACACGGTCTCAGAATGCTATCTTCTGGATGATATATTTGAAGGTCACTAATCTCTTTCTGTTAGAGTTCCGTACAGCACAGTGTTTCTAAACACATTAAAACACAGCAAAAATGCAACAGAGATGTATTCAGAATGAGATACGAAAAACAACTATTATAAACAAAACTGTTAATCAACAACTCGTTGCTATGTTTTAATGATGTCATGGCAACTATCCGAACACACGCGTTGATTGTCGAGCTCGGATCGGTACATTGCTGAACATTGGATAAACGTTCTTCCAACGCTCTCTAATGAGACTTAATTTACAACTCTTTCTTTCATTAGAAAAAAATCCGTTCGTCCAAAAACTACAAATCTACAAAAATTGACTTGGAAAATCTACTTGGAGCAATTTTTATTTTATTTTTTTTAACACTGTATGCCAAGTTCACAGAAATCCGAACCATCGTTTTCATTTTTTTGGGCTTTAATGATTGGAATTTTTTTCTCCTTTGTCAGGAACTCTAGAACTATTCTAGATGAGGGCAGAACAGTCATCGAAATGCGCATTTTTAATTATTTGTATGCTGCATGAAGTTAGCACCTCGAAACTTTATTTGCATATTTTAGGCCTTTAATGAATGTATTTTTTTCTCCTTTGCAGAAACTCTAGAACTATATGAATGCTGCTTGGAACAATTTTTATTTTATTTTTTTAACGCTTTGTATACCAACTTCTCAGTTATGATAAAAGGATGTCCAGTTAATTGAAAAAAAATTGTTCAAAATTTTAGCACCTATTCCCTCCTCTGGCTTCTAAATCTATTCTGATTAATTTTGCGTTGAAAAAAAAAATATAAATGTTCTGTTCCTACAGTGAGATGTTTAATATATGCAACAGCAATGGCTAATTTTGGCATTATCAAAAAAAAACTTTAAAAGTGAATAGAAACTAGTTTGTTTTAAATTTTAAATTCATTTATTTTATTAAAATCTGAATCAAATCCCATGATAGTTACTAGAACACTTCTGGTGGAAAAAACGTTGCATTTTTTACACACACACACACACACACATATATATATATATATATATATGGTCTAACTCTTGCATTGCAAAGTCTACATCTATTCAGTTTTATTTCTCACTTTCGCAAAAATCGAAGAAAATAATAATGTTGTTCTATTACCATTGAATCAATGTTTACTGTTATATAAAAAAAAGTTTAAAAAAATATTTTTAACACGGAAAAAAATTCTAAAATTAATGTTGCGTACACACAAACGTCACTTAATGAGTTAAGTCATCAATAGTCAATTTAGATCATGGATTAGATCCATTTTGATTGCGATTCGATCATGCTCCACAAAAATCAAGATAGAAAAAAACCTCTTCAAAAACGATTATTCTTAGAATGTGGAGAACGAAAATCCATTTTCAATACATAGAACGTATCTTGTTATCACCTCATTTATTCTTATTTTTCGAATTTGTATATTTATTTTACATAATTAATTCCGGAAAGAGTGTGTTTATATTTTACAATTTTCTGTGATTTCTTTTTCTTCTCCTGTTTGAATCAAAAATCCAATTTCATTCCTAAATTTCTAATAAATTATCGTTTCGATTCTGAGTTTATTTGTAAAGAAGAATGTAAAAAAGAAAATAAGGTACAATATTAAATAGATAATATATTTTGTAAAAAAAAATTATGCATTGTAAAATAAAATGAAATCATAGAAATGATATCTAAATTAACTTCATTCGGAAAAAAAATATTTAATCGTCAGTTTCCGGTTGAAGGGAATATACGTGTCACGGATTGATTCACCACTCAATAATATTTATAAAAAACATGTCCATCGTTTCAGATAACGATGTGAAAACATCTTTCCCATTTCCCAAATAACGTTGGAATTAATACTTGATCGTAAAACGACTAAATAAATCTTGAAGTAAGTAGTTGTGGATGACATGTGTATGAAAATCGATTCCGGCATCTGTGGTCAGCTATATATACCTCTATCGAACGACCATTCAGGTCATCAGATATTACGCGTCTTGGCTTCTTGACGGGAAGGCGTCCCGTGTCGGCGTGTTTTATATCAACAGTCGGAAAAAAAATAGAAAATATACAAGGTAACTGAACGATAAAATCAGAAGACGCTATACGGTAGTCACTGACATGTTTGAATTGAGTGTGTGGGAGAAGAGCACTTAGATAGCTTACGGTTAAAATTTTCGAAAAGCAAACTTTCGTGTAATAAATATTTTGTAAATAAATGAACGTTGATATGTTTATTCGAAATCAGTTGAAATTATTTTTAGATAGTGTTATTAATTCTGTTTTACTAATAATATAAATAAGTCTACGTTTTGTCACAGAACACTACCGGGAAGTGCCAGAGTGGACTCGGAATCAAAACGATATTTTTTTAGAAATTTAGGAATGCAATTGGATTTTCGATTCAAACTGTTATGGCCCGAGTGTGTGTGATCGGCGTCAGAAGTTTGTATTCAACAATTAAAAGCAGTAGACAGCCTGGCCGGTGCCTACGAAGGCATACTGAATTATTATAGCTGGCTAGCGTTGATAGACACGGGTTTTGAGCAGTCTTTTTCGTGCTGTCAACAAAAGCAGTCGAGTTTGATATTTGAGTCAGTCCACAATACAACACACAGCACAATTCAGAATCGGATCTGCACTGATCATTACTGAAAATAAAATACACTTATTATTAAATTAATAAGTGCGTGCAGTCTTGACATTGCAGAAGGTCTGCATACGTTTGCTGCACCAACTCACACACTTGTACACAAACAATAGGGAAAAAAGAAATCACAGAAAATTGTAAAATATAAACACATTCGTCAGACGATCTTATATTTAAAAATATTCTTCCGGCATTAATTATGTAAAATAAATATATAAATTCGAAAAGTTAAAATAAATCAGGCGTTTACAAGATGCGTTCTATGTTTTGAAAATGAATTTTCGTTCTCCACATTCTCCAATTTAATTTTTATTTCAAATCGTATACGAACTTCTGTAGTAATCCATTACATACAAATATATATATATATATAGTAATAAATAGTTATTAAGAATTTTCTTCGTTTCCCTTTGCTTCTCTGTATAAGAGGAAATTAAAAGGACACAAATGAACATAATTCCAAATCTGAATATATTTTATGTCAAGTTTTAAAATAACATTTCTACTTAACCATGGTACGCGCTTAACGCTCTCAGCTTTATCCATTACTTAAAACGTCAGACATAACTGAGTTTTATATGTAAAAGTAAACTTTTTTCCTATCCCGACGGAACAATCTTCATAAAAGACCAATGTAGAAAAACGACACTATATACGTTCATACATACATACATACATATATATATATATATATATATATATATATAAAGAGGTATTTTCTGTTTTTACATTGTTCTCTGTAGTTGAACACCTTGCGAAACAAATCTCATCTCTTACCGGCTACAACCGTACACCTACGCGTAGATTGTCACAATTTTTCACGATTTCCTCATCCCTGCACATATATATATATATATATATATACACATACATACATACACGTTTGTTATACAAATTTTACTGACGGAAAAGTTTCGTGTAATCTTGGAAATTGTTCAAACTTTTCATAAAAAGCTAATATCTCTTTTAAATTTCTTTGAAAATAATCCTGTAACAGAAAATTATTTTAGGCCGCCGAATCGCGTCAACAGCTAGAATAACGTTTAGTTATAGATATGATGTTCCTTTTATACATTCGGGTCTTTTCCATTTATATCAAATTCGCAGTTTGATTAAAAAAAAAGTGTGTTTATGCGCGTGCTCACGCACATAAGATAGAAGTGAAACTTCAGTATTTTTATGTGGATGTAGGGAAGGGAGGATTGTTGTAAATCACAGGTTCGATAATATAAATAAGACATTCTATAATAATATACACCTTCTTGCTGTTCATCTTCAAATCAAAAGTAACACTGTAAAAATTAACTAAATACAATGAATTGTTTTCAGATTACAATTTAGGGTCTCAGCTTTTAGACTGTTTTATAGGTTACGAATTGTCTTTCTGGTTTAAAAATATCAGAAACGATCTCTTACAAAAGAATCCGACATCACATACATTCTGTTAAATTGATTGTTGCAAACAACCATTTGAAAAGTCATCACAGTGTAGATCGTGCAGATAAAGGCATTCAGGCATCGTTATACAAAAAATTGTCAAACTCCAGGGAAAGTACATTATTATCGTTTAAAATAAATATCTGCTTTTTAGAAACCTTTTAGTATTGACATCTCGTACGAATAACATTCATTAACAATGAATTAAATACAAGAATTTCTAATTAAATCCTGAGATAATTGTCAACGTTTAAAACGGTATTCTATAATACAAATTAATAATAATAATGTCATTTCACTGATTTGTCTAGTGAATTAATGAAAATGAATGGAAATCATCATTAATAACGAATGTCTAAAATCGATTATAACTTCAGGAAAATTATATTGAACAGTAAAAGTAATTCCAGATAATACAGTTTTTCATTATCACGTCGCAAACTTTTCAAATTGTACTCGTATATTGGATAGAAAGTAGTAAAAAATATTAGCAACATTTACAATATATATATATATAGTATGTGTGTGAGGCAACATGCGGTTGAAGTAAAACTTCCTAGCTGTAAATGTAGAATGTTTTTTTAAAAAAAATTTTCTTTCCTGGTAAACTCTATTTTGCTAGCAAACAATACTCTGTTTATATATTTAGTGTAATATAAAATTCATGCTACGGGTTATGTTAGAGCGACAATTTGAACAATACTTGTAAAGTATGGAAGAGGCTAATTGAAATGTACTAAATATTTTTCATTATAAAAAAAGTTAATTTTTATTTTTAACCGATTTCTAATATAGCGGTTCACTTATCACCGGAAATTTTGACATGTCAAGTTTTGCACGTCTTCACTTTTTCTCAAATAACAAGAAAAATACAAAACGAATATTAAAACTGTTTGCATATTTCTGTAGTTAAGGGGTTGGCCTTTACAACAGCGTAGTTTATTTTGAGAAACACATTTATTTTGTTAATGAAAAGCGATTTTTTTAAAAAAAAAACGGTTCACTTAGCCCCGGTCCCCCGTACATATTTAGTATTCTGTTTTTAAGTGGTAAGATTCGAAATATTTTCCTGCATGTGAGGATATTTTATAAAAATTTACACATATAAATGGTATCTTTTCCGATTTTATTTATACAGCAAACCTTACACATATTTCTTTTGCGTTTTCCTGTTTCCGATATATCAGATAAAGTATATACATATATTTTTTATATAAATATTGGAATGTCAGAAAAAGTATCTGCATTCTGTTCTTCGAATAAAGTCTCTCCTGATTCGTTTTCCATGGTAAATGGGTATTTTTTAAAAAAATATATTTAGAAAACCTGCGAAAAGAAATTTATAACGCACTATTATACAAAATAAATATTAAAACTGCCTACACATTTTTCTAGTTAAGGGTTGACCTGTGCGAATGGCATAGTTTCTTTTGAGAAACACATTTGTTTTGTTAATGAAAAACGATTTTTTTAAAAGAACGGTTCACATAGCCCCGGTCTCCTCTATATACGAATTTTCACAACGTTATAAATAACCACTTTATTAATACAAATATTGTATAACAAGAAAAAGAAAAAAAATATTAACAATAATAAAAAATATAAAAACCGTTTTTATGTGTATATATATATATATATATATATACACTTGCATTCTAATACACTCACCACATTTTTATTTATCGCATTTCTTAACAAGATAATTAAAAAAATATATACTTATATAAGAAAACAACACGTGTTGTAAATAGTATATATATATATATATATATATATATATATATATATATATATATATATATATATTTAATAACGAAACAGAAAGAATGATTATTAAATTACGTTCATTATAAATTCTCTTTAGAGTCCACGCGGTAATTGAAAAAATTATACGTTTTTTCTCCCTCCTCGAAATTAGTGTACAACAACGTGAACGCAGAAATTTCGTTAAGCATTAACTTTTCAATTTAAACATTCGGTTTGTTGTCTTCAATTATATGTGTATATATTTGCTTTAATGAAATTAAATGTGACTTCTCGGTATTAAAGAGGCTTTAACCGTATATTATTCAGTGTGATCGCAAAACATTATTTTTTAATATCTGCACATTTATGTCATTAGTGTTTTGTGTACATTGACGAGTTTTTGTTTTTTTTGACGAATTCGGTTCTTAATTTAATTACTAATACACACACACACACACACATATATATATATATATATATATATATATATATATATATATATAAATTATGTATGAAACAAAATACAGCTTAATCTTTTAATTCCAATAAAAGTCTACGAATCCTTTCGCTAATCAATATCAAACATTAATTTTACTCAGATATGTTATCTGCTGATTAATCTATTCAACCCACTCTTCCTTAAATTTCGTTTTCTTTTTTATTTGTGTACATGCTTTTAGTTGTCCGTCCATTTAACCTTACTAATATGTTCTTTTCGACAACGATTGAAATTCCTACGCTTCATTCCCAACATTCATTCTTAATTTGAATGGTACTGGCGGCATGGTAAAATATTTTCACTATACATATATTCTTTGTTGGTATGTAGGTCGTTTCATTCAATAGTGATCCATTATCAAACGGAACAATCCGTTCTGTCAGGTCTTCTTAAGTAATAATAAGAGCCGAGCGTTTGAAATATACGGCCTGTCTTCAATTATAAATCGAACTGAAATTTAATGGTGCTTTAGATGAAACGTGTTGTTAATAATAGTGGACGTAGTTCGTTTTATTTTGATTTTGTATAAATTTTTAAAATTCTGAATCGGTGGGTTTAGATAATGGTCAACTGAAAAATTGCTATATATTTTTAACTATCCAGTGAATGATTTTTAATGTTCTTTTTAAACAAATCATCGATATGGAAGTACATATACATATAAATATATATATATATATATTTATATATATATATATAGAATGATAGATATATAGATATATAGATAAATAGATGGAAGTAGATTTATTACATTTTTGGTCGCTATTTATATATATATATATGGAGAGAGAGAGAGAGAATATATATATATATGTATGTATGTATATATATTAGCCTATATTTTACTAATTATAATTGGTTTCGTTTTTTTTAAAAAAAAACCATATTGTAGCCCTCATCTCACACCCTACGAGAATAAATCAATAATGCACAATGTGCACAATTTTGTTTACAAAACTAGTTTCAACAAAGCTTATCAAAATAGACAATAGTGTATGAAAATTAACAATGTACATTTATTGAATATTTTGATAAAAATTTGCTGCGTAGGGCATTAGTCATTTATAAACACTAATTAATCCACAGAATCAAACTATTGTGTATCTGTTTACAAGCGAACCATTTTTTTTTCAAAATAGTTGCTTTGCTTTTCAGTGCGTTTAGTTCAGTATTACACGAACGTTTCCATGTTGGAATTTTTGCTGAAAGTTGAATTATGCATACACTGATTCTATCACCCAATCCATATATTTTATATTTCGTAACCGGCGGTGATTGTTTTCAAAAAGGCATCATTTCTGTAACCATGTGGGTAAAAAAACGGACAATAAGATGTTTTAAGAATAAACTTTCAAAGAATTTGTTAAGTTTGTCACGCATGATTTCATAGTTAAATAAACAACTATCAGTAATTTATGTACGCTTTTCCATTTTGTCAGTAAACACTTGCTTTTATTAAAAATAAAGCACGGTCAATATCGTTGTCAGCAATGGATGTGAACGAGGATTCCGTTTCTTCTTCATACATTTACCCTTGTCTGACCGTTTTTGAGCTTATCAGTTCATTCGTGGACACTTCGTTCTAACAAGAACAATGTTTTTTTTTTACTACAATATCCGTTTTCAGTGGATTTAAGCCCTCGTTATACACTCCAATCAAAATTTGGGTTGGCCGGACGATTTTTTTGTACGATTCTGCACGACATTTTAACTCACTAACTAAGCAAGTTCGGGGTCGTGATCAAATAATTCCAACATAGAGCACTTAGAGTGAAATTTGACATACTTACAAATGATCTGAAGAGTGATGAATTAAAATATTTTCCATCTTTAAAAAAGCATTTATTAACATTTTTTTTTTAAAAAACGATAAAGAAATTATATTTGAATTTAGTATTTCGCAATAATTGAATGTAGGAAAAAATATTTCTTCAAGGATTTCTACATCTTGTCCAAATAGCCACCACCTTGTAGTTTTTAACTTTATCCACATTGCATCAAGTATGAACATCTCCAGTTATCATTATTCAATTGGTTAGAAGACTTGGAAATGGAGTTAGTACAATAGAATTTCAAAATAATTCCGTGCGGAAAAATAGATTTGTGCAAATGAATCTTAATATAGGACCCATTTTTCAAAATGGCGAAGAGTACGGTGACGTAATATTATTGGAGAATGTAATTTTATGTGAATGGAACTCAGTTCCCGGTACATTTAAGATGATTGAGATGATTGAGTGCAGCATGTGTACGATTAAAAATCTCCAACTATAAACCGAAAATTAGTAAATTAACATCAGACAAACAACAACAAAAATCTCACTGAATTGTAAATTAAAAAAAAAACATATAACCTAATATTTTCAACATATTTACAATAAACCTAATTGTGTAAAAACATTTTGATTTTCGTATTATTTGTCTGGCATGCAAAGATTTCTTTAAGAATTGGTCATATTTTCTAACACACTTGAAGAAATAGGTTCGCCATCACTGCACTATCTATTACATAATACTTTATACACGGTTTGTGACTGTTGATTTCATATCAGGCGCATAGAAAGATAACAAAAACACAATGAATTCATCCAAACGTTTAATTAAATGTTCAGGGTCAAAAACTGCATAATGAATAATTTTCGTGCTTGAATAATGTATTTTTTTATATATTTTCTTAAATTCAAAAAACAAATTTACTTTATTTAAAAATTTTCATTTAAATTATTTTCTTAAAGCATAAAAATTGAAGTTCGTTATTTTTCTAGAAATAATTAGTTTTCCTTAATGAAGATCTTAGGCTGTTAAGACCCGAATATCAGTATTCAGTATCAGAAGTAAAAATCACTTTAAAATCGCAGGTGGCCAGTGCATACGATACAAATTTTATCTATCGTAGTTGGCCAGTGTATACGATACGAATTTCGTCTATCGTAGCTGGCCAGTGTTTATTAACGTGTTTCATCTGTCTCTCGCGCTGTCAACAAACAGTATCTGTTGAAATATTTGTTAGTCTACAGTACAATTCAAAATAGTGTCTGCTTTGGTCATTCTTAAATAAAACACACTTATCATTAAATTAATAAGTGTGTGCAGTGTGTGTTTACTCAACATTATGGTATTTATTTATTTCTTAAATATTTCAATTTCTATATATTATTATTTTACCAGTTATTTACAATTTTATAAACGATATTTCACTTTTTAAATAAAAGAACCGGAGACAGTTTCCAATTACCCGCATCGATTATTTTTCATTACAATCGATTTCATTAAGTGCCCCTCTTCATATACACTTAAAATATTCTATTAAATAAATCTTTTATGATCTTTTTTTTAAAAAAATATCCATTTTGTGAAAAAGTTCTCTGCCGAAAACAAAGTCACTGCTTACGACGCGACCTTTTTTAATGTCGCCTTTTTTCTCTCTCTGTCCGTTCTAATAAAGTGGATGATGTTGCTACTTCACGGTTGAATTACACGAACGAGATGAGTCGGAAGAAATAAGCTGAAAAGTACCGCTGTATGCAAATATCGCTTGGAAACTTGATAACAGGTATGCTGCATATATGCCACAAGAATATACTTTTAAATCGGCATTTAAATTTAAATATCATTCATGAATTGTTATTTGAATATTTATAGGGGAGTATATATATACATATATATATATATATATATATATATATATATGTACATACATAAAGGTATAAATTCTTTTGACAGAGCTTTTTATAATATTTTTTTACATTTATGAATTTCTTTCGAATTAAAAATATTAAATGCTGTATAAATATAAACGTTTATATATATATATATATGGCGACCTATTATTTACCATTACAACTTTGCATGAATTATTCAAAATTCACAAAGTTGTGGAATTTAAACTGATCTTTCGAGCGAACAGCATTTATTCTCGCGCTCAAAACTTCTTGTGTGTGTGTGTATTTTATATGAAAATTTATATTCGAATCGAGACTGTGTTGAATACATGTTTTTCGACTTTCTATTTAAGTACTTGTGTGTTTTAAGTGAACTACACATTATGAATATTTTAAGAAAAGATTATATTATGTGTTCAGACACTTTGAGTGTTACAAAATTATTTATGTATATTTATATCCATATTATATACATAAATATACGTACATACACTCATTCATACATACATACATACATAACAATTTTGTCAGTGAACGCAATTTTGGTTACATTAAGATTCGCATGTTCATAATTTAATAAGTATAATTCTTAGTATGTTACATTTTCGGCATTCACTTAAATTTGTTACCAACTAAGAGTAGAGTTACAAATAGGAAATTCTAAAGATAAATATTTTATAATATAGAAAAGGTAAATGGAATGAAAATTTTCATATTAAATTTCCCTTCAAAAATGTCCACTCAGTTTCATATTTGGTTTTCACACTAGTTGTTATTTTTATTATTAATATTAAATAAAAAAAAAATCACTAAAGTAATGCATAAATTATTCTATCACGTAATACACAATATCTAAATAAATCTGTTGCTTTTAAAATTAACTAAATTATTATACATGGATTTATTTTATGTGCAAGTAATGATAAGATTATTTTTACAGATCTATATGAAAAGTAGTGTTGTGTTGACAGAGAAACAGTCATAACAAAATCATATAAAAATAGAGATTCATTTAATTTGTTTCGAAATTTTTCCATTCCTCTGACACACCCTGTAGAAGAGAAAGTAACTGCTTTTGAGCAATTCGTGCATGTTTCATTGATCGCTTCGTGTTGCAGACCTTAAGTAAACATCGTACTTAATGTCTCAGCACAAAACAGATTAAATTATAATTTAAACGAGATAATAAGACACGTTAAATGCTCAAAATATCGCGGTGCTGTTTTGTCAAGTGTACAAAACGATAATGAATTTCGTTGTGTTTGGAAGAGAATAAGGTCAGGAACTTAATTCCCATCCGTATGTTTATCTTTTCTAGTTTTACTACCGTTTTCCTAGAATTAACATATTGTCTATTACCTACATATATACCCAAACTTATATGTATATATATATATATATATATATATATATATATATATATATATATATGAATATATTTATGTATCAAATAGGATTATGTTTAATTTACTTATTAAGCAATTTCCATTACGGGTTCAACATTATTTCACTCACCGCTGAGATTATGTGCCTTACACTCACAACCATAATTCATTTAAATCGATGTTGTGCTTTCGTTACATTCGAATTATTTTCAATGTGTATGTATATGACTTGTGATTAGTGATACGACCAAAAAGTATACTTTTTCATTATTACAAATGTATAATGTAATTGTACTCTATTACATTTTAATTAATTAAATAAATATTAAGTGTACAGAAATATAACGAATGATATCATATTATGCATAATTTAATAATAAATAGTAATTCATATAAATAGTAATGGACAAGTAGTATCGAAAACTATTAGCAGCAAATATCTTTCATTGAATAGAAAATTTCCTTACAGAGGAATTCCTTATAAATAAATATCACTGTATTTAAAATTTACATGATTTTTTTAACAAAACTCGAACATATGTATACATTTTTTTGATTATTATCTATCAATAGTTTAATAAATTGACGAAATTGATGGACTTTGTCGATAAAACTTTTCTTAAATAATTTACGAAACCTTTTTCATTATTATAGTGTACTTGTGTTATATTACATTTTAATTAATTAAATGAATATTAAGTATGAAGAAATGTAACGACTGATATCATATTATCCATAAGTTAAAACTACGTTTCTCTATAAAATGTGTATTTGAATTTTTCATGATATATAATTGGTGTTAAATATTCATCAAAAGCACACTCAAAACATTAACTGTTCAATCGATTAACTGAATCCGCTTTTGAACTGCCGAAAATGACTGACCTACTAATTCCAGTATTTAGTTTGCAATTCCCAATGAAGCTCGTCTAAATCTAGACTGTAATATATTTCAAACGTGTATATATATATATATATATATATATATATATATACACTTTACAACATCGAGTAAAGTTTCTAAAACTCTGCAAAATCTATAACATGTAGCTTTTCAAATAAATCATTTTATATTTTTATTTATAAAATGTATCTTGTTTACATATATGTATATATATATATATATTAATCTTGTGTATTATTTATAAATTATAATTATATATTATTATTAATTAAAATGCACCTTGTTTATTTTAATATATTTTTTATATATTTAATTTAATTAAATATTCAATACATTGATTTATACTAACATACATATATATATATACATGCACAATATCATTATACTGCAATTATGGTATGCCATATGCTACAATAGCAATAACGTACTCGATGGTCGTTTTATAAAAAGAGGGAACTAAAACATGATTCGACGCGTTGCTTCCGATACGCACGCAATTCATTCGCAATCATCGTGCATTTAAACGGTGATTGCGAAACGGTTGCATTATTGAGCAGATGGAGGAGAGGCCCGACGCTCAACGCTTTTCATCCGAAGTGCGGGCAGATTCTTTTTCATTTCTTTTCGGTTTCCTCTACATTATTCAGCATCAATGGGGAAATCGAAATTTTATTTGCGGCTTTCTTCCGCGCGAAATCAATAGAGTTACAGAAAAAAAATCTAGCTCTTCCTCCCATCCTATCGACACTGGGACGTTTTTCGGAGCACCGTGCGCTTTAATGGATAAAGAAAGATTGCACGACGACAGTGACGGATTTCCTCACATAGGAGGAATCGAAATAAATTCAACTCGGCCAGTAAGGTTCCATACATGCGTGGGAAAATAAATGAACGATCATCATATTCGGTTGGTGCAAAAATAATCGCGGTTTTTACATAGTTCTAAAACGATAAAAACCGTAATTATTTTACACCGACCTAACATTAATATTAAATATGGTAAATGCTTTATATCGTATGTGTGAATTATTAGATCGGTAGGAAAATAATTGCGGGTTGTGTTTTTTTAATTCTAACCTAAATTCTGTTCAATGAAAGCGTCATTTCATCGTGTTCATGTCAACCATTTCAAGCCTGAGTTGTGCAAAATAAAGATTTAGCAGTGGACCGCCTGCTTTTTAACCCGTTAAGCGTTTTGTTCCATTCTGAGAATGTGCACTGGTCTGATTAATTATTTCTAGGCGATGACGAGTATACGAAAACACAGTAAATGCACTTGCTGTAAGACTGAATTAAATTATAACAAAATGATATTTTTTTTGGTTGTTTCTGAATTGTATAAAGCTTATTACTTCGATTTTTACTTTTGCATATTTCTTATGTTTTTAATTAAATCAATCAATTGAAAATTAGTTTGATAAAAAATGTATTAAGATTCGTCAGTAAATTTACAGAGAAAAGTAATGATTTTGCAAACAAATATAATACACTGATTTAAGAAGTCAAAATGTATCCGGTCTCAAAATATGTCTGTTTAATTTTCATTTAATATTAAAGGAATAATCAGTCTTTTTTACATTTAAATAATATATGATTATTTTTTAATATATATATATATATATATATATATATATATATAATCTATTGAATTTAAAGTAATATCAAAATTTAATATCTTACCAGAATACAGTAGTCAATTTTTAAATAAAAAATAGTACATTTTCTTACCAATAACCGAAGTGTATGTAATATAAAAACATGTAATTAAAACATCAATTTCTTACAACTCTTATTTAATATTAAATTAACTTAAATACACTTGTCTGTATCTACTTTCATATATCTAATAGATGATTATTTTTAACATATTTCTTTAAAATCCATAGAATTTGACCGCCTTAAGCGTTTTGTTTCATTTTGAGAATGTGCTGGTTTGCTTAATTATTTCTAGGCGATGACGAGTATTAAAATTTTAATTTTAATTAGCGATATTGGACAAAATGTTCCTTTTTCTATTTTAATCAATAATCTGTCTTTTACAAAAACGAATATTATTTTGTTCTTTGAAGTTCGTTCACGATTTTAACTAAATTTAGTAAAATCAATAAGTTAACTTATTAAAATGAAAATAAAATATTAGATATAAATTATAAATGACTGAAAATTGTAATAACACAATTTTATTTTAAATGATTTACCGACTAAATTAATTATTTATGGAAATAAATTGCAAATATATGAGAAACTATACAAAATGAATTATTTAATAATTCACACTATTCATTAATTTATAATATTAAAAATTCAGCGAGGAAACATTCAAATAAATAATATTGATTATTCAGTCGTACGTTAATAAAATGTAATCAGATTGGAACAAACTTGAATAGTTATTTGCTGGAAAGTTAGATGAAACGAGTAAAAAGGGGAAATACACTACCCTGTCAAATGCATGAATTGAAAAATTATAATAGGTGATGTCAATCAACGCTCATACCGCCATCATGACTAGTTGACTAAAAAAACAGCATAAAAATCAGTGCGAAAAAGTGGTATCGACCATTGTTTACACAGCATGTCGATATGACAATTGTGAATTCGGGGAATTTTCACAAAAAACGATAAAAATGTTACCGCATGAACGCTTGTGTATAGAAGGGAATTTTTATAATTTATAGCCTAAGAATATATGGCAGATAAAATCAGTCAATGTGTATAGTAAAAAATAAATGTCATCGTGTTAAGATTTACACATCATATTTTTGAAGAAAAAAAATATATTTATGTCCGATGATTTCATACCGTTTACAAAAGTTATGTGATTGTTAAAAATGTATTTTTGCAAAAAAAAATATAATATTTTTTACTTTTCGAATATATTACTAATCATTTTTTCAATCATATCATGATTTTGTTAAAAATTTAACTAATTTAATAATGAATTGTTCGTTTAAACTTGCAGACAGTGTATGGAATGTAAAAAATTGTTATTAAATCAGTAGAATAAAAAAATTCTTATTCTTAACACCAGATTCACAAGCATTTATTGTATACCTATTTTTACTGAAATTCGTCATTTTCACAGTAGTGATGGGGATCAAGAAGGTAATGAACCCGACAGAAAATAAAGATTCAAATTTACAATGGAATATTAGAGGTAGAGAGCGAGCACCATTTAAATTTACTGCTCATCCTGGCCCAAATTTCACTATTCCCCATCCGTCGAAAACCAGATGTGTCCTTTATGGAAATATTTTCAGATTATGACTTACTGAACATAATAGTGGAGCAAACTGATTTATATGCCGAGCAATATTTGGAATGTCGCCTGAATTTGAAACAACATTCAAGATTAAAAGAATGGATGCCAACAAGCAGTAATAAAATACGATTTGTGTTTTACTTGCAAATAAAATTAAAAATTTTTCAAGGAAACAATTATTAATTTAATATTAAATGAAAATTAAACGGACATGTTTTGAGACTGGATACATTTTGACTTCTTAAATCAGTGTATTATATTTGTTCTCAAATTCAGTATTTTTCTCTGAAAATTTACTGATGAATCTTAATACATTTTTTATCGACTAATTTCCAATTGATTGATTTAATTGAAAACATAAGAAATATTCAAAAGTAAAAAACTTTATACGATTCAAAACTTTTAACTTGTTATTTAATTTTTAATATCAAACATTTTTTTCTCTAACAATGTCATAATTTTCAAAGCGATTCTCTTTACCGTCAATTTTTTTTTCATACCAATCGTTCCATGTATGTTTTTTTTCAAATAAAAATTCATTAAAATCGGCATAAATGAAATTTGTATATTCTATTGAATATAATATTAGACGTTTCGAACGACACGTAACGTCCACGAATATTTCGTTCGGTGTTACTAGACGGAGGACGAACGATCGCCCCCACAGTTCGACTATATAATTCTCGACACTGACTGGCGTTGCCCTAGGCATCGGCGGCGGGAGAGCTTTCGCCGTTGTCGGTGAACGAAAGCTTCGTTACGACGGCCGCGCGCATAGATACAGATCGATGTAGCCACTGCTACAGGTTGCCGTGACCGCCGGCCCCCTCCCGATGCCGTCCCGCCGCGCGCTGCGAGGGAGCGACACAGGCGCCCAGTTCGCGTACACAGTCCTCCCGAATCGTCGGCGCGTGCAATCGTACAACGTTAAACGTCGCTTATAGTTGTAGAGGTCGTCGAACACAGCGGACTCTCCACTGCGGAGCTTTTTTAAGCGTGCATTTCGTCTGTGCTTAATTCGCGAACGAGCTCACTCGTGTATCACTTGGCAACGCTAATTGGACTCGGTTTTTGGCGATATCGAGAGACATGACACGATTTCTTATGCTTGTTTATTAATATAGCGACGCTGTCACTAACGACGACGACGACGACGATGATGATCGGCGAGCGTTTCGTTTATCAAACGTTTAATTCGTTTTGCTTTTAGTACACTGTATAGTTTATTATGTAGACGAATTGAGTCGGAGTGTCGCGTCACTCGGGGGCACTAATTGCGTACGGTCGTGGACATATTCCCAACGAATTGCGAGTTAATTAATTGATTATAATTAGATTTTCACTTGCTTCATTTGCGAAATACGGTTTTGTATATTCAACTGAAAGCAATTATTTTTAATACATACACGTTCACATGCACACACACACAAACATACATATTGTATATATATTTCAATACACTCTATAAAAATAAATATAAAATAAAAATCATAACTTCTGAAAATGAAAAAAATGTTCATGCAAAAATATATAATTATTTACATATATATATATATATATATTTCAGTACACTCTATCAAAATGAATATTAAACAAAAATCATAACTTCTGAAAATGAAAAAAATGTCCATGTAAATATATATATATATATATATATATATATATATATATATACATATATATTTCAATACACTCTATAACAATGAATATTAAATAAAAAATCATAACTTCTGAAAATGAACAAAAAATGTCCATGAATATATATATATATATATATATATATAACAATACACTCTATTAAAATGAATATTAAATAAAAATCATAACTTCTGAAATGGAAAAATATTCATGCAAAAGTATATAATTATATATATATATATATATATATATATATATATATATACACTGGATCAAAAGTCTCTATACACTTGTGATAATTTTAGTTTTTTGTTTGTTATTACCATAATAATATGCAGATTACATATATTTTGTAATCATACGAAGAGAATGACACATTAAATATTATATTATCAATCAGTAAAATAAACAAGTCACAATAACAAAAATCAGTATTTGAAACACAAAAAAGACTCCATGCACTTAACAGGCAGAGTAATTGTTTATTAAAATACATGAATTGCATTAGTCTACTATTTAGATTGCAATCAACCAAAAAAGTTTAAAAAGTTTAAAAAATTCAGAATAAAATAAGCAAAAATCTTTGTTACACTGTATGGAGAGTTTTTTGATCCAGTATATATATATATATATATATATATATATATATATATATATATATATATATATATATATATATATATATATGTTTTTATTATGAAGGTTTATTGTCTTGCGGGTTATTGATGGTGGTTAATGTCCTGGGGTTTTTGTCCAGTGGTCTAGTTTTAATTCTCACCTACAAATTCCGCAATTTCACATGTTACTCCCTAATATATACGTACATAATATGAACGCATATATATATATATATATATATATATATATATATATATATATATATGTATAGGTTTGCAATAAAAGCTTCGCATTAAATTTTCTTACACGGTGTCAAGTGCTGTTGAACAAAGGATCACACGGACACGCTGGTTGGTAATAATAATAATAATAACAACAACGCGAGTCTCGTGTATCGCACAGTGGCTACGTTTTGCAAACTCATTTCTAAGCGAACGAACATTGACGAATTGAATGGAACGAGGCGTTTGTTCATAACGAGTCGATCCGTTATTATTATTTTCCCGGTATTGTTTACGTAAATTGGAAAGTAGACTTGTGTTTTTAATATATTTTCCGAGAAGGAAATACATTGTTTGCACACTCACGTTGTGATAGGCACGTTTATTTATATAAATATACGGTTAGCGACGGGACGAATTACGTTTCGTTCGTATCGATTTAAAAATCGTTTTCGGGATTTTCGTAGAGGCAAAAGTAATCAGTTAATTAAAAATGAAAATCTGAAAAATTTTAAAAATACCGAAATGTTTCTTCACATTTAAAAGGAATTGTCTTTTTTTTTGGTCAGTTTTTCTTCGGAACATTCATATACAAATACACAATATACTTTGCAACTGTATCTGAATACACTTTCATTAATGGATTTTTATCACTCATTCTACAAACCATAAGTTTTTTTTTTGATCAAAAATGTTTAATAATTTATTATTTACAAAATTTTTGGAACCAATGTTAAGTTGTACGTTCACTAATTGACTCTTCATCAAAAACAAATTTTTATTTCAAGTAATTTCTGTTGCTTTACTTCCCAATTTTAACTCATACAAGAATATCGCGCGAATTTGCTATTTTTCCATGACTAATTCAAGAGGTTATATCCAACAATATTAAAGAATGAAATCAATAGATATGAGCTGAAATCAGTAGTGCTGATTTCATTGTTTACAATGATGTATCACATGACAACAAAATATAACGGTAACTAAAAAATCGATGCTAAACGTAAAATAATAAAAACCGCAATTATTTTCGCACCTATCTAATAGCTTATTAGGAGTTATTGAGATGAATGATGATCGATCTGAAAATAACCCTCTATAGGGTAAAAACTAAAAAATTATTGGCTATGAATCAAAGATTTTACTCAATTCATGTATGAGTTTGAATAATATTTGTAACTTCTCGAATAAAAAACTAATCTTTTATCAAAAAATATTTTTTACGTCCCTTAATTTATTATTTCAACGAGAAGAGTATTAAAAATGGTTGCACTGAAGAATGAAAACAATGTACATGAACTGAAATCAGTAGCGTTATTTTCCCTTTTATATTTCAATCAAAATTAATTGTTTAAAAATATGTTCATTAATTTTAAAAATACACTTTTCGAAAAGTACATACAGAAAATTAAATAGAATAATAATAAAATGTAAATAAAAATTAAATGGTACAATAATTAAATAAAATGATAACAAATTAAACGGATAACTAATATAAAAAATTAAGAATGTATTATCTGAAAATTGATATTGACTTTTATCAGAAACAATTTTCAAGTAATTACAAAAAAAAAGCGCACTGAAATGTTTTCAATTAAAATCGTTCGAATCAACAAGTTCGTTAGTTATTGCAATAAATAAGTGTGTTTTGAAGAGAGAACCAGGAAATTATAAACATTGCGAGAAAAACAGAAACAAAAAAAATTAAATTAGGTTAAGTATTTTTTTCTTCGTTCCGAATATACAGTTTCCTGTTTTTCTTTCAATTTTAAATACGTGCGGATATATTGAAAAATATAGATAGAAAACTCTGAGCAGACCTCGCCACGAAACAAACAAGTTCATGAAGATAAATACGAGAAGCCGTGAGATGTTATGAGAGCAGAGAGATTTATATTTGTAGCGAGACCATATTTACAGGACGCATCGCGATAAAGTTTGTACTTTCTGTCGCTGTGACTTGGCGACAGGCAAGCACACGTCCGATTGAGAAATTATTAAAGTTTTTTAATAAAACCGAGACGCTTTTCACAATTTAATTTATATGACAAATCTGTAATTAACACTTATATATTATTATAAATTTATGCGTTGTCAATAGGGTGTATAATAGGGGAACATGGGGAGGTTTATCCCTATTTTCAAAGAAATCGACAAAACAATTTTTTTCACACGAATTCAATGTGGAATATTAATTGAATGGCATGCGTAACGCATATAAATTTTTAAATAATTTTTAATTCGAATGGAAAAAACGTATTTAATGTTTTTCGAAATAGGAAAAATAGGATCAAACCTCCCGAGTTGCGGCAGGTTTGAACTTAGCTATGGGAGGTTTGACGTTAGTCTTAAATGAGTCACTGATATTTCAAATGACAGGGTGTTATCTGCTTTATTGTATTATAAACTTATTCATACAGCTATCATAAACAAATACTTATTAAATAGTTACATGGCTCCACCAATATATATATATATATAACTCCAGCATTATAAACAAAATATTAAGTTTAAGTCAGTGTGAAATGACGATGTGGACAAACCTCGGACTGACATACGACCGTTGATTGATTCATTTTCTTTTCCTATCTATCTTCCTTAGTTAGTTCCTTCCTTCTTTTCCTGCCTTTTTTCTTCTCTTTTTAGGGTGGGGTTTTTGTAAAGGCATCTGTGATTTTTGAATATTTTTCCCTTCATTTACTAGTCAATGTATATATTCTGATTTATAAAATTAAAATTAAATCACCTACACCCACAACTTCACCTTCACCGTCACCCTCACACTCGTCCTTTTTTGACCCGGCCAAGCGCAGGTATACAGCCCTGACTAGAGGTTCTATTTCAGACTTTTACTTACAGTGGCCGGACAAAGTCAATACTTTGCCTGTGGCAGATACAAAAATCTATTATAATATTTATATATTTTAAAAGCACGTTATTAACATGGTAATTCCAGTTTTTAAAATTAATTACTATATCAGAAAGTCAAAGGTATGGAAAAACCCTACCTTTATTCAAAAGGGTCAGTATCAAGTATTAATGTGTAATTAATAATATTAAACTACATTTCCTGTAAATGATTTCAATATTTCAAATGAATTAATTTTCTCTCTGTCCATCCTAAAATGTGCACGTTATGTTTTAGTATAATTTTAAACGATAATATAAAACTACACTTTCTGTTAGAGATTTCATTATTTTAAAAGTAATTAATTTTTCTCCCTCTCTCTATCTCTAAAATGTACGCATATTATATGTTAGTTCAATTTTAAATTTGAATCCATTTTTTGTGTTAAATAATTTGTTGTTAAAAGTTTTATTTCGACAAATTTACTTTAAAACATTTATTTTATCAAATAAATTTTTGCATCCATTGTTTGTTGCGTCGATGAAATTTTTTTCAAGAATTTTTATTCTTGTACAGGCGGTTAATGTCTAGGGTTTTTTCCACGGGACGTTAATGACCGGTAGGTTTTTGCATGGGAGGTTGATGTCCAGGAGTTTTTTTTACACGAGAGTTATGGTCCAGTGGGTTATTGACAGTAGATAATAGTGAGATGATTATCCTGATACTAGAATGTCTGTATCATGATAATCAATTACTAGAGCTTTTCATTGAAGAAAACATTGATATCAATACATAGAAATGTCGTTTATACCAAAAACGAGCTACTCTGTAAAAGATCAAACATCCAGCCATACACTTTATATAATTTTCTAGTTTAATTTTCAGTATATAATCGTCCGTTTCATAAAAATCTACATAAAATGAATTTATATACATTTTCAACGTAGGCTGTATCTTTCAGTTAATACTAATAAAGAACAGATAACAATGTAAATAAAAATTTTGCGTTATTGCCGTCATTCCAGTCACAATAAAGATTTATCACATTCCATTTTATCTACTTCCGAGTGTAAAAAGAACACTAAACTTCAAAGGTTATACGGACGATGGATTGGAAACTCTTGTAACACATCGCTCGAAGCTCTATATAATGCCTGTAGTAGAGATATAAGCGGCACGTGGATTCTCTTAATAAAAACACAAGCTATTAAATCGCATTTTATTGTTGTGACACGCTCGTAATTATCATCGCAGGGGATCGAATTGCAGTTCACCAGATTGCGAAGTTCGAATATCGATTTGAAAAAAATGCCGCGTCTCTCTCTCTCTCTCACGTATCCGTAGAACAGTTTCGACTCGTGTTAAGACATGCCGGACGTTGTGTCGAACGAGACAAGAACGATAAGAACAAGAATGTGTTTTATTTCGCCCGCGAGTGTAACTTAACGTGTTTTTATGTCGCGCAATAAAAAATATGGCGCGAGCCCGTAACGACGACAATTAACGGAATAAATGACGCTCGGTTATTAGCCGCCAGAGTGGAACATTCAGGCCGGGCGGAGTGTTAAGAGTGTGTTCTCGGCGGAACAATGCGCGCACGAGCTCTGGAGACGAGCGGCGAACGTGCAAGAGGGCGGCCCTGCAAGAAGTGGAGACATTACGCTTTTGTACGCTGCTCGACTCGAAATAGAATTGAGTGTGTACGGACGACGATTGTGCGAGTCTGTCTGTGTGTGTGTGTCTGAGAAAGAGAGATTCGGGGTTGACGTCATACATGAATGATTGTCGAACAGGAGAAAAAGTTCGGATCGCTGGAATTGTCGGCGAGAGAAATGAAGATTAAGTCTCTTAAATAACAGAATACGTCATCGAAACGGGACAATTTTTCCAAAGTGTTTAACTCTTATGTTTAACACTATTTCTATGACGATTCTGTGTATACCTGTTTCGACCAAAAGGTGTATTTCGACAACTTCGCGGTTGAATGCAAAAAATAATTATCAAAAAATGGTCTCTATTTTATTTTTTTTATTTTTATCAGAAAAATAACTAAACATCGTAGTATTATCAACTTGGGAAACTTTCAGTCTTCATATATCAAAATTCAATCATCATAATAAAGAAATAGTAATCATAAAAATAGCGTTGTAATAAAATTATGTTTCCACATTCAATAACACAGTTTTTACAGATGAATGGTTCCTCTACTAAGCACTTTCCGCATGTATTTTTTTTTACACCGGGAACAGATTCCGGTTGCTCTATTACCTAAGCAATACTTTATTTGGCACTCTTTTTGTCCTTTTGGAAAGGAAGTGATTTTACTTGAGGCTGATGAAGATGTCGCCGTATCAGTTGTTCTTTCTGGACGTTATTCATATTCCGCTGCAAGTTCTTCTCCTAACTGGAATAAAAAATCTGTACGTGAAATATTTTCACCTGTCGTTCCTCTGTACAGAACCCATGCGTTTATTCCGACTAAATCGAGGATACTGTAAAATACACGCATAGGCCGTCTACGGCAATTACATTTCATACAATATTTTCAATTCAATACTAAAATACAATTGATCTAAAATACTTAATGGAGAATAACATGTTGTTTTTTAATTTAGCGTTTTTTTTTTAATACTTTCGTGTAGAAATCCCAGTTAAATCACCCTGTGTATATGTATATATATATTATCCTCTGATAATGTATTGCCAAAAAAAAATTGTATAAAAACTGTTTCAATTTAAACGATTAAATACTTGATACTTTGACAACTTTTCAATATTTTTTGTATTGTTATCTTAACTCTTTTTCTCGGTTTTGTATAATTTTAGCTATTTATCAATAAATATGTGGCTTATTCATGTTCTTATAGGGTTGAAATATGAATTAAATTTGTATTTCTATTCGTTTAATTTTTCTTCTATATTTTATTCTTCTGTCTATAAAACGTTTTATACAGTATTGTATTATATATATATATATATATATATATATATATATATATATATATATATATATATATATATATATATATAAAGTCACAAAAATATAAAAAATGAAATATAAAAATACGAAAAAAAATATTAAAAATAAATATAATAAATGAGATATAAAATAAATATTATATATATATATATATATATATATATATATATATATATATATATAATAAATGAGGTATAAAAACCATTAGTGGAAAAATACCAAGTTTCAATATTTAAAAACAATTTTTGAAAATGCTATACTTCGAAATATATTCTCATTTGACCAGTAAAAAATTGTTTAGTATCCCACTGGGCAGAAAGAACAGCATAAATTTCATTTTAATGTTGAATAAAAGTTGGAAATATTTTTAATTATATTTATAATTCAGCATTGCGAGTATATCGTCTGTGGTTTTCAGTATATGAAATTTTTATTAATTTGATACCGACAAATATTTATCTTTCATATACAAGAGTACCGAAAAACAGTTCCAGACACATTTAGACAAGCATACAGTGTGTGTATATGTATATATATATATATATATATATAATTCCTGTAAATGTCTGTAGGATTATCACTAAAAATTAGTTATAATTTAATTTTTTTGTAACGTTTTCTCTCTGATTTGAAACATTTTCACCAATTAAAAAACGTACTTTGTATAATAATATATAAAATGTCCTCTAAATTATTTATTTATTTATATATATATATATATATATATATATATATACAAGTTTATGTACATATGTATGTATGTATAGTGAATATTTAAGAAAATATCAGTAAAAATTTATTTTACTTTAGTTTCTTTCATTAGTTTTTATCTCCGATTTGGGACATAAACTCCATTTAATTGTTTTCCTTTTTTATAATTAAAATATTCTACAAAAGTCAAATAATTTAATACAATTTTTCAGATAAATTACTTATATAAAATGAAATTTCTACGATAACTATAAAAAAAAATAATAAATTCTAGAAAAATTAATTAGTGACTAAAATTCATAATTGAACCTAATTCTTTATTTACATTTTATCTTGGAGATCACTGTTGAATTTCTTTATCATTGGCAATTAATTTTCGAATTGTTTAAAAGTCACTTAAAAAGTACTTGTAAATAAAATTCGGAATTATTTGTAATCGAAAAAACAATGGGCTTTAAGATAAAATAAAAATATTATACAATAAGTGAAACAGAATATAGAATAATCAAATTATTTAATTTATTCGTTAGTTGTTTATTATGAGACTATTAAAACTTTATTTGCAAATAATCGGACTTTTACGAACCCACATTTTTGCAGGAACTGTAAAAATATTTTAAGAACATAATTTGAATATACTCGGAAATCCCAGTTTCGTTTCTGCGCTACAACGACAGATAAAAGGACCGAAACACTTTTTAAGGGTAGACTGTCGAATGGGATTTATCAATTTCGACAATTTTTTTGTGTCGTGCGTGCAATAAGGAACCGATACGATCGCGGACCCGCAGGCGTGCTTTTTGTAAGATAACGCATATTCATGCGCGGATATTGTAACTGTCGAATATCTGATATTTTCACACAACAGTACATCCTCATTGAATGTTCATTTATGTATATATTTTTTTATGTGAAATATATGTAAATGACGACGGTTCGCCAGCGTACAAAAAATAACTAATGAATATAAAATTGAATCGATGTGTATCATTTGATACATCCATTGTGAACATTTCGCTATTTGGAAGAATCATTCTCTGCATAGGTTTTGTGAAATTTGGATAAAAATAGAAATTATTTTTGAAAATGCACTCTATATATATATATATATATTAGGTTGGTGCGAAAATAATTGCGGTATTTATTTTTTGAAGTTTGCGCCGATTTTTCTAGTTAATGTCATCTTTTGTTATAGTCATGTGACACATCATGGTAAACAATGAAATCAGCACTACTGATTTCAGCTCATGTAGATTGTTTTCATTCTTTAGTACAACCATTTTTAATACTCTTCTATAATCTAATATACATATATCGGTTTTATGAAAAAAATAGACTCGGATTCTAAAGGAAGCTTTTATTGAATATTTTTTTTAAATTATCTAAGTTAAAAATATTCAATTTTGTCTTTTTTTGTACGATTTTTTTTATATGCGGTTTTCTGTGGAAAGTTTCTACCGCATAAAAAGAGACTTAACTGTATATATATATATATATATATATATATATATATATATATATATATATATATATATAAATATGAGTGTATATACAGATGTGTGGATATATATATATATATATATATATGCAAGAGCAAGTTAAAAAATAAAGAAACTGTAATACTTATATTAGTTTTGCGACAAAAATGGACTCATCTTTAAAGGAAACTTTTACTGAATATTTTTGTTAAATTATCTAAGTTAAAAATATCCAATTTGTCTTTTTTGTGCGATTTTTATGCGGCTTTTTGTGGAATGTATCCACCGCATAAAGAGAGCCTTGACTGTATATGTATGTATATATATATATATATATATACATACATACATATTCATATATATATATATATATATATATATATATATATATATATATATATATATATATAGTTGATTTATTGTAGCGAGTTATTGAATACATAAATGTCCTTGTGAAATGAATTTACATACACAAAAACGCAATGCAAAACTTTGTTTCGCTTTCTGAAACTAATAACTATGCCTTTTTATGATAACTTCGTTCGTGTCTCTCTGAAATTAATAATGAATCCATGACAAACGAATGTACAGGTACAAAACTGTTCGAAGTCGGCGACAACCGTGCACGGAATGAAAAATGAAAATGGTGTGCGACCCCACACTGCGTGCACACCGTTGGATTTCCTTTATGAACGTCCCGTGTGGTCGCATTAAATGGAATTGTTATCTGATCGTATCAGATATACAAACTGTTTGTAGTACACGTCCTGTTGAAGTTGATTCGATCGTTGTGTTCCATTCAACAGATGGACAGCTAGTATGTTCATTTATAACAAATTTTCTTTTATTTTAAGTGCAATCTAGGAATTATTTTTTGTCATACTTTTTATAAATTATTTATATATTTATATATATATATATATATATATATATATATATA
The DNA here is from genome assembly GCA_034766995.1 of Acanthacorydalis orientalis. NCBI lineage: Eukaryota > Metazoa > Arthropoda > Insecta > Megaloptera > Corydalidae > Acanthacorydalis > Acanthacorydalis orientalis. Next base: position 55,829,428 of record CM068315.1, on the reverse strand, counting down.
TATCAAAAAATGTTATGTTCAGAGAAAACAAATTCCGAATTTAAACCTTTTTTCCTGCCTCTCAGGTTGGTTTGGCCCCTTAATGAATATTTGGCCCCTTAATTGAAAATTTAACAACAAAAATACTAAAAATTAAATGTAATTTGTATTTTTGATTCTAAATTATGAGAATATATATATATATATATGATTATATATACATATGTATATATATATATATACATATTATTTCCTTGATTAAATTGTAGATCACATATTTATCAAGTCTTGTAAACGAATGTAAACATTGGACATTATTTGCAAGATATATTATTAGGAAACAAGATTGATTTCCGCAATATCATATATAAAAAAAATTACCGAAACTTATTTCCATATAAAAATATGAAATGTGTCAAGACTTCAAGTGATTGTTTATGATTGAATGTATCATAAAATATATGTATTAATTAAAAATACGTTGAACGACTGTACCCAATATTAAAACGCTATTAAAAACAACACAATCTATTACATATTTTGCAATGAAAGTTGAAAATTTATTCGTACGTATCAACGTTTTTTTCCTCTCTGATACTCAACGTTGACAAATATTTATTTCATCGCGTTCGTTTTTCGAATAATCGAGAAACAATCTGTGTGTTATTTTTATCTCCGATGATCGATCATGCATAAATATTTGTCAAATCAAAAGATAAATGATTATTCAGGATTATAATATGATTTTTTGGCATATATTTCAATTCTTAACTCACTGTAGATTAAAGTAAAAAAATGTAGATATTGATATTCAATCAAATATATATATATATATATATATATATATATATATATATAGCAAGATACAATTTAGGAATCCACATGAAAGTATTGAAAGGAGGAGCAGGGACTAAGGAAAGACATGTTATTTTTTATTAGTGTTTTAGTTTAATTAAATACTAAAATACAATTGAACTACAGTCGTGTGAACAGTCGTGTTGTTTTGACTGATTGTATTTTTAGAATGTTGAAAGAAATAACAATCTTATGTCTTACCAAAAACACAAGATTCTTTTTATAAAATTAATTATAAATAAGAGTAATATTCTTAATAGTTCTCATATTAAAAATAAATCAAATCGTTAGTTATAAACATTGACTAGAAAACAGAAAAATTGAATTTAATAAAAAACATAAAGATTGTATAAGTGTTTAACCGCCAACGGGTTTATGATAAGATTGTATAAAATGTAAAATATAGAATATTTTAATTAGTTTTTAATAATTACTTAATGAAATCAAAGACGATTCCGTTAAATAATTAGTTATGTGTGTATCTATATATATATATATATATATATATATATATATTTATTTATATATATATTTGTGTTTATTTCTGTAATGAATTCTTTAATAATATTACATGATCACAAAACTGTTAAAACAAATTATTCGACGCCGTCTATACGAAATGATGTTAATAAGCGAGCTTCGAACACCGATAGCTTTTCGAATGTGACATTTTCGATAAACGAGTCGCATAGATGAAATTTCAAAGTTTACTCTGAGTAATTAAAAGTAAACATCTGTTTTCACGTTAAATGTGCACAAAGGTAATTTCAGTGAATTTGATATCGCTTATGTAGTTACGTATTTTGTATATATATATATATATGTATATACATACATATAGTTTGAAGTTATTATTAAATATTTCAAATCCAAATGAAATTCACTGATATACGTTTTACAATTATTATTACTTAGAACGACAATGTATAATATACTGTGACTATTATACTATACACAAACTATATATATATATGTAAACACACACACATATATATATATATATATATATATATATATATATATATACATACATATACTGGATCAAAATGTTTCCATATAGCTAGCTATAAGTAAGATTTTTGCTCATTTTATTCTGAATTGTTTAATATTTTTAAAATTTTTATGGTTGATTGTAACCTAAAGAGTAATTTTAATGAACCATAATGTAATTGACCATATTTATCCATAAAGCTAGCTGTACGAAAATTTTCCACTTATTTTATTCTGAATTGTTCAAATTTTTTAAACTTTTTATGGTTGATTGTAACAATATGGTATGGCTGATTGTGATTAAACAAGTCACTAATATTTCAAAAAGACTAATACAATTCAAATAATTACTGTGCCTATTAAGTGTATGGAGACTTTTTTAGGTTTCAAATACTGACTTTTGTTATTGTGACTTGTTTATCGGATTGACTATTTAATAAAATAATATTTTCTTTGTACGATTACAAGACATATGTGATCTGCATATTTCCATAATAAATACATTATTATGGTTATTACAAACAAAACACTGAAATTATCACAAGTGTATGGACACTTTTGATCCATTATATATATATATATATATATATATATCACATTCAACTAAAACATAAACATTTCTACTACATTGTCGCTTTAAGCGACACCGAACTTCTCGAAAACTTCACACGAACCGTACATACAATTAATCGCTACGTCCGTTTCGAGCGAGGACCGTCTCGAGAGCTTCACTTCAAATCACCCTATAACATAATACAGATAATACAATATTCCATTAACATTGTCTCTTTATCGCGAAAAGAATTGTTCGATAAATAGCGTTCAGCAACAATTCAATTCGAATACAATTACATTTTATATTCGTACGTTCTGAATGCAAAGTAGAGAAATTATAAATAAGACATTGTGTTTGGTCGTTTAACGACGAACATAAAAACATGAAGATGAAAAGCGACCGTGAGCAATCATATTTTCTTATAAACATGCACGGTTATTTTTTTTAATGTGCTATACATTAAACACAAAGGCCTCCTTACGACTCTTGTCGTTTCGACTGTAATATTTTTATACTTGTACATATATATACAAATATGTATATATATATATATATATATGTATATGTATATATATAGACATAGATTCATACAAAAGAAAAAATAAAAATCCACCCGAATATTTCAACTCGTACACTTTTCCCGTATCCTCTTCACTCGACGTGGCTTATTATACACACGGCTTGGTCGTTAAATTCAACTAGATCTATATTTAGATATATTCATATTTTTCAACGATGAATGCTGAACACAAAAAAGCTTATCAATGCAGAATGTCGCTGACTATGCACCGAAAAGGCAGGGACATGTACGTGTGTGTGTGTGTGTGCTGGTGAAATTATTCAACAATATGCTCTGTATCTCCAATATGCATAATAGAACATACAACACAAACAAGCGGATAAATACATAAACGGAACGTACATGCACGTGCGAGCTTTTACTTGTGCTCGTGTGCAACTGTATTTTTCCTGTCTGTTTCAGAATGTATGAAAAACAAACGCTTTCAATATTTATCGGGCACAACAAAAGATTTACAGAGGCGTCCATTACGACGTCCCGTCATTCGTTTTGTTTCCGATGCGCTCCCGTCATTAATAATTTATGAAAGCTCTTTATGTTATTGAATATTCGTCAATCTGACGCTCGATTCCAATTATTTGCATACTGTTTTATATGCTACTACTGCGACTTTGTCCAAGGTTGAATTATTTTTTAAAAAAATTCCCTTTTTTATTTAATAATAACAGTGCTTAACCCGTTAAGCGTTTATGACGAGAGATGGAATTTCTTGGTTAATGTCGACTATACTCGTCGCGTAGAAAAAATCGCTTTTGCTATTTATAGTGAAATTTAGATAGAAAAAAATATATATTTGTAATTTTATCACGTTTTGGAAAATCACTAAACAGTTTTCTCTTTGTTTTGTGATTCTTATGCTTGCTGCCAAGAGAATATATTAAAGGATCTAATATAAAAACTTGTGAAGTGATTAACGTTTTTATTTATCCTCCCTGATGAGTTTTACTGATAGTGATGAAAATATATTGTTACATGCGAGAAAACGGAATAGAGCGATGACATCTGTAACGTCTTCTGATGAAAGTAGTGATGAGGTTGAAGAAGATAATGAAGATGCGGTTTTAAATACAAGGGTACAGAAAAGAATATCGGTAATTTCGACGTCTCCTGATGAAAGTAGTGATGAGGATGAAGAAGGTAATGAACCAGATAGAGAAAATAAAAATTCAAATGTACAATGGAATCAGTAGAGGTGGAGTGCGAGCACCATTTAAATTTACTGCTTGTCCTGGTCCAAATTTCACTATTCTCCATCCGTCAAAAACCAAATGTGTGTTCTATATGGACACATTTTTAGATTGTGACTTACTTAACATAATAGTGGAGGTATATATATACAAATATTATTGTCAATAAATATATTTATAGATGTTTCCTCAATTTTTTTGGCAATGTGATATTGACACGAACAAACATATTAATTTTGTGTCTGTTATATCAATAAATATTGTTTTGAAGAAATTTTCTACCTTAAACAGTTAGCAATAAGAATATATATATATATATATGTATGTATATATATATATAAACATATATCTATATATATATATATATATATTTATATATATATAATGAAAAAAATAGTAGGTTCAACTTATTCATAATAATATTACATCTTTTTAATACTGACGTTTTCTACCTAACTTATTTTCAGAAGAAATAAAGATTTGTCAAAATCTTTTCTACACGACTGACGTTAAGAATCAATTTCTCATTTCCGTTTATGTAACATGTTACGGAACAGATACACGAGGCGTATTGTAAACTTATTGGGTCTGATGGGAAGAAAAAAATGTTAGAATAACAAACAAACATATTACACAGTTCTCGAAATAACACAAATATCATTTATAAGTATATTTTGTAGAGATGAATGCGAATATATCGGTGGTCTTCTCATACTTTATAACATTGCAATCAAACTAACTTTAGTGGCATCCGTCTCTTTCTTCCATGAGTGAAATGTAAATGAAGATCGTATAATAAGTGTTTCAATAATTTTTGATGACTAATATTCTATTAAAAATTGATAAAACGAAGTTGATTTCATGTTATTTAGTTTAGTTTGAACCCCATCGCAATCTAAATATTTTTTTTTAATTGATGCATACTTTCTGAAATTTATAAATGATAGAGACTCTCATTCGACATTCAGAATTGATGATTATTTACTCGTATCATTGTTGTTTTTTAAATTTCGCTTTTTCTTCTGAATTTATTACAAAAATATTAATCTTTTTTATTATACATCACAGAAGATAAATAATAGTACTTTCTTAATTTTAGAATACTATAATTGACATTATTTAACGTATTTATTATAACAATTATAATTTTTTTACACTTTACGTTTGCATACAATTTTTTTTCGTTATTAGTTGGCATAATCTCGCAAAACAGTGACGAACACGATGGCATCCGAAAAACAGTATACTAGGAATTGCATACTTTCACATTCTAGCAGAAAAAAAATGCTGCCGATGTCACGGAAAAAATTTTTTTTTCAGTTTTGTGGGAAGCCGCTGTGACACATGAAACATGCAAAAAGTGCTAAATCAGTGGAAGAGGTCCTAAAATTCCTTAGGGACTCATCGACACATAGCCACCATCTCCTTCTCGACAAGACATTCGTCAGCTACCCAACAGGCGGAGCAAATGTATGTAAAATAATGGGGGTAATTTTGAGGATTGAAATGTATTTCATATTTCCGTAAACTTGCATTTTTTATAAAAAAAGGCACCGGTTTAATTTGTACATTTAATATATATATATATATATATATATATATATATATATGTGTGTGCGCGTATGTGGGTCTATATATATATATATATATGTATGTATGTATGAATTTTTATACACGTTATAAATTTATGCAATCTCATTCTACGCGATCAGAAAATATATTTTCATATAATCTTTAATTGATTTACTGTATATCAATTACCCGAATGTAAAAACTTAACTGTACCAATTACATCATTCGGACCTTTTTCGTTTTTGTAGTGAGCACGTTACTGCGTTACGTAGTGATCACATTAGTCTTCTTTCAAGTGTTCGAAGCGAAACATCACTAGCACTCAAAGATAACAACTAGTATGTAAGTGAACACAAATAATCTATAATATATTTTTTCAATAGTATTTTTTTTCGTATTGGTCGACTCTATTTACGCGCTTTTCCTTCTCGTTAAAAAATCACATGAGAAAAATAATCCCCGTAAATCAGTGAACGGCTGTATATATATATGTTTGTATGTATCTCTGTGTGTTTTATAGTTCTGTGCTACAAATATGATATTAAATGTAATATCATATGTGTTATCATTCATATGTTATGTAAATAAATCTACTCCAACCTACTATACTTCAATAATATTTTAATATATATTTTGGATTGTTTTCCTATTGATACTCTAGCGTTTATTTTATTCCCGTTTTTTTTCAATTTTATCTACATGTTTCCAGTTCGTTCCGTTATTAGATTTATATACATACATATATATATATATATATATATATATATATATATGTATATATATATATAGGTATGTATCAATACATTGAATCATTGACATTGGTAAACTGAATTTAAACTTATTTGATTTGAATTCAGAACACCGTTTATACGTTTTGATGATCCTCTCCATTTGTAATGAAAATTTACTTAATTCACTGCAGGATTAGTTTTAACAATCTCTTTTATTGGCATGCTTTCACTTAACTATACAACCCGATTTGTACACTACTAAACTAGGACTGCTTTGAAACTAAACATTATAATCTCTGGGATAATTACATTCATTGATCGTACTTTGCTATTCAGTGTCTTTCTCTCACTTCGTGGTTGATGGATATGTTTATATATATATATATATATATAGTCATAAAGTAGGTTATGCTATGCATATTTCTTACAAATTCTCGGTTTTTCCGTTGTATATATATATATACTCGTATATATAATGAGCTGCACGTTGTTTAAAAAAATAAATTTAAATTATTTTTTTAAATTAATATTTTTTTATTTAAAATTTTCCATTTTGGACTGTTTAAATCATCATCGTAAAGTTTAATCGCTGATTACATTGTCAGAGGAAAAAAATCAACAGAGAACCGGTCCCATAGAAAATTTTAGCTAAACATTAGCGGCCGGCAATGTGTTAATTTAAAAGAATACATGAAAATCTTTCTCGATAGAAATATAAAGATTTATCAGTCTATTCGCACTGAAAATATAAATAGTATGTGATAATGTCTACTTATAAAAGATCGATTATAAACATCAATATAGAATAACTATAAAAAGGCATATTTCATTCATATATAATGCATCTTTTGAAATAATCAAGAGAACATCAATCATTTTGTACTTCATGTAAAAAAAGGCTTATATATATATATATATATGATATATATATGTGATATATGATATATATATATATATATATATATATATATATATATATATATATGATATGATATATTTATATATGATATATATATAGATAGATATGGATACAGATAAATATAATGAAATTCGCCATATTTTGAAAACAAGCGAAGCCATCTTCGAGCAAATTCTCTGTGGCCGTCGCATCCCATCCGCTTACATGACAATTTTTTTGTATCTTGTAAAATTCGATATCGAAATCATCGTCGTCGTCGTCGTTGTGTGTGCCTCGCGCTGATAAATTTATACGCGGGCTTTAAACATACGCCTCCATACGACGGGCCTTCCTTCCTTTTCAACCATTAATCGATGCGAGCGAACGGGTTTTGTATCTGTTCAAGCGAATAATATATGTTAGAGTGGATGGTTCGCTGGAAGGCAGGCAGGCAGGCAGCAGGTATGCAACGAGATAGAGGCCCGTCTCGACGGCCGACTTTGGCTTTAAAACAGGACGCGACGCAGTTGTATTAAGTAGTGAGCGGAGGTTTTAAGTTTATAGCTTATGGAATAGGATGTGAATCGGATGAAGTTTGTCGGGAAGTGTGTATCTCGTTCAGTGCCGCACGGTACGCATCCCTTGCGGAAATCGGGAGGTGTGATTCTTTATAACGTATAGGCGAATGCACTTCATAAAATATAAATTTGAAAATGATGCGAACGGTTTTCTTTCAGTATATATATATATATATATATAATTTTTTTCAACTGCTTTAAAGTGGATAGTATGTAAATATATATATATATATATATATATATATATATATATATATATATATATATATACTATTCACTTTAAAGTGGTTGAAAAAAAAATTAAAATGTTAAATAATCAACTGGACATCAAATGCCGCCACAATGCATCAATTTATCATATTGTATCGGTTCTGGGACAATTACCCCCAGGAAAAAAATACCGGACAGTAACCCCGCTGACGATAACTTCCGTGTAAAAAAAAACTCGGACATTAACCTCCTGTGTAAAAAAATCCCTAGACATCAACTCCTCCCCCCCCCCGTACAAGAATAAAAACTCTTTAAAAAAATTTCATCGTCACAACAGACGATTGATACAAAAATTTATTTGATGAAATAAATGTTTTAAAGTCAGTTTGTCGAAATAAAAAATTTAACAAAAAAATATTTGACAACAGAATATGAATACAAATTTAAAATTATACTAACATCTAATATGCGTACATTTTGGAGTCAGAGCGAGAAAAACTAATTGCTTTTAAAATATTGAAATCTCTCGTATTGAAAATGTAGCTTTATGTTATTATTTGAAATTATACTGACACATATCATACACATTTCTTAGGACAGACAGAGAGAAAATTAATTCATTTAAAATGTTGAAATCTCTGGGGTGGGGAGACGGGTTGTCCAGGAGGTGATTGTCCTAGAACCGGCCGTCGGTTTTCATTGCTGAAAGACTGGAATGAATATTGTTCTCACTACATGTCACGAATTTCGAAACAGAACACACACATTAATTTGATACGCCTATTAAATGGATTATTTTTAAATTCGAATATATCAATTTCATGTTTAAATAATGACAATACGCTTTGACGTCTCAATTCGTTCAACCATAATTGAACAATAACGTGTGTCGCGAGACGCAAAAGCTCCATTGTCAATATTTATTATGAGTAATGACTCGGCAATGATCCGTCCATTGTTCATCTATTTAATAACGACTTTTATACGATACACGGTCCGTCACAATGGCCGGTCATTTCGGATAATCGTGCGTGTTATGTGATTCAAACCAGCGCACACGCACGTGTATATGTATATATATATATATATATATGTGTGTGTGTGTGTATGTATATTATTAGTGTATATATTTATAAATGTGCATGTGTATATAAACGTGTATACGTGGATGTTTGTGTATTGTATTTAACCTACATCGACATATAAACAACATATTTGCTTGTTTCAGTTCACCATGTTTCCCTCATCGAACAACACAGTCCACCACCCCCGAATACTCCTTCCTACATATTATTGTAAACGCATGTATTGTGTTTTGTTTACACACGTGCCAGCAGAAAGAACATTTATAGAGGTTGTTATTATCACGTCTCAAATAAAAATGTAATTATTTATATGACTGCTATAAAGAAAGACATTTATATATATATATATATATATATATGATGACTCAATTTAAGCTACCACATAGAAGTATTAAAAGAAGGTGCAGGAATTATGAAAATTCATATTATTTTTTATTAAGTATCTTAGTTCAATTCAATATTAAAATACTAAATGAGAGAAAACATGTTTTTTTTAATTTTTGCATTTTTTGAATACTTTCGTGTGGAAGCATAAGTTGAATCATCATATGTATTGTGTGTATATATATATCCACACTTTATTTATATTTATATATATTTATATATATATATATATATAAATTATCCGCTGATAATGTATTGCTAAACAAAAATCGTATAAAAACTGTTTCAATTTAAACGATTAAATACTTGATACTTTGATAACTTTTCAAAATTTTTTTTATTGTTATCTTAACTCTTTTTCTTGGTTTTGTACAATTTTAGTTACTTATCAGTAAATATGTGACTTATTTATGATCGTACATGATTGAAATATGAGTTAATTTGCATTTCAAACTCTCTACTCCGGTTAGTTGCATCTGTAAATTATATTTGTTTTTCTATCGATTTTATATTTCTTCTATATTTTATTCTTCTGCCTATAAAACGTTTTATACATTATGGTATTATATATATATATATATATACCTGAGTTAAATAATCATTCATATATATATACATAAAGCTACAAAAGTATAAAAAATAAAATATAAAAATAAGAAAAAAAGATTAAAAATAAATATAAAAAATGAGATATAAAATAAATATTATATATATATGTAGTGCAGTTTGAGGAGTAACTCGTTCGGTGTACTCACCGAGGAATTATTCCTCTTATTCCTCTCTCTCTCTCTCTCTCTCTCTATATATATATATATATATATATGTGTGTGTGTATGTGTGGAAAGAAGGAAAAACAAAATAAACTCATTTCTATACCTATTGTTGACTTTTATAAAATTTGGAAATAAATTAAACACCTACACACAATCCTAAACGTTGTGTATACTGGTATTCTTCATAAAAATAGAAAGTTTTCAGTGAAAATCTACTGCCCGGTATTACAATTTGAATACGTTCGCCGGTATCAAATGAAAAGGCGTCGAAATCAATAGTGAGCGCGGGGAAAGGGGAACGTTCGATCGCGCGTTAGATGAACAAAGATAGAATATACGTACGGGTATATGAAAGGATGACAAAAAAGTATAAAACGAATTAACATAGCGTACGAGACGTGCGAACATGCAGAAAAAGCACTCATCGCCGTGTAGTGCGGTGGCCGTCGTACCTGCGAGCCTTCTGTACACACGAGAGAAAAAAAAACGAAAAAAACTTTCACGCTTCTCAATGGCTTTATCTACTTTTACCATTATACGATAACGACGAGACACGGCCGATACGTGCCGCACGACACCTCTTGTTCTTTTTCACCGTCGTGCAGACATCGACGTTTCTCTTCGCGAGGCAACGTCGCCGATCGACGATATTACATACCGGAAATCGTTCTTCCGAAAGAGATCATTCGTCGCGACGGAGAACCACTTCGAATTAACCCGTTGTTGTTTATGGCGCTGTCTACGCGTCGAGTTTCGTTGAATATTTCTTTGTAAGCTTCGAATTCTTTTCAGTAGACACTCTTCATTACATCCATTTATATATATATATATATATATATACATATATGTATCGATATTTATAGTCCTTTGATTTATTGGATTGGCTAGAAAGTGATTGCGGTTTTTTCTAAGTAAATGAAAGGCGAATTTTTCACGGGAAACAAGAACTTTATTAAACAATATATTATCAATTTTGTTCGACTACCTTTCGCCATCTTTCAGACAACTTCCATGATTCCGCACTCAAATAAGTTATTATTTTTTTTCGGTAAAAACAGTTCCAAGAACGATTTGATATCCTCATCAGCAGTGAAGGTTTTATCATTCAAGGCGTTCTGCAAAAACGAAAGTAATAATACTCTGATGGTGCCAGGTCTGGTGCATCAGGTGAAACACAGCACCTTTGCGATTCGCCAATTCTGGACGCTTCTGTTCGATGGCATCACTAGATTCATCCAGATGAAGATCCAGTGCACGTCCGAATTAATTGTTTGGTTCTTTGGAAGCAGCTCAAAGTACACAATGCCTTTGAAATGCCGCCAAGATGACAGATTAACCTTCCTTTGGTGAATATCTACTTCTGAAACGCTTTGAGCAGGTTCATCACGCTTGCTTCACTATCATTTTCGTTCGACGTCGTCGTAGACGATCCATTTCTCATCGCCTGTTATCAAGAGTTTCACAAATTGACCGTTTTCTTCACGTTACAAGAGAGAATCGCAGATGCCAATGCGCTTAGTGAGGAACATATATGGAATTGAACTGTTGAAATTATTATAGATCTTGATCGGACAACACGTATAAATAATATAAAAAAAGCCTCTAAGCCTCGCACGAAGAGAAAAGGGTGGAAGATAAAACTGTTAATATACTATGAACGTATAATAGGATTCACAGATTTGAGGGAGTTGCACATTAAATGCATTTGTGCAACTTGTCCTCGAACAAAAAAATACATCCGACTACGTTTTCAAATCGAGGACCATCTGTTAATATGTTTTCGCATCTTTAATACAAAGAGCACAATTTTTCAAAGCGCTGCTGGTACATCCCTGGACAAATATAGGACTTTTACAAACGGGTTAATTGGCCACAGTAACATAAAACAAAATTATAATTTTAATTAATGTGTTTAGTTTTATCTATTACCATTATATTTTTATACATGTACACTTTTGTATATATATATATATATATATATATATATATATATATGTATATATTTATTTGTATGTATGTAAAGTTTCTATGCGAAATCATTCGAATCTTTTCACGTTAGGAAAATCCCAAACAAAGACCCCCTTCTATATTGTAAAAATACTTCTAATGGAATTGGCAGACTGGCTGTGTATCGAGAAAAGAATCGAAATGCGGATAAAAGGCATACGAGATAAGACGTAAGATTTGCTATATCTTTACACGTATCGTACGGGAGAAAACTGAGAATATGATGGGGGAGGGGGGGGGGGTTAGGTCGAGGGGAAAACGAATAAATTGTGTAGCGTTCAGAACGTGTGCGACGAAGAGACGTGTCAACGTCGTATACGTTTACCTCTCTCTTGTTCAATTGAATAAGAGCATTATGTATTCTTATATATATATATACATATGTATATGTTCTTCGATTCCGGCGGTACGGTTTCGAATCACAACAGAAACGAAATGAAATATGTTTAACGCGGTCGTACGTGAAACGAAAGAGAGATTTAAATCGCGTCGACTTTTCCTCTCTAATATCTTTTGTGGAACTCGTTAGAAGAAAAGTACACTGGCATATTTTCAGATGAAGGGGATTCTTTGTTTTCTGCGATTCTGTCGAAAATCATGTTACATTTTATTACACGGTTACTTTATCTTTCGTCGAAATTCTTCGTGACGTATAATGTGTATTCCCTTCAAAAGAAACACATTTATACATTTACTAGTTACTGATTATATGTATATATATATACATACTCTATTCTATTAGTAAGTCTGTGATCTTTTTTCTGCTCAGTGTCTCCTCCTATTTATACGATCGCGTGCGTAAGTGAGGAGACACAGAGCCGCCACGGCAAGCGGAATATCTAATGAGTAAATACATTGTTCATGCTTTATCGGCCCTGTCTCTTATAAACCGTACGGCTCGGTTCATACTTATTCAGACAATACGAACTGCTACCCTGAATAATACGTTTTACGGGTATTGTCACGTAAGTACGCGGCACACGAATTCGGTGTTTTAGTCTTTCGGGCCGGCTTAAGTAAATTTATGCGGAAAAACGATTACGTTCTCAAAACAAAAAGTACACTTTACCCGAAACATAATTTCGAATATCACAAAACGTTATTTGTCTTAACGTGAATAAAAACTCACAAGTTAATGACTGATACGAGATTCGTTTCTGGTCATTTTCTGTACATTTTACACGTTCTAGATGGCAACGATCGATAAAATCAATCAAAAGATTTTATTTTTTTTTTGGTATCATCTTGATCGAAAACATAAATTATACTATCTTTAACACTTTAATGCCGTATATATACATATATATATATATATATATATATATATATATATATATATATATATATATATACATGTAAAATAGATATTAAATAATCGTGAATTATTTTTCTACATTATCATCAATTTGCATCCAGATTTATCAACATTTCACAGTGTAATTTTTAATTTGGTATGAAACCCATTAGTTATATTTAATAATTTTTGTATAGCAGTAATAATTTTTTGGTTGAATGATATTTTTATTTATTTTACTACTTCTTTCATGTATTGATACATATATATATATATATAGAGAGAGAGAGAGAGAAAGAGAGATACATATATATATAGATAAATATAGATATTTATTTATATATATATATATATATATATATGTCTAATATTTCAATACGAAAAATATATGACAGTCTACTGTCATAATTACTGGCACGTATATACATATATACATATAGATTTATGATGAAGCAATTAGTGATACTGCGAATTGTGTCATTAAAGGATGTAATTATGGTCAAAGAAACATATAACTTATATAAGATGATATCGTTAATAACCAGAAAATTATGTTTAATATATATATATATATGAGTATGTAATGTGACCGTCGAACGGATACAATACAGACATAATAACGTAACATTGTCTATACAGAGGACAATTATGCGACATAACACGAAAATTAAGTAGCAATTTCTGGCCAAACTTCATCAGAGCACACTGAAAACACGACGATCGCGTCCGCACGGAGTCAAAAACCACAAACTCGGGTCAATTCTGCAATCGTTAGATACGTACAAAAACCCTTTCGTCGTTCGCCGTATCAAGATAGCGGCCGGCGAATGTGCTCCGACGCAATTCGACGGAGCGACTCGACCCCTGCTCGGAGCGATACAATCGGCACGGGAGAGAGACAGTCTGCGGCCGACGAATAAAGAACGAAATTAAACGTTCGAACGGAACACGATTCGTCGTCAGTGCCCTATTGTGCGCCATTGTTTACGAATCGAGCGCCCAGTCATTCGATCGGGAGGCGAATCTGTTTCGTCGAGCGCTCATCGCGAATACGTCGACGGACTCGCGGTTATGTCGAGAACAGTCGAGACGAACTCGTGGAGAGTTCTGGAAAATGTTTATGTTTTTTAATCGACTTGAAATTGAAATCGATACGAAACGTATTACTGTTAGGAAATCTTTAAATTGCTCTCCCGAAAAAGCCTACTTTTTTCTTGGATTACTAGTCTTTTGCAATGTCTACAACAAATTGTTTTCAAATACCGAGAATACTCAATACACTAACAAAAAATATACGCGGGTCGTTCGATAAGTATGGTAAAAAAGCAAATTGAACGTCGTTTTTTTTACAAAAAAAAAAAAAAAAAACAGTTTTATTTCACAACACAGTCTCGATTGAGGGCTGTTGAATCTTTTCACGACGACCGTACTCGTCGTAAACGCTTAAGGGGCTAAATATAAAAATATATAATTAAAATACTGCAAGTTGTGTGAACGTGAAAAGATTTCATGTAGTATGTTATATAATGTACAGTAAACAAATTCAAACAAATCGATGATTTTCAATTCGAGAGCTCGATTTCCGTTCGTGTAAGTGATCGACCGAGTTTCGAATCCGTACGAAATATCGGTTCGAAAAAAAAACCACGTCCGGATAACTGCAAAGCTCATCCGAATGAAAGCATCTCTGACAACTGACAGGCCGAACAGCGATAAACCTCACTCCGCCATCTCTGTATTTATACAGAACGAGAGCGTGCGGTCGCTCGTCGATTATATCGTTAAGCGGTTTAATTGATTAACAGTCGTTCTGACGGCTGATGTAATAATTAACGATAATAAAGCCAATGCCGTCGCGACGCCCCGCGCCGCGACGCGTGCGATCCTGCGAGCTCGGTGTCTGTTGTGATCGACGATGAACTTCGGAATTCCATTTCGCAATGTTGCCGCATGAATGTGCGCGGACCGCAACTTTACAATTTATTTTGTCGGAGACGAATCCGAGCTGAAATTCGTTTAATTGACACACGAAAAAAATAAATAGGACGTGACGACGGTCTCGACGGGATCTCGCATGTGTTATCTGCTGTTCCGAACGTTTGTTCTAGAAACGCGTCGCGTGATCAAATCCGAATCATCTCTCTCTCTCTCTATATATATATATATAGATATATATATATATATTGGGTGTTGGAATTAATTCATAGCGTTTTCTCCATGAAAAAATATCGTTTATTTTAAATGAAATTGAAAAAGCATACCATTCAAAGTATTGTCCATCGTTAGCCACTACTTTTTCCCATCTTTCGGGCAGGAGACGAATACCACGTAGGAAGAACGCCTCATCTTGAGATGCAATCCACGAATCGATCCATTTTTTGCAATCTTCATAAGGAGTGAGCTTCTGCCCAGACAGGCCATGAATTTCAAAGTATTCCGGCCGTTTCTCCTTCAATGCACGGCTCGAGCGCATCAATTGTAGCCGGTAGCGATCCCCAGTGATGGTTTCATTCGGTCCGAGTAGCTCATAGTGGATCACACCCTTATGATCCCACCAAACACAGAGCATGAGCTTGGATCCATGGATATTCGGCTTCGCCGCAGGTGTCGATGGTTGGCCGGGCTTAACCCGTGACTTTCTGCGCTCGAGATTGTCGTAATCCATCCAGTATTCATCGACCGTGACGATTCGATGCAAAAATCTCTTCCTTTTCTCCCGTCGAAGCAGCAGTTCACAGGTAGAGAAACGTCTTTCAACGTCCCTCGATTTCGATTCGCACGGGACCCGATTTATTTGCTTTCGGATCATTCCCATGGCTTTAAGGCGTTTTCCTACCGTTTACAAGTCAACTCCCAACGATTCAGATTATTCTTGAAGTGTTCGACATGGGTCTTCATTAAGCAATGTCTCCGATTCTTCATCGTCGAACTTTTTCGGCTGTCCAGGTCGTGTCTTGTCTTCCGAGTCGAAATCACCACTTTTAAAACGTGCAAACCACTTCAGACACGTTTGCTCAGCTAGAGTGCATGGTCGCCATAAACTTCCACCAAAATACGATGGCTGGCTCAAATATCAAACTGAACTGCTCTTGTTGACAGCACGAAAAAGACCCTTGAAAACCCGTGTCTATCAACACTAGCCTGCTATAACAATGCAGTATGCCTTCGTAGGCACCGGCCAGGCTGTCTACTGCTTTTAATTGTTGAATACAAAACTTCTGACGCCGATCACACACACACGGGTCATAACAGTTTGAATCGAAAATCCAATTGCATTCTTAAATTTCTAATAAATTATCGTTTTGATTCTGAGTCCACTCTGACACTTCCCGGTAGTGTTCTGTAACAAAACGTAGACTTGTTTATATTATTACTGCTTTTAATTGTTGAATACAAAACTTCTGACGCCGATCACACACACTCGGTTGATAACAATTATAATTCAAATCACACATTTCTGCAATTCGTATCAGTGAATGTTACAAAATACAAACAAACGGACACGAGCTGTAATAAAATATGTATCCGTACGGTTGTGGTTCCGTGTTCAGTAAGGTATTCGAAACCAGTACAGATATATAGCTCTCCGTGCATGCAGATAAAACTGTTGTAGAATGATCTGCGAACGAAAAGCACATTATTCAAAATGACCTATATTGGTAGAATACACACTTAATGTGCTCTCGTACTATTGTAGCGTAATCTAAAATCAAATCGGCGTCGCGCGCATTGTACGGGTGTGCGTGACACATCCGGTTTCCATCATCCGGACAATGTGTACACCGGCCGACCGACCGATATGGAGACCGGCCTCGCGCCCTGCCCGGCCGCCCAGTAACACCGTGCGTGCGTGTACAGCGAGAGATTTATGAACAGACGCCCCGCGGCCAATCAATTGTTCGCGGTATTATTTACGCAGTAAATAAAGTCGCCACCACATATGCTGGACACGTACACCGGCACGCGGAGGTTTCTTCTGCAAGACATGCGAGAACCACCTCCGACGCATCGCGGACGAAATTGATTTACTGCGAAGTTGTCAGGAGGCTGCTGTGTGACTTCGGATGATTTATCGTTTCGGCGTGAAATTGAAATTTCTTGTCATATTCTGTGTATTATTATTATTATCAACATTGTTATATATTTATCGACGATTTTAACATATATATATATATATATATATATATATATATATATATATATATATATATATACACGGGAGGCCGAGGCTAAGTGTACCTTTTTTTAAAAAAAAATCGTTTTTAATTAACAAAATAAATGTGTTTCTCAAAATAAAATATGCCATTGGCAAAGATCAAACCCTTAACTACGAAAATATGTAGGCAGTTTTAATATTTATTTTGTACAATATCATGTTATAAATTTGTGTTTTCGCAAGTTTTTTAAATATTTTTTTTAAAATAGCCATTTACCACGGAAAATGAAACAGGAGAGATTTTATTTGAATAAAAGAATGCGGATACTTTTTCTGATATTCCAATATTTATATAAAAAAATATATGCATACACTTTATCTGATATATCGGAAACAGGAAACCTCAAAACAAAGAGGTGTAGAATTTGTTACATAAATAAAATAAGAAAAGATACCATTTATAAGTGTAAATTTTTCTAAAATACCCTCACATGCAGGAAAATATTTTGAATCTTACCATTTAAAAACGAAATACTAAATATGTACGGGGGACCCGGGCTAAGTGAACCGTTTTTTTCAAAATCGCTTTTCATTAACAAAATAAATGTGTTTCTCAAAAATAAACTATGCTATTTACAGAGGTCAAACCCTTAACTACAACAATGTGTAGGCAGTTTTAATATTCATTTTGTATTTTTCTCGTTATTTAAGAGAAAGTGAAGACGTGCAAAACTCGACATGTCAAAATTTCCGGGGGTAAGCGAACCGCTATATTAAAAATCGGTTAAAAAGAAAAATGAAACGTTTTTATAATGAAAAATATTTAATACATTTTAATTAACCTGTTTTCCACAATCTGCATGTATTTTATGAAACTTTTTCTAAATTAAGATCTGCATATTTTCATAATAAAAACATTACTATGGTTATTACAAACAAACAACTGAAATTATCACAAGTGTATGGAGACTGTTTTGATCCAGTGTACATTGATAAAAAACTAATTGAGTTTGATACCACATGAAATACAATTCTGTCTAGTATGTCAAATATACAAACTTCTTAATTAATTCCAATTCTTGAATATATGTGAATCTTATTATCTGTTGAGAGTTATTGTAACTTGTTTATCGATTTTACTGTTTAATAATGTAACATTTTCTCTGGATGATTACAAGACATATGTGATCTGCATATTTCCACAATAAATACATTACTGTGGTTATGACAAACAAAAAACTAATAATTATCACAAGTGCATGGAGACTGTTTTGATCCAGTGTGTATGTATGTACATATGTGTGTGTAACTAGGTGTCTATATAGGACGCGCACGTGTGTGTGTGCACGTTTTGATATGATATTGGCTTTTAGGATTAATTGAAGGGACATATGAATCCTCGACGAGTTATCATCTTTTTATTATAAAAACATAATAGAACGTCTATGACGAAGTTACACGGCTATAAGTCTGGTCGTTTATCATATATAACCTCAAACCCTATCGAAAATTGAACTTTCGAACCGGCGAACGAATCCCATAATATAAAAATATAACGAAACATCTCGTACCGCATATCGTAAAATATGATCAGCTAGGGGATGTGTGTGTGTATGTATGTACGTACATACATACATACATACATACGTACCCATCTTATGATGTTCTAGTAAACGAGAATGTTATTTTTTATACGAGTTGCTAGTAGTACTGTTACATACACACATGAATACATATATACATATATATATATATATATATATATATATATGTATATGTATTTTCAATAACCTATCATAATATTTCCGACCATCAAATAAACTCTACGTTATTATTTTCACTGTATTACCACCTCCTCTCGCGACACGCTGTGAATATTGATAACAAAAAAATATATGTCCGAATAGTGGTGCCCGTCGTTCTTTCTGTGTTTGTATTGAAAAAAAAATGATGGATTGTTTTATGGTCGGAAAATAGACTCTTGGCATCATCCGAGAGCGCCGGTCGAGATATACGAAAGCTTATTAAACGGAAAATCTGTTTAAATAAGTTTTCCTCTTTTTTTTGGTATGCTTTTTCCGACGCGCTTCTCTGTGGTTTTTTTCA
Organism: Acanthacorydalis orientalis; assembly: GCA_034766995.1. NCBI lineage: Eukaryota > Metazoa > Arthropoda > Insecta > Megaloptera > Corydalidae > Acanthacorydalis > Acanthacorydalis orientalis. Next base: position 55,809,487 of record CM068315.1, on the reverse strand, counting down.
CGTTTTCGCTGAACGAAAAAACGGGATTTATTTTATCGCGCGCGTAGGAATATTTATTTATTTAATTTTAAACTGGACAAGGACGACACGATTGTATAAAAATGTTCGATTTGTTTGCGGGACGTATTTTCATACAAAGTATTGTATATTTGTCAGCTTGGTAAACATTTTAATTAACTAATGGATGTAAGAAAACAGCTATATAATGAATGCGCTTAATTTTAAGGCTTTGATGGAATGTAATTTTATCTTATTAGCAATTCAGTCTTCACTGTTTCTATGACTGTACCGAAATTTACAAAAATATACTTTTGACCCATTAAACGCCGCTACTCAAAGTCGTAGGAATTTTCCAAAACTCTTAACATGTTTTTTATCAAATATAATTTTATCTTATGAACAATTCAATCTTCCCTGTTTCTATAACTGTACCAAAATTTACAAAAAAATTCTTTTGACCCATTAAAGGTTGCTACTCAAAATCGAAGAGATTTTCGAAAACTCTTAGCATGGTATTTTATCAAATGTAAAGAATTCAGTCTTCCCTGTTTCTATAACTTTATCAAAATTTACAAAAAAGTACTTTTAACCCATTAAACGCCACTACAAAATCGTAGGAATTTTCCTAAACTCTTAACATGGTATTTTATCAAATGTCATTTTATCTTATCAGTAATTCAGTCTTCACTGTTTCTATAACTGTGCCACAATTGACAAAAAATTTCTTTTAACCCATTAAATGCTGCTACTACTAAACTAAAATCGAAGGAAATATCCAAAACTCTTAACACGTTATTTTATCAAATATAATTTTATCTTATCAACAATTCAGTCTTCCCTGTTTCTATAACCTTATCAAAATTTACAAAAAAGTACTTTTGATCCATTAAAAAGCCACTACTCATAATCGTAGGAATTTTCCGAAACGCTTAACATGTTATTTTATCAAATATAATTTTATCTTATCAAAAATTCAGTCTTCCCTGTTTCTATAACTTTATTAAAATTTACAAAAAAATACTTTTAGCCCATTAAAAGCGGCTACTCAAAATCGAAGAGATTTTCGAAAACGCTTAGTATGATTTGGTCCTGGGTCCCTTCTAATTAATTTGGCGTTTGAAAGAAAAAAAAATAATAATTCTGGTTTTCTATAGTGAAATGTTTTGTATACGCAACAGCGGTGACTATTAGAATTATCAAAAAAAGTGTCAAGTGAATAAAAACTAATTAGTTTTAAATTTTAAATTCATTTATTTTATTGTAATCCGAATCAAATGCCGTTATAGTTACTAAAATACTAGCTTCAACAGTTGAAAAACGTTGCAATTTTTACACACACACACACGAACATATATATATATATATATATATATATATATATATGTATATGATGGTCTGGTTCATGCAAAGTGTACATCTATTCACTTTTTCAAAAATCAAAAAAAAACAATAATGTAGTTCTATTGACATTGAATCAATGTTTAATTTTCTATGAAAAAATTATAAAAAAAATATTTGTAACGGAGAAAAAAAAATCAAAAACTAATGCTGATTTTATGTAACAGAGGCGTTTAATGGGTTAACACGCTTCATTTGTAATTAAATTCCTTTAAACCAGTTAGTGAACCTCCTGAAACTCATACTCATAACTTTCAATAACAATATAAATAAATCTACATGAATTACCCGTTTGTAAGACAATTGAAACATTTATTATGTTAATTTCAGTCATGAAAATAGTTGATCGTTTTGAATAGAGGATGTGTCGAAGAAAATTTCATTTTGAACGATAATTCGTTGCAACGGACCTTTTTAGAAAATGACGAGACGAGTTAAAATATTCATGTGGAAGTGAGACGAGTGCAGACGCTTTACAGTTTTTCGGTATAATTATTATTATCGATACCGAATGTGATTCGGTTCGGACAATTTTCTTTGGAGGGAAACTTCTTTACCGATATGTTATTTTTTTTATTACTCGAGTTTTTATTGACTCAGACGAGTTTACGAACCGATACACTGCGGAATCGACTCCGGATCGAGGTCTATAAACGACGATATCCACACTACGCATAAGTGGTTTATCATTAGACAGGGCTTGAAATTGGCTAATTGAATCAACGAGGGTTAATTGGCAACCGCCGCGGTTGCACCGTCGGTTATACGACGACAACGCCATCGAGTTGCCGAACGTTTGCTTTCCCGTTCGATTTTCTTTCTCTTGTATTCGTTGTCTCTGTTCCCTTACAAACATTCTCTTATATATTCATCTCTGTTTCAAGATCGTTTCATTCGTTTTAGATCTTTCTCGCTTCATCAAATTTTATTATATATACTTACATCTTGTACACACACGCACATAAACATATATATATATATACATACACATAAAAACCAATTAATGTGTATCATCATGCGAACTTCCATCGTTCTATATACGAGTAGAGCGCAGAAAAGCAAACGTTCATTTTATAGTTATCATATGCATATTTGAATTTTAAGAGATATTTTTTCATTTTTAAGTTCTATATACACTGGATCGAAAATGTCTGAATACGGCTAGCTGTAACAGAGATTTTCACTTATTTTATTCTGAATTGTTTGAATTTTTTATTTTTTATTCTAAGATTGATTAGTAGATTTTCGCATAATTCGAATTAGCCTTACTGTTTTCGTTCCTTTTCAATTTAAATTTTATTCACAGCTTAAAAGCATTTAAAATAATTTTATTTACAAAACGAATATTTGAAAAAGTGTGTGAAAAATATGATAATTATTGATAGGTTGCATTGTAAACGAATAAATATTATTTTTATTTTAATATAAAAAATGATCATATCTATTTATTTTTATATCGATGTAAATATTAACGAAGTGAGAGGAGACACAATTCAACGATTTAGATAAATCGATATTCGACGTGTGGGTGGGGGGGGGTGAGGAGGATATCTCAACTCATAAACGTTGAACGAATTGTATAACAAATAAATAAATAAATAAAACAGTACTGTTGGGCAATACAATGAAAGTATATGAATAAATAATTAATTGAACAATTCAACACGTCAATATGACGAACGTGACACGCAAAAGGGGTTAGACGAGAAATACGATACGAACGACGTAACAAGATACTTTTGTTTTCGTGCGTTGAAAAGAAACGCGGGGCGCGGCCCGCCCGACAGTCCGCACAGCGCGTGCTTTGACAAGAACAACAACTGCGTCGTCGTCGCCGTCGTCGACAACGTGGCCCCGACGCCGTCGGATGACACCGGCACATGTTTCACGCTGCGATCGGTCAATTATCCACGTTGGTCGTCGCGGGGCGCCGTCTGAACTGACGTCATGTAGGTGGCCGAGGACGACGTCGAGGACGCACGGTTACCGCAGGCGTCGGCCAAACATAACAGCGACGTTTATCGTCGTCGTCGTCGTGCACCCTGACGAACCGCCGCGTTTTCAGTGCCGCCCGTTCTCGCTGTATCACATTTGGGCTCTTCCATTCGCCGTCGTTGTTGTTGTTATATTGTATTTCCATTTCTGAAACGATTGTCTAATAAATTATTATTAACGACACGAGAACAATAATGATGGGAAATAATTGCCGATGAAGCAAAACACGTCGAAGGTTTTCTTATCGTTGATCTTGATACGAGCCGTAATATGAAATTAAACTGTCTGAAACAATCAATCACAGAATATTTCGCTTTATCATTCGCGCACGAACACAATAACCAAATCTCCTTCTCTTGACGGCTGTTTATGAGTTATACGAGTTTGGGTTTATTAAGCACATTATATTTCCAAACCATCAGCTAAATTACCTCATATATCAATTAAATTCCCTCTCTCTCTCTATATATCTATTTATCTATATATATATATATATATATATATATATATACATATGACTATATATATATAAATGACTTACAATACAACGAACAGCATTTGCTGTAACTACAAGTAAATTTTTAATATAACTTTATTTTATAATGCTGCAATATGGTATGAGCAAAAACAATTCCCACATCAAATATAAATCACAAAAGATTGAAGACACAAACATACACCCGTCTAATACAAATCATACATATATATATATATATATATTTATGTGCGTGTGTGTGAGTAAACATCCACGTGTTCGTCTGTATGTGGATGTAGGTGTTGCGTGTGTGAGTGAAAGTATCAAACTTAAATCCTGTTCGTATTTCACGTTATTATAGACCAATTATAAGAGAAGTCTACCTCTAATGGGATCATACGTATTATGTTACTCGTTGCAAATCCTCTACCATGTCCAAATAAATCTCATTTTATGAAGCATTTACTGCGGCTACATCATTATTTTTATGCTATCCATATAATATGTATACATATATATATATATATATATATATATATATATATATATATATATATAAATGTACTTAACGTTAACCGGATATGTTATTTTAATTTAACCATTAAATCAGCCATGAATGTCAAACGTGAAATTCTGAAAAAAATTTAGAAGTCTTTTTAAAAAAAAACAACCTCTCTTCCGACGTACTTACTGAATTATAATGAGAAATTCGATACGAACGTACAAGTAATTTATAATAACGACCTTATCGCCGAAACAAGTTAAATTATGAAAATAATTATTGATGAATTTTATTTATGGTTATCGCGCATATGAAACAAAACCATGTATAGAAAAGTAGAAAGTCCGCATCATTAAGACGAAACCGATTTATTTTTCACATTTTTGCTTATCGACATAATCGTCTCGAAATGTAATTATGAAAATTTTAAATCGATGGTGCAAATCGCTCACCAGTCAGTAATAAACAAAGGATAGTTTGTCAAAAGAAAAATATTAAAAATATTAATTGTTGTAATGTGATTGACTATTTTTCATATTACAAGCTAGGGAATGTTATTTTTGAGCAATAAAATTTATGAACAGTTGAATTATTTAACAATAAGTGTTAGAATGAACAAGTTTTCAACATAAAACATGAAAAAAAATTTATAGAACCGTTCACTCGTCGGTGCGTTTAAAAAATCCTGTTGTATTTTATTTTTTAGATACAACTAAATAAACATACAAAAAGTGTGATAAAAGAGGAAGGATCTTGAATCGTTATGTGTCACGATATCGAAGCAGACTGCATTACAGAACGAATGTTACATGTTGTACATTTTCATTCACATATCTTAATATTTTTTCAAATTACATTAAGAAAAAAATTTTCAAAACACTTGTTAATTTTAAATTATATTTCGAATGTTTCAGTTTTTCTTGCACCCTATTTGATATTAAGTATTTTACACAAATCTCTACTTAATTGATAAATAAAATATATTTTCATAACGGTCTCTTATGTATGATTTATCACTTCAAAAAAAAGACAGGCAAACGAATAAAGTGAAATCGAAATCGTGAAAAAATATTTATTTATTATTCTGTATCATTAATTCATCACAGGCTTATATAAATACAATGACAACATGATTGATTGATACAAAAGAGTTTGCGATAAATACACATTGCCGAGTAAATTGACTCTTTGTTAAAAATTAAACTGTGCTTAAGCCTTAAAAAAAATGTCAAATCGTCGCAGTGAGTATGACGTAATTACGAAAAATTCTCCGGTGTAGGTGTAAAAAAGCTATTATGGAGGCCGAGGGTGAGTTTATAATATGGCTCAATGGTAGTATGAAAAAATTTATGTCGGTCGTGCCCAAACGATGTCCCGCAAATGTCTCGAAGGGACGTGGCGGGTTTTTATGTACACTAAAATCTGACAGACGGAAAACGGGTGCGTTTTTGTATTATACGAATTTTAACTTTGGTTAATTTATAACTTCTGTTATATATATATATATATATATATATATATATATATATATATATATATATATTAGGGTGTAACATATGAAATTGCAGGATTTGTAGGTAAGAATTAAAGCGCAATATTTTCAAAAAAAACAAAATATATTTAATCAAAATAACCTCAATCAGCTTCAATGGTCTTTTGCCAAAGAGAAATTAGACTGTTTATCACATTATCATAAAAATCGACATTTTTAGAGCTTATAGAGTATTCGAATCCTTGAATCTCTTCTGTTTCGTTTCGGAATTTTTTTTATTTCATAAATAATATTCCAGGTGGCGAAAAAGATGATAGTCTGTCGGTGAAAGATCTGGTGGATAAGGGACTGGTGGATAAGACTACAACCATATATATATATATATATATATATATATATATATATATATATATATACATATATATACATATATATATATATATATATAATATACACATACAGACATATTTCACTGAAACTGAACTTAGTTTTAAACAAAGTAATCAGTGTAGCATTTGTCCAGAACGCTAGATCTATCATATTTTCAGGCATAAAGTTGTTTTAATTGCTTCAAATTAGAAAACAATCAACTTAGTTTTAAAAATTAAATAACTTCGATTCCGGCCGCTTCTAACTTTTGTTCAATTATACATCAGGCTCTACATTAACACGTCCGTTACCGGCCGTCACACACGTGCGACACGACGGTTTATTATGAGCCCGATGTCGTACAGGTGCGACAGCTCTAATTGGTCACTTTATGATCACATGTTGAAACGCACTGTACTCTGAACACACTAGTCGAGCTCTTAAACAGTAAATGGAAGTACTTGGTCTCAAGTTATATTACATTATTTCGAGTTTTTACAGCCTTCAGAGAGTTCGTTGCCTGCGAATTACTAAATTCTAATAGCGAAATAGCTACATTTCCACGTAGCGACAATTCAAATATACAACACTTCCCCTAAACATTGAACAAACGACTTAGATGCCGTGTACGTGCCAGTAACAAGCGGCACACAGCTACTTTCTACGCTTGTGAAATTTGTAAAACCAAAAATAGACAACCAATTGGAGTATTCGTTGACAAATGTTTTAAAATCTATCATAAAAAAACAAATCACATGTATTTTACTTTGAAAAATTGCATTCATTAAGTTTTCGTTTTCCAATCCTATTCATTTTCTTTTAATTTAATGTGTCACATGGACTATAACATATTTTTTTATCTAGAGCGCAGCGTCACATATGTGTGCCAGTTTACAAGAACGCTTGTTTTGCTTATTTATAAGGTTATAAATGTATATAAGTAGTCTATTCTATTTGGTGTCACGCCATTATTTTTCTACCAACCTAATATATTTTAGTACACAGTTAATTTTCAATTTAATAAATCATAAAATTTATGCTTGATCATCGAAATGGAACAAAATCAAAAAAAAAAAATATATAAAACTGTCGAGACATCTGTGCAACTCTAAACAAATAAGCGTCTTTTCAATTTACATATATATATATATATATATATATATATATATAAATGATATAAAAAAGATCTGAATATCGATTGAACTTAGGAGTTTAACACCCTCCATTCAATACTTTTTACCCAGAAAAGAGAATACTCTGCGGCTTTGAAAATACCTGTTGATGTGTGCATACAGGCACACACACAATGAAAAAGAGATGTAGAACAAACAAAAATCCAGTGGATAAAGCACAAGAAATTCTCGTAAACTTTACATATCCGCCGGAGCTACTTGTTGACCGGTTTTACGGTCGTCTGGAAGGACAGCTATATATATATATATATATATATATATATATATATATATATATATCAAATAGGAGGGACTTCCTGTCCACACAAGATAATATAACATTCGAAGGCGGGTTGTTTATTTTTAAACGGGCATCGGCTCCCTCACCACAAAGTATGGAAATCATGTTTGTCATGTACGTGGTGGAGGAATGACGACGAACGTCGATGTTAGATGTATTCTCCGGAAAGAAACTGAGATATTTTTATATCTTTTGAATAAGTTACAAATCTTTACAATTCCCGTCGTGTGCGATCCACATATAGATACAGATATGCAATTTCGGAGAAATTTAATCATTGTATACGTATATATATATATATATAATCATTGTAAATATACTGTACTTTCAAATACTCTGCTCACATTTTCTGATCAGTTCTTTGTTTGTTCTGTTCTTGTTTATGTACGTGTTTAATTTTGATGTAATAAAACAGTCGTTCGTGGAAACTCGTACTGAATGTTTGCAACGGTAGACACATTTCCAACTTGTGTATTGTAACGACTGTGAAATATAAAAATATGGTAGATTATTGTGTATTAAATTCTCGTTTTTTCTGATTCGATCCCTAGTTCAAACATGACTATTGCTTAAATATTTATAATGTATTACTCACATATAAAAAAATCACTGTACGATAAAGTTTATACACAATACATAAAATGTATTAAAGATGGAAAAAATCAATGCTAGAGTTAAATTCTTGTCGTAAAAATAAACAAACATTTCAAATACTGGTATTTTTGAATTTAAGTTTTATATTTATTAGATATTTTTAATTTTTTAAAGTAATAGTGGTTAGTGTATTGGTTTCTTTCCACTCGACTCTCTTCAATTTGTTAAATTTTCTGCCTGGAAATGTTGAAATGTATTTTAAGATTTATAATTGTTATAATAGAATTATTAGTCGGTTTAAGTATGTATTATGTCGACTGATACCGAATAAATTCAATAATTCGTTTCATATGTGATTATAAACTGCTCTATACAAGTTGAATAAAACCTTTTTAGAAATATTATTAAAACTCTATACTTTTATAGAGAAATTAGCTGCAGTATTTGACTTGGTCTAAGTGCTATTTAGATTGACACCATTTCTAACCTACACCTGTGAGATTTATTGGAAATATTTTCAAAATAAATTTGTTTATGAAAATTTGAGAATAATTTTTTTCTTAACGCCTAGATTTACTCATTAATTTTATTTTTTTTATTTATCTGCCTACCCGACAAAATAGCCAAGGCGTTCCGTTAAAATTTCAAGATTTGTCGAGTGTTCCGTCGTAGGAAAAGTTTGAAAAACGCTGCTCTATAGGATGATTCAGAAAGATTAGTTTAACAAGTTTTTTCAACATTTCAATATCTTTTCATATGACCTTCTACAACAATCAATAAAATTGATTTATGCTTGCAACATTACCGACATTTTTTATCCCAATCTTAAATTAAAACTGACAACATGTTAACGAAAGAATATATTTTTGAGTATTAAAACCCATTCTCGGATTCTATATTCAAATTGAATTTAAAGTCGGTTAAAGTGTTCATTTGAAATCCACGTCTAAGAAAAAAATCCTATTAATTTACCCACACACAGTATGAAAATAAACAAATTGTGTTTCATTTACAAACTGGAATGAAAATAAATACCGACGTCATTTTTAAAACATTTAAATTTGATTCAATATTTCAACGCTATGTATTTTTTTATTCGGATTTCGTTCTTCGGCACAGAAATGAATACAAAATATATGTAAATGTATGAATATTTATTAAACGTTTATATTTTTTTCTGTGGCGTTGTACATGTATATTTTGAATACTTATATATATATATATATATATATATATATATATATATGTATATTTAAAATTTACACTTATATCTGAAACGAATTCCTTTCATAATTTAAATTTCATTTAATGCTTCATCACTTTAAATAAGTTATGTGTGTACATGATGTTTAATACAGCATAAACATATAACGAACATACGTAATCTCTTTTAAAGCGATTAAATTTAATTATAAATTTTACTCCAAACACACATTTATATATATATATATATATATAAAGGTATATATGTCCGTATGTGCTGAGTATATAATGTAATCTTTTGTGAATAAATATTTTATCATTTAGTATCATATTTAAAGACTAAAATCGTAAGGAAATTCTTAATATAGAATATCTTTAGGTATAGTGAATGTTTCTTTCTAAAATAATAATGGAATAAAAAAACCCAATATATAAACCTGATATTCTTTTTTACTTTTTCATTTAAGAAATTTCGCTTAACTCATCTTTCAATTGTAAGAAAAATATGGAAAATTAAGATAAATCTATGCTGGAATGCAAAAAAAAAATTTTTTTAATTATTTAAAATTGAATTATGTATTCGAAACTATAAAAATAATTTTCATAAGCATAACAAATTAACTGAACGTACATTTTATTTTAATTAGATCACTTTTTAACTAATCTAGCCCCGGAAAATGCCATGTAACCTACCGCTCATAGCCAATAAATGACAGTATAATCAATAATTAAACGGATACAAATGTAATCTGTATTTAATTGGAATTTATATTGAAAAATTGGCCAATTTTAGTAAAGATTGCTTATATTTTAGTTTAACAACCAAAAAAATTATTGTAATATTTTACTATCGCTTGAACCATGGTTCGTCTGGATTCATTTAAATTTATGAAATATATAATCTTTCTCCTTATATATATATATATATATATATATATATATATATATATATATATATGTATCTTAAAACCCGAATATCAGTACTGTACAAAGTATACAAATGTAAAGGTGGCTTTGGAATCACAGCTAACTAGTAATTATGATGCGAATTTCATCTATCATAGCTGGCCAGTGCAAATGAAACGAATTTCATCTGTCTCTCGCGCTGTCAACAAACAGTATCGTTTAAAATATTTATCAATCTACAGTACAATTCAAAATAGTGTCTGCATAGGTCATTTTTAAATAAAAGACACTTATCATTATATTAATAAGTGTGTGCAGTTCAACAATATATATATATATATATATATATATATATATATATATATATATATATATATAATCATTATTGAAAACATTATAAATATATTCAATACATAATGAGTGTTATTTATTTTTCAGGTGTCAAAATATGCCGAACATGAAAGGACATTACACGTGCACATAAGTAACGTTTCAATGTAAGTGACATTTTACACATTTTGTATATATATATATATATATATATATATATATATATATATATATTTATCAACATTTATATGTAGGTATAACGTATAACGCGATACTTCAATAACTAGATTTCCATATAACGCTATATAAGGTTTGCCACAATTTATAAATTGTGACAAACCTTAATTATCGCTGTACTTTGATAACACGATTTCGATATAACGCGCAATTTCGCTTCCTTTAACCCGCGGATAACACGAAATACAAAAAAAAACGTATGACTGGAAATGTTCCTTTTTGTACTCTTTGTAAAATTCAAATAATTAGAGATGTCAGAACTAGTTTTGTAAACTGATAATTTTCCATTTTTATGCATAAATAATGCTGTATTTTCATATTAGTGAAAGTGAATGATGCACTACTTTGCAAATACTGCAATAATGTATCAGATGCATATGCTGCTCAATTGTTTTCTCAGTCTTATCGAGGAAGATTAACGGAAATCATGTAAATTTAGAATAAAAAATATTAATTACCATGGGAGTACCAAAAGAGTACAACTGTATTGAAAAAAATGTATGAAATTTATGGTTCAGCCGTTATTTGTCTGAGTCAAGGATAAACATGGTTTCAACGATTTCGATTCGAGAACTACAGCCTTGAAGATGATGAAAGTTCTGGAGGTACTCAAGAGTTTGATGATGAGATCCTGCGAACACTAGTGGAACAAAATCCTAGTTCAACGGTAGAATAATTATCCAAGAAGCTCAAATCAATCCATTAAACTATTCATCGGCACTTGAAAACGATAGGTAAGGTTTCTTCTAAGCTCGATGGATGGATTGTTGATTTAAAATAACATGTGGACATTTGTACTTCTCAACTATGCCGATCGCAAAATAATTTGTTTCTGAATAGAATTGTTACTGGTGATGAAAAAATGATTTTTTGTGATAATATTAAACGTCAAAGATAATGGGTTGACCGCAACGAAACACCATTGAGACATGGAAGGAATTACCCATTAAAAGCTATTACCAGAGAATCGAACTATCACAAAGGAGTTGTATTATGAACAACTGGTTGATAAAAAACAATCCGTTGATAAAAAAAACGACCAGCACTATCATACATACATACATACACAAATACACAGTCATGCCATACTGAGGATCGTTATAACTGTTACTGTAAATTCGGCACCGTTCGCGCGGCGACTCGGCAATACTTGTACTGTCATTATAACAAGTTTTTCGTTTAAATACGTACTTTTCACGCCACGTCGTGTAGGAAATTGGATACTGAAATGAAATTCTTATTTGATTGATGACGGCGACAAACGTATGGATTTTTATATTATCGCAAGATTGTAATAAAAAAGTTTTTTGTTCTTCTACGCATCGAATGCGATAGATGAGCTCTTGTTTTTGTGAAAAATCGATCGAGCGTCGTGTTATATTCTTCATATTTTTACACTGAACACGTTTCAAATACATGTTATTGTTTTTGAATCAAGTTTTTTATGGAGTTTTCTTTATTATAAATATGTGTATACCGAAAATCTGCTTATAGAGGGTGATTCAAAGGTCTCAAAATAAAACTAAACGCTTAAGGGCTCAATTAAAAGAATTAATTATATTAAGCCCGACATCAAAGATCGGCTATTAGCTTTATATTATCTGTAAAGAAAACTCTCTAAAGTCTGTCTCTCTGTGAAACTATCAATACGATGGTAAAATCTATTAAAAATAAAATACATATTAAAAATGTATTTCTGATATTAACGATTATTTATTTTTATAAAAGGAAAGTATGCTGACAAATCGAACAGAATATAATCAAATATTCACCGAAAATATTGCTTCTGCCAATAAAATAAAAAAAAACATCTTATAATAAATATCACAAATAAACTTGTCATCGCGTAGAAATAATTAAGATGTTTTACCAGTGCACATTCTCAAAATAAAACAAAACGCTTAGGTGGTTAACTAAGTAAAATCAAAATAAATGTTAAAAATGGACTACCAAGATACTAAGGTATGTCCTGATCGAAAATACTTTTTAGAAAAAATATATTCACTTTGTTAAGAAACAGAAATCGTTGGATAAATGTGAATAAAGATATATCACATGATAAAACTGTATTCACACTTTCATCATTTATCAAACAATTACTTTACATTCATTCCAAACAACTTTGAAAGTAACATTAACGATCAATAACCAAAAGCTCAAAACAACATCCAAGAATTTTTCTTTAAGTGAACTTTTAAACAAACCGAACTTCTCGCTTATTGTTTTATACTTACGAATCGTTTCTTTTTTACACGTGACTTGTTCATATTAGCATTGTCTGTTCGGCAGTTTTCGACGTTTCATTCAAATGGATGGTATTTGTTCTGGCATATTAGGAATGGGATTTATTGATATAAAAATATTTATTTAAGATCGGTTCATTAACTCATTTTATAATAGTTTAAATCTATAGTATATTTATCATATCCATTTATAACATCTGTGTGATTTTGACATTTTTAAGAAATCAATTTGAATCGTTTCATCATCAACAAACTTTCACGAGGACATATTGAAAGATAGATGATCCAGAATTTTAAAATTATTTGAAATGGTCACTTATCTAGTTTACATAATTGGTTTTTTAAATAATAAATTAATAAAAATAGCTATCGACTCGCCCTTCAACTACAAATAAACAAACAAACAAACAAAAATATCATGAAAAAATTTTTTTGAAATAATTATATTTTACATTAATTTCTTGTTTCTGCTTAGTCTTTTCATTCTTAAGTAATTCTTATTTATATATATATATATATATATGTTTATATATATATATGTATATATATATAGAAATAGATACAGAGAGAGAGGGAGATATAGAGAGAGAGAATAAATAAACAGAACTTTTAAACATCAAAGAGGATTTATATGACATTATTCCTAGTTTGATAAAAGAAGCCAACGGTTAGTAGACAGCCATTCTCATAGTTGTAATAACAGGACGAATATTTTTAATGCATACTGACTATCAAAAGACTGAAAGCAAAAAATCCATGCAGTGACCGAACAAAATTCAATTATGTGTAAAGGGAAGAGCTTTATAAGACATGAAGTAATTTTATAAAAATATAAATATATATTCATGACGTGGCTTTGGTTGGTTTTCGTTCTGTTAATACGTACTTTTATATAAGCAAACATATATATACATATATATATATATATATATATATATATATATGTACATATATATATATATATATATATATATATATATATAAATTTCCGGTACGTTCAGTGTTAAACACTTTTCATTTTTGAAATACATCTTTTAAATATTCCGCAATAAAAAAGGTTCTCCTCAATAAAAAAGAAATAAAAAATGCAACATTAGTGTTGTCAAATTGTACATGTGTTTGTAGTCGCAGCTGGAGCGTCATGGTAACGAACCGTTGCTTAGTTACACTATCAAGTGTATCTTTTATTAATAATAATAAACAGTTTTAGTTTAGCACTTTGTATTTTTATTTTGAGTTCTGGAATACATTTACACAGTCGGAATATTTCACCAGTTCCTTCTAATAAAACAAGTGTATTGAATTAACTTTATGAGACGTATATGGAAATATTTTTAAAATGTAACATTTTTTTCATATTCAAGCCGCATGTTTTCGATAAGGCAGTATTGATTTTTGTTATATGGTACAAACATTTATTTTAAATATGAAAATTTCAAAATAACAAAAACGCGTATCCGTAAACTTCTTTATTGCCCATCAATCGGATTATGATAATCAAGTACGGTCTAAATCAATAAAGATAAGTCGACGCCCGTTTTAGTTGCTTCTCTGTTCGTACGGGACTTTATTTCACTCTAAAAACAAATACACGTCCACACGTACACGCACACATTCTGTGTACAAACTTTAAACTTTTGTTGGAACTAATAATCATTACAGATAATTAGTTACATCTTCAGAGGATCATTAGCTTACACACAGACAGTCGAGTTCGGTTCGACGGCGTTCGGTCGTGTTTTCTTCTTTTTTCACGTGTTTCGATTCTCTCGGTTCGAGGGCTTGTAACGAAGTTGCGGTGTAATACATAGCTCCGATGGAGCGACCGTTCAGTTTCTATCTCGCTCTAGTGCCGTATAAATAATAGAACAGAAGGTGTGTGCGCGTTTAAGAGAATGACTGAACACTGAATTATAGATGGTCCATCTAGTAATAATATGTAGTGTGGCTTGTGCAATAAGACTGATGAATTGAATCATTCCTCGGAGATAGTTCTTTTTTTAAAGAAAGACTAGACGAGTTATTCCATTCAATCAGTCTGTATGGTATAGTTGAAAGAATATTTTAGTATACTAGAGCAGCTAATTGACTTGAAATGAAATGAACACCAGCAACTTGTCTTTCATTTGCTTGTCAGTTCTCTTTGTAGAAAAAAATTATACCTTTGCTATTTTGTAATATAAAACTCGTTTTTTTTTATCATAAGAATATTTAGTAATGGATAAAGTATAGTAAACTACAACCTTTATTTATAATACTTTTTTAAATTTATTATCGAGGTGACGTTTGAGATGCTTTTTATATTGTGTCTGTTGCACGTATATTATTGATCTATTAACAGTCTTGGAAGGTCTTGATATATTTCCGATATAGATGATTCTAAATTACTCAAAATGATTCATAAATCAAATCTGACTTAACATTCTGGAGATTCGCAAAAGAAACCAATTTCCATTAGAATATTGTAAAACAAATTAGTCATTAATATATATATATATATATATATATATATATATTATACATTTTACTGGCAACTGTCTTATTACAATCATTCATGCATTCCTTATACTACTACTGTTTTTACCTACAAGCATCAAATAATAAAACTGATAAAGAAATACACAGTCTGGAAAAAGAGTAAATAGGATTCCGACCTCTGATCATAGAAGTGTAAAATTGTACTGTTCGGTTCAATAGGAAATCTATTTTTTATTATAAAACCATTTTTCAATTTATATTTTTGATTCATTCTTTTCCAAAACTAGAAACAGAATCACACAAATTCCTATTAACATTCTGATATATTTATTTGAATACTGAGCATATTCGAAATATTTATTATTTCAAGAAATTTGTAATTCTGTTTTGAGGTATCGTCGATTTTCATATATTAATTATTACAAAACGAATATGTTAACATTTAAATATTTAATTCTCTTTATTTATAAAACCAATAAAAGTTTAATATGAACGTTGAATTATCAATTAAACTAAACAAAATGGAATTATACATATATATATATATATATATATATATATATATATATATATATATATATATGTTAATAATGAAACTACAAACAATAAATAAATTTAATTATACAAAAGCACACATGAATAAATTTTGAAATTCAAATTAAAATAACTAGAAACAAAGTTATACCGTAACGTTATAAATAAATATTGAGTTGTTAATTAAAAAAATATGTATATAGATATTCCGTCGAATACGAATTGTCAGTACAATGTTAACTGATAAAACCGATTTTGTAAACTTTTAATATGTTTTATAGAGACGATTTTTTATAATTTGCACAAATTTTACTTTTGACTGCACATACAATTTTATTACACACTTGTGATAGAAACATTACTTTTCTCATAATATACTTTTTCAGAGAAGTTTTGATCGCATGATATATCTTTATATATATACATATATATATATATATATATATATATATATATACATATATGAACACACGTTAAAATTATAGATATTTAAGAGACACTGTCCAATTTCGCACGACGCACCATTTAAGGTCTACCGTACAAAAAAGAAAAAATAATAAAAAATGTATAACATGATTTTATGCACAATCATTGGATGACATAATAAGAAAACATAAAAAATTCAAAACACTTTTCGCTTTGTGGAAACACAAACAGAGAGGAAAGATAAGAGGAAAAAATACATCAAAATTGCGTACATGAAAACTGACGATAATCTGTATATGGAAAATTTTCAAATTGCGTGAATTGCTTGAGCAAACGTTGCCAATGACATTTCGCAGGAGACTTTTCCGACGAACAGTGACGTGCGCGGACGGTTTTTTTCACATTTCAGTCATATGTGTATATATGTATATATATGTGTGTGTGTGTGTGTGTATATATATGCACATATATACATATACACATAGCTAGCATACGAATTAGAAATTAAACATTGGACCGTCATTTTATTTGCGCATTTAATTCAGTTTTAAAGACCCTTTACACCGTCGGATTTAGAGACAGTCTTGCCCCAAAGGATTTCACTGTGCATTTTTAAACAGTATCTGTTTTCCATCGCAAGTTATATATCATTTAACCCTACAGTATAGTCATTTAATTAAACTTAATTTTAGAATAAGTACATCTGTCATTAATCATTTATCATGTCTAGACGATAGGAATATTTTTGTAAATAGAACTGAAAATACTTAAAAAAACTATAAATAATGTAAAAACTACTAATTAAGACAAACATTCCATAACAGGATAAAGTAATATTGTAATCATATCCTGTTTAAATGTTAAGAACGATTATAAATAATGTAATATTCGAATAATTAAGCAGTCAGTAACTGATCTTAAAGCGGAACGAAATAGCGGACAGACTGGCCTCTTTAGGAGCCAGGTCCGCAGTGGAGGGGCCAGGGCCCTTCGTAGGGCTAGCGAGATGCTGGGCCAAGGGCGCCATTCGGGAGTGGGTCGAGTCAGAACACTCAGAATGATGGCTAAAGATTGACGGTTGCCGTCAATCCAGGATACTCTTAGGCCAGGTCCCAAATAAGGACTGGATCAAGAGAATCTATATAAACTCAATAATATCTATATAAAATCAAATTGGAATAAATTTCATTCGGTACAGTTTTTCTTATCAATTTTCCTTCATATGTTTTTTACCCTATCCATAGATTTATAACGGTACGAGTGAAATTGTAAAACCGACAGTGTATAAATACCTTTATGTTGAATGAGAATAAGTCAGAGAATACTCTCTGTTAGGATACCGTCGTCATCCGTTGAAAACTTCATATTGTTTAACGATTATTAAAGTGTTATAATCCCTGCTAAGCAATAATAGATGAGTAGAAAAAGTAGCGTTTCAGTTATTATAGACAATCCCTTCGAAAATATTGTTTATTTCAGAAAATCTATTTTTTGTTATAAAACCATTCTTCAATTTATATTTTTAATACATTGTTATGTTTTGAATGATTCACTTCATCCATCTTTCGTTAAGTTAAAAATTTAAGTGATTGAATTAATCAGGGGTCCCCAAACTACGATCCGCCGGTTAGATCTGACCCACAGACACATTATATACATTTTTTTGGACATTTGAACGGTGCTATATTTTTTGTAAATTGTACCCTGGTTGTTTGAACAGTTCCGTGAGGCTTAGAGGTGCGAGAACCTGTACTTTTCATGACGCTGTTTATTGTCTTTAGATTTCAAGCAAATGTCTATCATTATTACTTTTTATCTGAGAGAAAAGGATGTCAGATGCAGGTACCCTTCAAGATAAACTCTTTCGAGATATTCTTTCATCTTTCCACATAATACTGGGATTTTTTTCAAAAAAAAAACAGCTTGGGATTGTTGATTTTGTGACATTCAATTCATAGAAATTTCAAAGTACATTTCTCTCTGCAATTAAACAAGGACATATAAATATCCTCTACTGGGTTAATAAAATTATGATTCACAGAGAACTGTACTTTCCATAGAAAATATGTTTTTCACAATGGATCCGAAATAAATGACAAGACACTCGTGACATGTCCGATATTGGAACACTGCCCGCGTTTTATCATTTCGAGCGATTGTACGATGTACACGTCTGGAAATTGTCACATAACTTTTATTTTATAGTTTTCGTTAACGTCGATATAAGGAAATGTTTGAGATAATTCAAACAAATCGGTTTTTCAGTACACGCTCCGCCGTGAAACTCGTTCAGTGGCCAACATGTTTTTTTTACAGTACGCTGGTTTTCATTCCTCTGATGAAAAATGTTCGTCGTGTCGGTAATATTTGTTTTTTATTTAGTAACTTTTTTTCTGTAAGTAATGGAAATGTTCGGACGAGATCAGATATTTTTCCATTGACTGTATTTTCGTTTCGCACAACGTGACCGTATTTTTATGTTCAAATGTTAAAAGAAATGTTATTCAATTTATTTCTAATAAAAATGATATTTCAGCTTTATATAAATATTTTTGGAATTGATATATTTATCTCAAATCTTTAATTATCTCTGATGTACTTATAAGTATTTCGGATGTTTTCTTTGTAATTGTTTAATATATTAAGAGTTCAAACTCGAGGTCTGATTTTTTTACTAAACAAACAAATGAGTACTTCAAAATATAATATATTTTAATCGTACGTCCTAAAACAACACACATATACAAATATACATATATATTAAGTTGGTGCAAAAATAATTGCGGTTTTTGTATATCGAGTATATATTATTTGAAATTTTTATTTATTAATCAAAATAAAGACCATTGGCCTGCACACATTTCTCCCACTGGGAAATAAGTTTGTTTATTCCTACAAGATAGAATTCTGGAGTCCTGGAATTAACGAATTCATCGGAAGTGCTTGGAACTGATGCTTGATGTTTGAAAACATTCTCTCGTAGAAAATTACTCGAATTTTAAAAAATGATAATCTGTCGGAGACAGGTCCGGAGAATAAGATGAGTGAGGTGAGGTTTCACAACACAGTTCATTTGATTTTTGTGGTCATTTGTGAGACGTGTGGTCGGACATCGTCGTGAAGAAGAATCAGTCCTCTTCGATTGTCTAATGGTGACGGTTAACCGTACAACTCCTCATGCATTTTTTTTCAATTTCCTGACAATACTCTTCTGCTGTTATTGTTTCATCATGATTTAACTGATGGCACTTGCCAACATTCATCTGATGATGAGATACAAAACCGACTAAATGTATGCAAAATAGACGAAATGAATCAAAGCAGAACGTCGGTCGTCATTCGACTACGATACAATATGATTTAAATTAAATTAAAAATAATACAGACATGAAGAAGTCTCGTCGAACGTTATATCGCACGTACGCGGAAAGAAATTCCCGTCTGAATATTTCACAGCACCTGGTTGCATAAATATGTAATAGTGTAGTGGGAGACCGGGTGAGACAATGATACGATTGTGTAAACGAGTCATCCAATGTCTGTGTACACCGTTTGGTAAACAAAGAGTATGCGAGACGGCAGCTCTGGTGCACGCCGTTGCCTTAATTAATCTATTTATATCGACTGCTTCTTCTAGAAAACATGAAGATGGAGACGAAGAATATACGTGTACGTACATATATATTTACATATATATATATATATATATATAAATGTTTGTGTACTAATTTACAAAATGTTACTTTAAGAGTGTACGGTTACTTGACAATCATTTACATGGAATAAAACGAAACGTAGTCACTGATAAAATATGTATAAGCAATTTTTTTTCTGAGATTGAATCCTTTCTAAATGTATACTTTTTATTTTGTTTATTGAAGTATTATTTTATAGTTTATTTTAGTTATATATTATATATATATATATATATATACCTACAATCTATTATTTTTCCAATTCAAAACAAAGTGTTGTAAAATCTATTATAAAATTCAAGTTCGTTTTTTCTCTTTTTCTGTTTTATTTTCATCCTCAGACACTTTTTATCTCTAAACCAGCGTGAATAAGTTATATGTTTCTGTAAAATAAACTATTAAAACTTGTTTACGACTGTAGTTTTAAAAACTAGTAACATTTCTACATTTCAATACTATACTGAAAATGTATGTGCTTCTAGATACATGTTGTAAGAAGTATTAAGGTTCGAATGAAACTTTCGCCTTTTAAAAAAAAAATTATTAAAGTCATTTAACTCCTTAAGCGTTTCGTTTTATTTCGAGAATGTGCGCTGGCGTGATCAAATATTTCTAGACGATGACGAGTATACTCGACGAGAAAACAGTAAATGCACTTGCTGTAAGATTGAGTTAAATTGTAACAAAATGATAAATTTTTCTGGTTGTTGTCTCTTTGAAAAATTTTTAATTTTATTGGTAAGTCATTCACAAATCGTATTTCATTACTGTTCGTCGGCATCCATTCTTTTTAATCTAGAATGTTGTTTCAAATTCAGGCGACTTGACAAACATTGTCCAGCATATAATCAGTTTGCTCAACAATTATGTTTAGTAAGTCGTAATATAAAAGTGTTTCCATATAGAACACACATTCGATTTTTGACGGATGGTGAATAGTGAAATTTGGACCAGAATGAGCATTAAATTTAAATGATGCTCTTTCTCCACATCTAATATTCCATTGTACATTTGAATTCATATTTTCTTTATCGGGTTCATTACCTTCTTGATCCTCATCACTACTTTCATCAGAAGACGTTGAAATTACTGATTTTCTTTCCTTGTATGTAAAACCGCATCTTCATTATCTTCTTCAATCTCATTACTACTTCCATCAGAAGACGTTACAGGTGTAATCTCTCTTTTCCGTTTTCTTCTCAATTTAAACGCATCGAGGTGAAGATTATGCTCCTAATGAAAGGGATCGGGTGTGTTTTTTTCTGTGAGGTTTATCTGGATTTTTTTAAACTTTTCTCAAATGTCACTATTTGAGAGAGATAACAATAATCAAGTCAACATTAATGGACGAAAAAGGCTATAGTAGGAGTCCTGCACCTCCAGGTACGGCTATCAACATCATGATTATAAGAAAAAGACGACCAAAATCATCAAATACGTGAAAAAATACGAAATTTAATTTAATTTATCTGAAAACCAAGAAATATAAAGAGCCAAGAAAGAGACCATTGAACAGGTGGGATAAAGAAATTAAAAGTTGTATTGGAAAACAGTGGAAAAGAGAGGCATTCATTCATATAAAATGGAGAATCATGGAAGAGGTCTTTATCCAGCAGTGGATTGACAGAGGCTGATAATATATGTATATATATATATATATATATATATATATATCAGTACAATCTTGAAAATATAATAAACATAGTCTTAAAAAGTATTCCACATTAGTCTGAAATAAAAAAAGTTTTAATGAGTATTATTCAATATTTTTTTTTAAATATGTTAAATCCATGAAATTTCCATACATTTATTTTAAATACTTACTCGTTGTATTTATAAGAATTACAGATCGAGTTTGTTTCAGATTACAAATAAATAATTAAGTGATATTTAGAGAATTTGGTACATACTTTAAACTTTTAATGAATTCTGTCACCTAATAGAAATTTCTATGTAATGTAATGTTGATAGTGTGTAACACTAAATTATTTTATAGAATAATTTAGTCGTCTGTGCCCCATAACTTTTGGCACAGTGGTACCAGCCGACGCTTTATTATTTAACAACATATAAATAATGTATCTAGATTAGAAGATTAAACTTTGTGTCCTATACGTTTATGAAAAATAAATAGTGTGATATATTGTAAAGTACAAGATATCACAACACCTAATTGAATTTGAATGAACAAGAGGATAGAATTTTAATCGATATATCTTTAATTTGAAACTAGATAACAATCTAGTTTATTTTTCTAAAAATGTTTTGGAACGAGGCGGACCTTACTAATATTTGTAACAATCTTTACAGAAACTAATTATAAACTTCATACTCCTGATTATATTTATGAAGCGATATTTTATTTAATAAGACAAGTTTCATGATTTAATTTAATCTAATTAAAAAGAATGTATGCAATTACTGTACAAACATAATTTTAAATTTCACAAGTATTTTGATTTATGTAAAAAAAATATTCAGATTCCAATCAATATTATTAGAATTAACAGATACTTTAAGTTGTTATAAATCGAAAATCTAAGTATAAAATTAAGTTAATATAAGATAAAAATGTTCTTTACAAGTGAAATTTACCGAAATTTATTATAATTATTTATATATATATTATTAATCTATATATATATATATTATTTATATATATATATATATATATATATATATATATATATATATATATGAATTATTTGTCAATTGTACAGGAACGTGAATGATTTCTGTTCTGAAATAGAAACCGCTATGAAATATAAAACAGAAAAGAAGAGGAAAATACTAAATACAAAAGTGAATACACATTAAAAAAATCTTAATTCAAAAATGAAATGATGGATAAAACACAAAACTAGAAATGTAAAAAAAGTTAATCATTAATTTTTCATCTGTTCCAATCGAACTGACTGAGAAACATGAGTTTAAATCTCAGATCAGAATAGACTTCAATAGAAAAGATTACATTTGAAATTGAAAACCGAATTAAATGTAAACGCATTTTTACTCGAAGATTGGCAATTTATACGTTTTTATATATTTTTTAATCTTTTAAAAAAGAAATTGTTTATGTTCTGTTTTTTTCTTTTTTCACTTGGTATACGTTTTACATATTCTTTGATTTCTGTGATTATCTGGATTTATGGTTGTTAAAACAAGTTGTTAAATAACCTTATTTTTGTCAATTAAATGCATGTTTATATTTTTGTAATTTTTAAAAGATTAATTTATTTAGAAAATACTCTTCATGCAAATTGTTCAACGCTTTTGTACGAAAAGTGTTATAACTATAAACCATAAAACTAATTTAGAAATAGGAATTTGAAGAAATCAATATTTAAAAAAAAATGTTTACATTTGCATGTGTATTTGAATATTTAATTAAAATAACGACCGTCCTCTACACACTGCCGTCCCACCTAATACTGAAGTTCTCAGAATCGATTTTTATTACATACAAAATCTTTTTTTCATAATAAAAACTCTGATATATTTCGACATACACTAACTCATTGGTCCATTGATTTTTATGCCGAGTAATAAAAGTTAGAACGTCTATTATAATATTTTGCGCTCTCTAGAGTAGAAAAACATATTTATTTTTCATAAATCTTTTGGGTATAAAGTTTAACGTTCGAGTGTATGTGAAACGCTTACATTACATTACATAAATCATGAACTATTACCTCTGTGTAAGGATTTATGAGGCAGAGTAAACATAATATTCTGCAGAAGAATATGCCCATTACGTTATGTCAACATTACGTACAAGTTTGTTAACTATTCAGTATTTATCGAATTAAAAAAACAAACAAATAAAAAAGTACGCTATTATATAAGAACGCGCTCTGTGTGGAGAAATGTGTTTTTAAAATTGCAGCTCATATCAAGGATCTCATATTTATGCATTGTATTTATGTAGTAAGTGGCTCGGGCTTCTCTTATTATCTTCTCTCTCTCTCTCTCCCTCTCTCTCTCTCTATATATATATATCATCATCATCATCATCTTCAGCCTCTGTCAATCCACTGCTGGATAAAGGCCTCTTCTACGATTTTCCATTTTGTTCGATTCAGTGCCTCTCTTTTCCACAGTTTTCCAAGAAAGTTTTTAATATCCTTATCCCATCTGTTCGTTGGTCTCTTTCTCGGTCTTTTCATATTCCTTGGTTCCCAGTCAATAATTTCTCTTGTCCATCGGTTGTCTTCTCTTCTTGCGACATGTCCCGCCCATTTCCATTTCAGACTCTTTACTCTTGTTATTATAACTGTGACTCCTGTTTGTTTTCGTATCCATTCTATTCTCTTTCTATCTCTTCTTGTTATTCCCAACATGTATTCTTGACTGGCATCGTTTAGTTCTTCTATCCTCTTTTGCAACTCTTCCGGAGTATTTGCGAAAATAACTATATCATCGACAAACCGGAGATGGCTTCAACTCGAAACATTAATGCATGTGCACCAAACCTTAAGAATATTCCATTAAAACAATATTTCTCTCAATGGGAGACTTATATCGAGTGTCTTTAATATAAGACATAACCGAAACAAAATTTGATTCTCAAAATAAAAACATGTTAAATAAACAATTTCAAATATATTAAATAATGTTTATACTTAGTCGAAAAAACACTCAAATATAAATTAAAAAATACACAAGTACTAAAATAAAGAATTAAATGCCGTTTCAGTTTATAGAAAAAAAATATTAAAACATTATCGTTTCTTTTTTAAATCGGCTTTATTATTTATATTGTTTTTTTTAAAAAAAAAATTTTACGAATTAATGAATAATAATGTTCATATCTTTGATTCTTGTACATCGTTTCCGTTCATTTTAAACAGCGCAGTCTTTAAAACTGAACGTACGATTTCCTTTCAAAAACCGAAATTGTAGTCTAAAGGGATTTGAATATCAACCGCTGGAATCTGATGTTCGCAACAGTTTCCTACATTTTATATTCATATTGTTTATCTTATTTATATATATATATATATATATATATATATATAACCTCTTGTGGGGATATCTATTTTATATTACAACCTCCATATATCTACATTCTATGGTGGGTTTTATCAGTTTCGTTTATATATATATATATATATTTGTAAACAATTCTTATATATAGAAAGAGAAAATATATTAATGTATACACAAGCAAGAACATATGTAATATGAATATCATATTTTATTTGAAAATTTATTGAATAGAAAAAGATTGAACAACTTCTTCAGAAACTTGTACGATAAAATTCACAAATAAAGCTTTATAGCACTCTCACATCACAACTCATTATTAGTGTAGTATTAATTTTACATCTCTAAATATTGTAGCCTTACATCATTTATCGATAAACTGTAACGTTTCCTTATCAATGTCTTAGTTTAACACCCTTTAGACATATAAATAAAAAAAAAATCAATGTTAATATTTGGCGTTATCGCAACATGTAACGAAATTCATTACTATCAATGCACACAAAGTAAATAAGAAACGATTTATGAGATCATCAAATGTATATATTAATTCCTATTAATGTGTATGGATGTTTCAGTTCACTGTCGAGTCGTCCATTATGAGCGCATAAAACGATATTTCATTTTTTCATGGTTTATTACCTTCCATTGGTAGTAAAAAGGTTAATAACACCATTCATAATCTGCGCTCATTAGTGTAACAATGAATTAATTCAAAAACAAAAAAATATATCAGAAAGTGCACGACAACAAATCGTTAAATTTTACTCCAAAAACTCAGCTGTTGCTCGCCGTCAGTTTACGTCACGCGATAATTAATTATCTTATCGTTACAAATTCCTCGACATATCTAACAAATAGCAACTTCGTCAACTATATTTAATCACGCACTGTCCCTATAAGCAGACAGTTTCACGAAATACACACAAAAATGAGCACACATTTATTTTCACACACACACACACACACACACATCTATATATATATATATATATATATATATATATATATATAGATGTGTGTGTATGTTTTGTATCCTACTCTCTTATATAGTACTATCTCTTATATATCCTACTCTCTTATAGGTATGTGTTATATAGATTGAAAAATGACCGTTGTCTCTTGTTAATAAAATATGACCTCCTGCAATATATTTATTTCGGGGTTCGATTATAAATATATAAACACATACACTAAACCCTATAAAATTTTATCTACCTGTACATTACAAAAATATTCCATAAAATTTCAAAAAATGGACAGAAAAATGGTGAAAAAGCGTCTAAAGATTTTATATTAAATTACACTGGTCAAAACATATTTTACATCTGTCAGAGGATCGGGGTTTAAATGACGAGACATGATTTTAAGTGAACTAAAGTCCTATTTAATTAAATACAACGCACTGAAGTTGCACTGATGCCAGTAAAGCGTCGTCGCCCATTATTATCTACGAAAATCTGAAATTGCGTTTCTAGCGCCAGATTCATCTAAAGTAGTTCTAGAGTTCCTGTAAAGTAGAAAAAAAATTTCCAGTCATTACAGGCCAAAAAATGAAAATAAAGATTCGGATAGCTGTGAATTTGGCATACAGTGTTAAAAAAATTAAACAGAGTTAAAAAAATAAAATTAAAATTCTTCCAAGTGGCATTCATATAGTTCTAGAGTTCCTGAAAAGGAGAAAAAAGTTTCAACCATTAATGACTAAAAAAATGAAAATAAATAGAGTTGAAAATACAACGTATTGCAGTGGCTCTGATTCCAACAAAGCATCGTCGCCCATTATTATCTAAAAAAATATATAAATTGCGTTTTAGGCGACAAATTTGTAAAAATTTTTTTCTTCCTGCAGGAACTCTAGAACTATTCCAAGATGAGCTCGGAACAGTCATCGAAATGTGCATTTTTAATTCTTGTATACTGCGTGAAGTTCCTGGCCCGAAATTTTATTTGGATATTTTAGGCCTTAGTGATTGAAATTTTTTTCCCCCTTTTCAGGAACTCTACAACTATATGAATTCTACTTGGAACAGTTTTTATTTTATTTTTTTTAACTCTGTATAATTTTTATTAACTCGGTATGTCATGTTCACAGATATCCGAAACTTTATTTTAATTTTTTTTTTATTCTTAATGATTGGAACTTTTTTTCTCTCCTTCAGGAACTCTAGAACTATATGAATGCTACTTGGAACAATTTTTATTTTATTTTTTTTAATCACTGTATCCCAGTTCCACATAAATCATAAATGAAAATATATTGAGATATACATACATTGTTAATCTAATATAAATGCCACATTCCGCACTACTTTTACAGGTTAGTAACAGAATTTAAACGTGATAGACACAAAACATGGCTACTCCAGTATATTTTAATTAGAATTCACTTATTATAGTTTTCTGTATCTACATTTTTATTTATTTCTCATATTCTATTCTTAAACTGTATTTTAATTTCCAATCTTTTGAAGCAATCCTTTAAAAATTTCATTAAATCAATCACAGGCGCTGATTCCATAAATACACTGATGCTAGTCTGATTGATATTGGGAAGTAAGCTCTCTTTTAATATTTCCAGCCCTTTACAATCTTCTAGTATATGAATATTGTTTATGTATCCATGACAAAGTTTTCAAATGAAAATATATGGTATTATTATATTTATTTATCATGAGACTTACAATTAAAACGCACCTCTGCCATGATTCGACGTTCATTTCTAACAATGAGAAAAGAAACATTTCTTATCGAAAAAAGTATTTAACTGAATGTCAATTAAATTGGATAAATTATAAAAAGTAAAGTATTTCAACTTCTTCTCCTTCTCTATTCAATTATTTTTAAAAATATATGTCTATTAAAACAGGAATCGATGCATTAATATATAGTAGGAAAATTTTCTGTTTTATAGAATATCGAACGGTCAACTCTCAAAGTTCATCGTTTTATGTATATATATATATATATATATTATTGGAAAAAAATTCAATTAACACTCCTCCGAACATGCACCGTAATGAAATGACCGTAACGTTCAGATATTTTAGCGGATGACAAGGTATTTTGGCACGTTCGACGCGTCTTCGATTATTTATACCTTTCTCTTTCCCACAATAGAGTCGAATAGAAATGTCGTCGGCGTACGACGACGACGAAATGAAGCTGCGGATAAAAAATTACATAGAATATGAAGGCGGAGCGATATCACTTAGGGGAATTTCGTCCCCGGCGTTATTGCCATAGTACAACGTCGTCGCGGGACCAAAGAAATATATATTTTGTAGTTGAATTCGTAGATTATTGTAGTTATGCTACAACCGCACCGTAAATGTGTCCAATTTACATAAACACGAATATATATATATGCATGGTATCAATTCTTTATAACTTCATATCGATTTTGTGATTAAAATGTAACAAAGCGAACAGTTTTCCTCATTCGATATTTTAATTAAACGTGGGTTTGAGGAAGTATAGATTACAATATTCTATAATAATGTATGAGTTATTACTCATCATTCTTAATCATTGTCAATGTATAGAATTGCTTATTAAATGATTTTTTCAATACATTTGAAAATAATGGGGAATGTTAGCTAGTGTACTACACCAAACAACCGTACCTTGTATGTGTGTATATATATATATATATATATATATATATATATATATATATATATATATATATATAGTGGCGCACTCATTGGGAAGGGGCAAAGGATCATAGTACCCCCCCAAAGAAAAAGGGGAAAAAACACTAGAAAATAAAACAAAATCATCGCGCGAACATGATCCTGTATACATTAATGTCATCCCCTATCACTATCCCTTATATATACTCAAAGAGATTAACGACTGAAGTAATTCAAGAGCTTTGTGAAACGAAGAGAGCACTGGTTTTTATTCTTTAAATGAATGTTTATAATCACCCAACGAATTTTATTGAATTTACATTAAAAAAAAGTTTATCCTTTCATCTTCCCCCCCCCCCATAGGAAATCTTTAGTGTACCACTATATATATAATTTTTCCAATTCATATAATTATTTAAGAAATTAGATACATTTTTTTATGAATAAAGTATTTCTGCTTAAGTATATAATAACAATTTTATATTTCAAAAATTAATTAGAAATAACCATATTAAATGTATGTATATATATATATATATATATATATATGAAGTAACAACTTTGAGTGACTGTTTTAATTTATTTAGAAATTTTAATTGAATTTTTATAATCACCTAACGAGTTTTATTGAATTCACATTAAACATTTTTTTATCCATTCAGATCACCTCCCTCCCTCCTTCACAAGATTAAATTCTGAGTGCATCACTATATATATGTTATATACATATATATATATATATATAATTTTTCCAATTTATTTAATAATTTTAGAAGTTAAATACTTTTTGTGTGTGCATATATATATATTTAATATAGTTATTTCTAATTAATTTCAAAATCCTAATTAATATAAAATGGTTATTATATACTTAAGCAGAAATACTTATATATATATATATATATATATATATATATATATATATATATATATATATATATATGTATGTATGTAAAGTAACAACTTCTGAGTGACTGTATTAATTTATTTAGAAATTTTAAATGAATTTCTATAATCACCTAACGAATTTTGTCGAATTCGCACGAAAACAGATTTCATCCGTTCATCTCGCATAGAAAAATAAACCATATGGTAAGAATTTGTGTATCACGCAACAGTAGAAATCACAGCATCCGACTGTAAGCGACTAAGAATACGCGAGCTGAGATGGAACGGACGACGCCTTCTTAGTTCTCTGATGTAAGACTCTGGGCACACGCCGCCGCTGTGCCGTCGGGGTCTCCGCACGCCTTATACATAATTCAGGGATTGAGGAACGTTCGCGTCCGTCCGTCCGTCCGTTCCTTCACCCACCACTTCTTCAACGGTAACATGTACACTCTCCGGATCTCGTTCGTCGCCCGTTCATCATACCCGTTCACGTTTCGTACATTAGCCGCGTACACCCCATTCGAAGAATGTATAAACGACGAACGAACACAGTCAGTCAGTCGACGGGATCGTTCAGTCAAAATCTCAACCGGCGACGACTTCTATTGAATTCGAAACGAGCGACACACGCACGTACCTCGAACATATTCACCTTGTATCCTGAACGTTCTCATACTGTGAATGTAGGATTTGAAGAAATCTGTTTTTCAATAACGTTACCTGTGTCATTTTTATACTCTTGAACGGGACGTTTTCACTGAAAGGGAACGAATTTCGAAATCGCACAACTATGAATTGTAATTAATGTTTCATTTTGAATAAAAAAAAATAACTAAATGAGGTTGTTATAACGATATTTCAAATCAAACACCAAGTTTAAAATAACAATTATTATACACTTGCAATAAACACTTTTATCCATACCTTTCATTACTATTTTAAAAAATGTGTGTGTGTGAGTGCTCATGCACAAACTTCAGTATTTTTATGTAGATGTAGGGAAGGTAGGATTGTTGTAAATCACAGGTTCGATAATATAAATAAGACATTCTATAATAATATACACCTTCTTGTTGTTCATCTTCAAATCAAAAGAAAAACACTGAAAAACTGAAATTAAATACGATGAATTGTTTTTAGATTACAATTTTGGGTCTCAGCTTTTAGACTGTTTTATAGGTTACGAATTGTCTTTCTCGTTTAAAAATATCAGAAACGATCTCTTACAAAAGAATCCGACATCACTTACATTCTGTTAAATTGATTGTTGCAAACAACCATTTGAAAAGTCATCACAGTGTAGATCGTGTAGATAAAGACACTCGGGCATCGTTATACAAAAAATTGTCAAACTCCAGGAAAATTACATTATTACCGTTTAAAGTAAATATCTTCTTTTTGGAAACATCTTTGTATTGACATCTCGTACGAACAACATTCATTAACAATGAATTAAATACAAGAATTTCTAACTAAATCCTGAGATAATTGTCAACGTTTAAAACGGTATTCTATAATACAAATTAACAATAATAATGTCACTTCACTGATTTGTCTAGTGAATTAACGAAAATGAATGGAAATCATCATTAATAACGAATGTCTAAAATCGATTATACATTTGCAACTAATCTGTGTGCGTCGCATTAGATCAACGGAACTACATTCATTCCTTGTTCGAAAACATCACTGCTAATGATGTGTCCTTCGTGTAGAACAGACTGAAAACTTCTCGTCAACTGAATTATTTCAAAATTGTACTTGACAACTTCATAATAAACCTACCTATTATTACTATTGTGTTACATTGTCGTTCATGTATCAGTTCATGCTTGAAATTATCGTTCATCAGTTTGTATATAATCACTTTCGAATTAAACTGAAAGTGACACACACACATATATATACATATATATATATTTAATTTACAAATAGTGTCACTTCATCTCTATCTAAGCTAGTGTAAAAGAATTTTTAACACAAAAATTGAAAATTTTCACCGGTTGGTAAATGAGTTAATAATTTATAAGTAATAGCTAGTATTGAATTATTTTAGTTAATTACTCTTTACATGTTATGTAATTATTTTATTTGTGTATGTAAAAAATTTAATATCACTTGTATCGACATAATTGTTATTGTTAAAGAAGAATTACTTTATTTTTCAATGAAAACTATTATTCTAAATGTGTCGAATCACTTCGATGTGTAAATAAAATCTTTATCAACATGAATTAATAATTTAATCGAATTTTATTGAAAATGAAACATTTAAACTGTCATAAAATCGATTCAATACAGTGTCGTACATTTAATAACAATGTCTTTGTTACACTGTCGGTCGATATAATAAAAAGTAGTTGCGATTTTGAAAATATTCGACGACCGCTTCGAGTTTTAACAGTTTCATTTAAATTACCTAACTCGTTCACGTACTAGTTGCTTTTCGTCGAAATTGGAGAATTACGGAGGTTAAAACTTTTCGTTTTCAATTTAAAGTTGGTCGGATGACGTGTAAAGGTTAAAGAAACATTCACATGCGGAGATTATGTAGATTATTGTAATCTAGTTTCAAGTAAATTGAGGAAATCTTATTCGTTCAGAGTATATTTCAATATATTATAGATTGTATGCAACGAACATGTATGTGTGGCATGATATCAGGTTGGTAGAAATAGGTTCGTGTACATGTCGAGCTGTGTTCACTTTCCTAGCTGTTTCAAGCGGTCCAGAACTGTTGGTCGACTAACGTCTGACTTTTGTGCAAGCTCTCGAATTATTGTGCGTGGTTCTGATTCAACTAGCGCCTTCAGTTGGTCGTTATGAACTGAAGAATTATGCCCGAGACTTTCTTCATCTTCAAGACGCTCGTCCCGACCAGAAAAATTTTGGAACCATCATTGCACCGCACATTCCTTGACAGTACACACACTAAAATCATCGTTCAGTTTACAAACAGTTTCTGCTGCTCTACCATCCGTTTTGAATTCGTACTAAAAATTTGCATCTTTAATTCAATAGCCTAATTCGAAGCAAAATTAATAATGAAACCAAAGCCGATGTTACCAAAATGTAGACAGAAAAATTCACTTTAAAATGATATTAACATGGACACGACGAGATGATGATTTCGTTGAAAAAATGAAGGTGAGAGTTCAGAAAACAGGAACCGCAATTATTTTCCTACCAACCTAAGACCGTGTTGATTTTTCTATACGTAGGCGTTCTGAAGATGATAGCACTGCGATCGAACTGCTCATAAGCAACAATCGAAAAAGATCAATAATAATTTATTGAATAATTTTGGCGAGAATTGTTCTTATGGATTTTGGGAGTGAAAAACAGTCCATTTCTGAAGGTGAAGTTAGGCACAGTGAGAGGACTGTGCGTGAATTTGAACGATTTTTTACAATTTTTATACAGCTCTTATAATACAACTTTAGAATACAATTTAAATTTTAAAAAAAATGCAGATAGAAATATTATATATATATAGTAGTTTTAAGATGCATTGTCCTAATTTCCATAATTTCATGGAACAACTAATTTCAACTATATTCAATTCATGAAATTTAAATTTCATTCGATGAAATGACGAATTCATTAAAAAAATGTAATGTTAGAATTCAGAAAACAAAAACCGCAATTATTTTCCTACCGACCTATATCCTCGCTTGTTTCAATTCTGATTTATTGGATATATCTTTTCATAAAAAAAAAACACATTCTATGGAATAGATTTCAGTATGTCATATGCTAATTCATACCATTCAATAGCATGTACATATATATATATATATATATATATATATATATATATATATATATATATATATATATATATATATGTGTGTGTGTGTGTGTGTGTGTGTGATTCAGGAAGAATTTTGAGTAGATAGCGGTAACTTTAGAAAAAAATCATGTTCGTACAACTAATGAATATGTATGGAAGGTTATGTATATGAACGGGTCTTCAATGTTAACGTCGGTGTTACATTTACATTCCACTGCCATTTATTCTATCTTTAGATTTCTTGACGGTTAGTATACGTTATATAACTTTAGAATACAGTTTAAATTTTAAAAAAAATTGCAAGTTGATTGTATATATAATTGATTATTTTCTTGTATGTGAAAAAATCGCATAGTCAATTGAGCTGGTAGTTTTAAGATGCACTGTTCTAATTTCCATAATTCCATGGAACAACCAGTTTCAACTATGCTCAGACTGCTTACACTAAATCATAAAATCGGACCGTAAGTCGAGACATGTTCGCTTCGCCCAGTCGCACACATTTTTGTAGCGTAAACAACGTAAGAGGCTTTAGTGGCCCGTCGACATCGAGCGAACAAAGAATTTAAATTAATTTCACTCAAAATGTAACGACATACAGTAATGACATTAATTAATGTACACCGGTTGTTTTAAGCCGGGATACAGTGGATGCCGGTTTAATACTGTCGCAAGTAAACATTGTTGCTAGAGAGAGCGAACCTATCTATCTTCGGCGTCGTCAGAACGTGAATCCGGCGTCGGCGTGCGCGTGCGACTCCGAACGCGGGACAGAGAGACGACGCGCCGCAGCATCGTGTCTACGCGTCGCATGCACTGTTTCAAGTATGACCTTTTCGTTGACAACGTTTCCGACGCCGGAGATCTTGTAATGCGTACCCTCGTAGCATGGAATTAGATTCGTGTACGGATTCGGATGAAACGTCATGGGACAACAAGGAAAGTTTTACGATGTTGTCAGTTGAAGACAACGGCTTCCCCCCACGACCCGCGTTTATATTTCACGGTTGTGCTCGATTAAAAAAATATACATGTATTCTCGGTTCTTTTATACAATATCATCACTTTATATACGGCACGTGATTAAAATTCCATCGAGCATTTATGTACAGTAACATCGAGAGTTATGCGAGTGATGCGTTCAGGAAACCTTTATGTAACTTGAATTTTACATAATTCCAATTTGTCAATTAGTTAAAAGCAACTTCATAAGAAACTGCAATATTTATTACTTATATATGTCTGTACTAGGAGGTTGTATTGAAAGCCGCTGTTTTTTGTGGATTTTTTTAAGCATTTATTTCAATAACAAAATGTGCGAATGCATTACTCCAAGTATTTTCCCTCGGAAGCTATGATTTTTTTCCCACTTTTCTGGCAGAAGTTGAATTCCGTGTTGAAGTAATGGTCTGCCTTTTGAGCCAATCCATTCAGCAACCCAATTTTCGACTACTCCGTAGTTATGGAAATGTGTATCTTCCAAAGCGTGTTGCATCGACCGGAACAGATGGTAATCGCCTGGGACCATATATGGGTGCGGAAGAACCTCCCATTTTAGCTCCATCAATGTTTGTTTCACGATTATAGCAAAATGGGGCCGAGCGTTATCATGGAAAAGAATCATTTTTCGACGATTCGATGCAATCGATGGTCGTTTTTGCATTCAATGATAATTCAAACGCTCCAGTTGTCATCGATAACTTTAATAAGATGCTTTCGCTTGTTTTAAATTGTCTATTTTTTTGTACTTTATCGAAATTTTCCATCCATATACTTTCTCAGACGGAAATAACATCACAGCTGTTGTATGTTTTAGTAGCTGGAATGTTTTTTGATGAACCATCTTTGAATCGTCAGTCTCCACCATCGCAGCTTTATTTGCATCGTATTGAAAGCTCAGATACGTTGAAAGAGCAATTTTCTTCTGGTTTTCGGAACTCTTCCCCCATTAGATTCAGTTGATAAACAGGTTTTCTTGTAAAGTGAAGACCGCCATTTTTTAAATTAAAAAATCTTCTGTTTGTACTCCCTTTAATGAAAATTTTATACTGGATTGAGTAACGATATTAATGTATACTTTGACACATATGTACTATCGTGTTTCCGTACAGTTTTTTTAATAACTCCAAAGTCACTGTCCTTAGACAAAAAAGAATGACCAGGTTAGACAGTTAGACGCAAAGTGGCTATTGTCATATTTATGTTGAATATGAGGCTACCCAAAATTTAATTTTGACAAAAAAATGCTTTATCTAGTTTTTTGAAATGTCCGGTTCAAGTATATATTCCCATAATTAATCATTAGGACGGAAAAATCTATAAACCATGTATTCTATTGATATTTAATATAATTTCAACAATAATCACATTTTATGTTGAACTCCGAAATTAAATTTTACAATTCATCTAGTATACGTTTAATAGAACGCGTTTATAAATTTTACAAGACATAACATCGTTCCTCGAATCTTCAGCACATGTGCAACATTAAAAGCATATGTTAAATTCACAATATCAGACATATTTACTAAGTTAGAAAACTTTCATATCATAAAACGTATTATAATCAAGTAAAATACCATTGACGCACCGAATATAGTGACTGGGTGTTTTTTCGAAACTGTTTTCCAGTTTGATAAAACTATACATCATTCTGTTACTAATAAAAAATTCTACTCATTTTTCATGGTCTACTACAAAATTCAGTATGCCAGAACGGATGAATAATTTATTACTCGGTGTCGTTCGTTCGCAAAATCCATCCAAAGCTATCCATTTCTCCAGTGGTTTAATTTTTAATCTTAATATTTATTGTTGTTGGAAAAGAAAATAAAAACTATGAATTAATAGAAGTCGTTCAAAATATAAATATTTATAACACACACACACATATATATATATATATATATATATATTAGTCGTATACCTCGGACGTTGGTGTCCAGAACGGTTCCCTTCGGTGCCCGATGGTCGATCTTGATTGATTCTTTAACCGCTGTCACCATGGTACATTTATACTTTGTCCAAAAGCTTTGTATTATATTTAATCTTTTAATTAATCGTCAAATACAAATACAATTGATTAATTTTATGCATATAAATATGGTTTGTTGTTTGAACAAATTCAGTAGATTAATTTCATGCGTATATTAGTTTTGTTGTCAAATACAATAAACTAATTTTATGCGTCTATTAGTTTGTTGTTGTTTGAACAAAATGCTGTCGATAATTATCTAAGCAACCTTTTTATATCGAGCTGGACTGTTCTAGATTGTTCTAGAACAATCTATTTGTTCTATGATACTTGTTTGCTTAGACAGCTATGACAATCCGTTTGTATATCGTATACCACTATATATATATATATATATATATATATATATATATATATATATATATATATATATACATACACATGAAAATGACTATCACTTAAATACAAAATTACCTTAATAAAATAAAAAGGTATTTTTACATGTCAAGTTTTGCACATCTTCACTTTTTCTTAAATAACGAGAAAAATATAAAATTAATATTAAAACTGCCTATACATTTTTGTAGTTAAGGATTTGACCTCTGCAAATAGCATAGTTTATTTTCAGAAACAAGAAACATTTATTTTGTTAATGAAAAACGATTTTTTAAAAAAAAGGTTCACTTAGCATCAGTCTCCCCTATATATATATATATATATACATATACACATAAACATACACATGAGTATACAACGTCTAATATACACATGAGGGTACTGAATTCTGTTACGTTATAAATTATATTTCTGCACATTAGTCTGTCTCGTTTGTTCAGGTGAGTGAATGTAACTGTTAACGTGACGCCGACCGCACAGCTTTTCCCTCCTGGAGCAGTCGTTTCGTTAGCGACGGTTCGCTGTGGAATTCTAGCTGGAAGAAGAGGTGTTCACCCGGTACCCAGTAACTTGTCGCGCACGTTTGTTCCAAGTATAAACCGGTCGAATCTCACTCATTATCGCGACACCACAATCTAGATTTAATTTAAACTTTAACGTAGCTTAATTATCGTGATTTATTTTAATGTTCTGCGACGGAGCATGCAAGTTAATAACTTATGTAACGTACGAATATAATAATACACCTTGAGTTTCGTTTCTATCTTCCTGCATGCTTCAGAACGGCGTACCGTACTGAAACATAAAATAAACGTATGCGAGGGTAGGGCGATAAGTGCCCGTGTTTGATAAAAATGCACGATTTTTTTTGTATTTTTCGCGGAAAATATTATCGAATTTGTCAATATACTTGATGACAATGCGGACTAATAGTTGTTTTAGTATTTCGTTGACAGAGAAGGCCGACTTTTCTGTTTTTAATTTAAATTTAATTAATTTTTAAAATAAAACACAGTCTAAGTTTTATGAACTTGCTAATAGAAATACAATTATTTTCATCTTGTAATATTGTTAGCATTTAAGAAAAATATCCATTTTAATACATTCTCATATCTTAAATTTATCTTCAATATATATTAGAATTTAAAACAAACTCTTATGGTGCTCAAATGACAGCCGCGACTGTCGCCTTTCAAACGATATATGACATGAATATATTTCAATCACAAGCGCCGCCATGCGGCACTCTTAACACCACCTATTGAATCGTTTACGAATTTTTGTACTGATCCAATATATATATATATATATATATATATATATATATATATATATATATATATATATGTATACATATATATATATATATATATATATATATATATATATATATATATATATATATATATGTATGTTTGTATGTATGTAATTTGTGGTTGATTACCTTCGATCAAAAATACAATGTTGGCTTCTTATCGCATGAGTGAAAAATGACAAACATCTGACGCATCGTTGTTTATTTGAATGCATGCTTTAATAAAAAAAAATGAAATGAAATGAAAACGTATCGCCGAGGAAATCCTGTAGCACTCGTATCAATGTATTTAGTCGGAATAGCGTTTTATTGTCACGAGAGAGTAAAAAGCATTCTTTTAAGATTAAACCTTTTGCATATAATGAACGCGCGCCTCGGTGACTGAAAAGAAAGCGTTTCTCCCGTAAACGCTAACTCGTTCGCATAACACATTTTTATAACGTGCACTTTTGTTTGGAAAATCTACGACGACGTTTCAGTTTCTATAGAGTATTGTCCGGAGATGGGTGCGAGCGAGAGAAACGTCGAGAAGAGAGAGAGAAAAAAGGGAATATGTAACGACGCCGTGTATAGTATAAAAATCCAGGATGTGTATGTGTGTGTGTGTGTAAATCAGCGCCGGCGGAGGGACGACGACGACGACGCTGTAGGACCGGAACGGTAGCGTCCGTCGCGTCGTCTCTTTCGCAGCCGTAATTTTTAATTATTTTGATGAGTCCGTCGAGCGGACGGGAGAGCAGAAATGTGCACGCACCCGTGCTGAAAATTATTTGATTAATATGCCGTGAGGATTGGCCTCTCGCGCTTATTCGACTCCGGCGGATCGCCATCGCACGCTTTCATATAGAAAATTAAATTACTTTTCTTTCATTCTCATTATTATTTAAAGAAATATGTATATATATATATATATATATATATATATATATATATATATATATATATATACATACTCGTATATTGATAAGAAGCAACAGAGTTCTTCTGGCGTTTAATCATTTCTTTGCGTTCTTTTCATATCTATTACACTCATCTCACAGGGTTTACAATTTTATTTCGATTGCCAGTTTCGGATTTTACAATATCTCTTGGGATGATTTATATTTAAGAAACACACATCGCATGTCTATGAAACACATTTGATAAATAAGCAAGTTTTATAAACTGAGTAGCAGTAATTGGAAGTGATCGAACAGGATTTTTTTCTTGTACAATAATGTAATGAAACTTTAATTCCATATAACTAGCTATATATATATATATATATATATATATATATATATATATATATATATATAAACTATATTTTAATTAATGACTGAGTTAATCACATGATTTGGTTAATTTTTACACCTAATATGTATATATATATATATATTTATATATACATATATATATATATATATATATATATATTAGGTGTAAAAATTAAACAAATCATGTGATAAATAGACTTAACTCAGTCATTTTTTAAAATATAGTTATTAATGACTAAATCAAGTCTATCACATGATTTGGCTATTTGTTACACCTAATATATATATATATATATATATATATATATATATATATATATATATATATAAGGTGTAAAAAATAGCCAAATCATGTGATAGACTTGATTCAGTAATTAATTAATATATATATATATATATATATATATATATATATATATATATATATAAGGTATAAATATCCAACGACCACAATAAAAAAATCTTTGCAATATTTATGCGGATGTGTTGAAGGCTAATAAGGTTCGATGCTGCTTTAGAAAATTAATTGCAAATGATTTTAATTTATTTGATAGTCCTCGAAGTGATCATCCCATCGCGCTCGATAATAATGCCTTAAAATCGTTAATGGAATCTGGCCCAAAATTAAACATACAGGAATTATTTTAAACAGACTCAGGTACACATGATTAGCTGTACAAAGGCAGATACGTAAAATTATCATTGTGAATAAACAAATAATATGTTTTATGCGCCAATCATTGGATGCGAATAAGGTTCAGTGACGGAACATTTTACTCTTCGTTGCTGACAAGGTTGTATAATTATGATTTTTTGATCAGAATTATCGCCGGATAGGAGAAACAGATTTTTTATTTGAAAATCAAGCTCGCTAAACAGTTTTTTTCTGAAACAGAAAAGAAATCGACTGAATAAACATGTGTTTTCAAAAGGTTTAATTGTATATTTGGTAGGATTTGGTATAATCCATTATGAGTTGTTAGTCTGGGAAAACAATTGCCGCCGGGTCTTACTGTCTTCAACTACAATTGCTGCATGAAGAATTATGAAAAACACACCTGATTTAGTCAACAAGCGTTGAAACAAATTAAATAATTCGAACGGGAATTTTTACCACAACAAAATTACCACCTAGTAGTTCCCATCCGTATTACCAGTTTCACCGATCTAGATATTTTTCGATCCGTTTATAATTTGTCCGGTTATTAGAGCACTACTCAACAAATTTTAAACCTGTAGCTGATGTCCGAACTCGTCTAAGCTCCTACTTTATATCACTGCCACCGGATCTCTACAGCAAAAAGATAAATCCCACAGAGAAGATCACAAACTGCCGTTGATGATGATGGCTATTATAGTATTGATTAAGAAATTAATACTTTTTTAACTTAAATTTGTCTTTTTATATGAAAATAGTTGTGCGCTTATGGATACTCCGAATGTGAACCCTAATAATATTGAACATACAGAGGTTAAACAAGTTCTTGTTTTTTAATTTTTCATTCGCTTAATATTTAAACTAGCATTTATATTAATATAAAACGACTATTCAATAATAACAAAATATTATTTTCCAGAATTAATATATTTTATAATGAAATTTCATACCTTGAAAATGTTATATATATATATATATATCACAAAATTTGTAATAACATTTTGTATGAAATACTTCTTCAGTAAAAATTAAATTCTTGGAATAAATAAAATATTCGGAATGCTATTATATATATATATATACAGATATATGAATGTATAATAAATCTCCTTTCAAAAATAAATTTATATTTGTGTTTTGAGTTTGGCATATAAATGGATAGAATTGAATTATATCGAACGATATATTTTACTTACATATCATGAACTCCTTTTCTACAGATGATTTCGTTATAAAATGTCTTATACAATACCGAAAATGTCTATATTGGCCGCGTCGTACAATAACGAAAGCAAATGTTAATAAAATACACTTCAGATAACATTATATTTTCAAATATTGTAATTTAGGCAACGGTGTATACTCTTCTTTAAAGCGAGATTGTATTATTGTTTCATGTACTTCAATTTCTCTTCCATCCAAAATACTACAAATGATTTATATTGTATAAAGAAAATATTAAATATTAATAACAACACACAATTTATATATATATATATATATATATATATATAAATATAAAAATTCACCTGTATTGTAACACTAAGAATTAAAAAAAATCTTTTATGAGAAAACACATCAGGCGATCAAACACAGATTTGTGTATTATTATCGTTAGAATCTTTGTTTTTAATATTCATCGTTTTATTGTGATCATTCGCAATATTAAAAAGAATTTTCATCGAAACCCTTGTTCTCCCTACAATGACGCGGGATCTGGAAACTTAAATTGAATTGTGTTAAAAATAAATTTCAATTTATGCTCGAGAGAAAAAGATGTTTAAAGACTTTTTTGTGTTATTTCTTTGTACAATTTGTGCGAAGATTGTATTCGAGATTAAAAACTTCACGAACGGATCATAAAACTTCAACATTCGAACACAATATCGCACACACACACACGCACATATATATATATATATATATATGTGCGTTCGTTTGTGTATTTTAAAAAAGTTTTTCATATTTATTTTTCTTGATACGTCAACAAACATACATTTGTAACAAAAACTTTCAAACACTTTTTTGTTTGACAGTTTTAAAATAATATTTTACTATTTATTTTTATTATCAGAATATATATATATATTAATTTTTTGTATTTTATCTTTAACTATCAATTCTTTTTAAATGTGTTCAACGAATTTGATAGTTCTGATGAGTATATGTATGAATTAGACGCTGAACTGCAAAATTTATCTGTTTGAATTTATATATAAGTGATAAATTTGTTTCATTTTCTCGACTAAAAAGCAATCATACATTTTTCATGATGATAAAGTATATTTATAATTATCGTGTTGATGGAAGTGAAAATATTCCCCGAGTGTAAAATATTAAGGTAGCATGTAAACGGGATAAAATAATGTAACCTAAAAGGCAACCACTATGATTGAAATAAAAATATAATTATTTATTTTTTTCTTGAATTTCTCATCTTAAATGAATAAGTTTAACAACTTTTGTGTGTGTATGTATGTATATATATATATATATATATATATATATATATAAATACACACATCATAAAAATAAAGATTCTTGAAGCATATACTTTTCTACAAAAAAATTCCGAGAAAAATAACACAATTAATTGCTATAAAACACTTTTGTTCACATTGATATAATATGAGAAATAACCTCTCTTTATATATATATATATATATACATATATAAATATGTATATGTATGTATATATATATATACACATCATAAAAATAAATATTCTTGAAACATACACTTTTCTACACAAAATTTCTAAGAAAAATAATACAATTAATTGCTATAAAACACCTTTTGTTCACATTAATATAATATGAGATATAACCTTTCTCCCTGTTTATATATATATATATATATATATATATATATATATATATATATACATACATATATAAATATGTATATGTATGTATATATATATATACACATCATAAAAATAAATATTCTTGAAACATACACTTTTCTACACAAAATTTCTAAGAAAAATAATACAATTAATTGCTATAAAACACCTTTTGTTCACATTAATATAATATGAGATATAACCTTTCTCCCTGTTTATATATATATATATATATATATATATATATATATATATATATATACATACATATATAAATATGTATATGTATGTATATATATATATACACATCATAAAAATAAATATTCTTGAAACATACACTTTTCTACACAAAATTTCTAAGAAAAATAATACAATTAATTGCTATAAAACACCTTTTGTTCACATTAATATAATATGAGATATAACCTTTCTCCCTGTTTATATATATATATATATAT
This sequence comes from Acanthacorydalis orientalis, assembly GCA_034766995.1. NCBI lineage: Eukaryota > Metazoa > Arthropoda > Insecta > Megaloptera > Corydalidae > Acanthacorydalis > Acanthacorydalis orientalis. Next base: position 55,765,930 of record CM068315.1, on the reverse strand, counting down.
ATATATATATATATATATATATATATATACACACATCCGAAAAAAAAAACAAAGATTCTTGAACCGTATAGTTTTCTAAAAAAAATTCCCAGAAAAATAATACAATTAATTTACTATAAAACACCTTTTGTTACCATTGACATAATATGAGACATTACTCTCTTTCTCTCTCTGTGTGTGTGTTTATATATATACATGAATTGGTTGTAATTGAAAGAGGAACTTTTCTAAATACTTCTCCCGTTCTCGTGCGCCGATCAAAGCCGCACACCACGCGTGCTGTTACACTCACACCATCCACTGGATTATCTATCCATTTTCCGTCATAATCTCAATTTCTGTTTCATGTTTACTTTGTAATCATGTTTGACGACGATTTCGTTCACTTATCGTCCGTCATTCTTATCAAACGTCTAGTCCGTTTCTACTTCAAAAGTTTTATCTTTAAATTATATCTGTCGCTCGTTAGTATTACTTCTCATCCACTTATTTCGTTTAATGTCGCTACTTCTTTTTCGTTACGCTCGCTAGTCTTAAGTTAATTTGTTTTGTTCGCGATTTTTTCCGTCCGACTTTGATCGATACCGAACATAAATAGACATTTACCAGATAACGGATCATCTTTGAATTCTTTTGTGTTCAATACGAATTTATTTCGATCGACGGCAGTGTTTTGTCACTTGAAACAACATTCTGATTTATTTAAACAAAACGTTTATTTAAATTTTTAATCTCCATTTCGGCATACTTTTCGTTTTTACTCGGCGAAGAATTTGTGGAAAATGATTTCTTTACAAAATGAATTCAAAAATTCACTTTAATATAACAAAAATCGATATTCTAAACCAGCGTTCCCCAAACTTTTCCTACGACGAAACATTTCAAAATTCTTGTAAGTTTAAGGGAACGCCTTGGTTATTTTGTATGGTAGGCAGATATAAATAATAAATAAAATAAATAAGTAAATCTAAGCGTTAAAAAAAACAAACATTTATTCTCAAAAGTTAATTATTTAAAACAAATCACATCAAAATAGTAAAATAAACTAGCATATATATATATATATATATATATATATATATATATATAATATATATATAATATATATACATATATACAAATTTATATATATATAAATATATACTTTGAATCACAAATTCTTTTGATATCAGACACAATATTAGAAAGTTGAATTCTCATATCAAGTGTAGAGTCAAGTCTGTTCCAGGATTTCGATTTGGTTGCAGCATAATATGAAAATCCGGCCTCGCATAAATATGTCATTGTAAAAGGAAATAAAACAAGAATAGCTAGTTTTGACAGGCCGTCGTGCTCTTCTGTTAATTTTTTCCATAAATCATTTAATGGAACTTCCATGTACTTTTGTTTTAAATCAGAGTCACTAATTAAGTCAACTAGATTTTCATAATCACTTGCACTGAAGCCTGCTTAGCCACTGTAAATCGATTCCGAATCCAGGAATTATCCTCACTGGATTTTGGAAAATAATCCAAAAGGTTTCAAGGTGTTGAAAGAAAATTAATATTATCTATTCAAAAGTAATTTAAGGACTAATAGAAGATTTAATTAGAATATAAAGATATAGTATATAATCTAATTAAATCTTCTTTAAGATACGATTAAAATAATATTAAACAATGTAAAAATTTATTGATATCTAAATTAATTTGTATTATATAGAAAGAATTGTATTGTTATCTAACGTCTTGTATATGTATTGTATGTGATAGGCTTAACAGCAGATCAAAAAAACAAAGAAATATATATACTATATATATATATATATATATATATATATATATATATATATATACATATATAAAAGTATAAAGTATTTATTCCATAATTATACACTACTTTCTTAACGTAACCGAGAATTTTTTGAACAGGACTCAAACGTTATTTTTTGGCTCTATGTTATTTCATACATTGTTAATTTTTTAGTTTTTTTTTAAAGAAAAATCGGTCGAAATTCTTAATTTAATAGAGTCATAGTACATACTAAATTCGAATGTATAATATATAATGGGATCGAAAAATTAGAAAGAAAAAAAAAATATATATAAACCATTTGTTTAATGAAACTGTTTTATACTTCTATTAATAGTGCTGGTGGTTGTCAACGATAATAATTTCAATACAGTTAAATTCACCATTCATGCCTCCAACACATTCAAATAAGGTGTCGCGTCGTGATAAATTCGGCATTGTTTGACTCGCTGCGACCCGTATCTTATTTAACTAACGTCTTATATCGTCTAAATACTTGTAATGAACGTTAAATAATTACATTAGTTTTGGATACATTAACAAAAACAATATAAATATATATATATATTCTAGGACAATCATCCCCTGAACAAAATCCCCAGGACATTAACCCTCCATCACCAATCTACCGGACAATAACCACCGTACATATATATATATATATATATATATATATATATATATATATATATATATATATATATAAATTTAGTTATTAATCTAAAACCATTTTTCTATAAATTTTCATTTAATATTCATGGCATTCAGAATACTATTATGGCAGTATAAAAATATACGAATTTTTTAAAGAACATATTACTTAGTCTTCAGAACGTTGCCGTTGTTAATTGATACGGTTGATTGAAAATTGAATCAGTATTTTAGCTCTTGTCAAAAGCAGATTCAAATATAGTCACCGAGCCGCAAATAACTTCATTACAATGTCAGTAAACTTTCAGTTTAATGCAACGCACGTTTAACATTCAAAGTTATATGCAACTAAAACTACCCGACGAAGTTTGCAAATGATTCTCTCTACATTGTATAAACAGCATGTACGAGCACATATACAGCCATATATATA